>VXAA01003127.1:848893-920413 GCA_013399115.1 Anseranas semipalmata
AGGATACCCTAAACTGAAAAAAAAGGTAAAATGCCATGTTCAGCACTGCCTTCTGATGGTGGATCAGCTGCCTCTAGTGTCTCTGGAGCAAGCAGTTGTGACCAGCACTGTAAGTAGGGTGTGGGAGGTGGCACTGATCCTGTAGACTGAAAACCCAATGCAGCAAGTAGGGTGGGAGATATTTCCATTACATTTTTAGATGTTTGCCACATGCAAAATCTCTCCAGGTCTGCACTAGGTGAACTTCCCTCTTCACCTAGGTTCGTATCCACAGTTTGAGAATGGGTAGTGGTCACAGCCATGCTGCACCATGCAGAAGTTTTAAAATTTGCCTTGAATAATACCTAGGGGTGGATTAAAGTCACATGGGCTATTTCTGCAGAAAAATGTCTTCTTCCTCCATTTTCTGACAGAACTTTTCCTTCACAGCCCATTTTCTACTCTATCCTGGACGAACACTGTTCTTCTTTTCCCCATCTCTCCTAGTATGTCAGGGATGGTTCTCATGTTCTCTCCTCTCCCTGTTACACCTGTTGCTTGCTGTTGCTGCTGTTCTTCCCAGGAGCTGATGCTGCTGGCCCTGAGAGAGGCAGTGAATGGGCTCCCCATGCCACAGACGATTCATGGACTATCTGCCAGTCACTCAGGCACATGTGTAGTGGGAATGGTGGTCTGGTGGTCATTTGAAGACAAGGCCACACGTAGAGGGATTGGATGAGGAGAACAGTCTCATGAAAGCCTTGCAGCAGCGTGGGTTGCCATTGATTAATGGACATTTTGGAGTCGGAAGCAAAAGTAATGAAAAATGAAAGACGGGTGTTATAAAAACCTGTCAGATGAATTACTCTGTGGTCATACTTTGGGGATTTAAATATTATGTTGATAATAGTTTTGTACTGCTGTTGGCTGGGATACTGGGACCTCTCTAGATGGTGTCTACAACTATTAGACTTCTATTTTCCTGTCAGTTTATTTTTTTTTTCCTGTAAAAAGGCCCATTTTGCTCATCAGATATGTTATTACCAAAAACTGTTCCTTAAAATCATAGAATCATCTAGATTGGAAAAGACCTTCAAGATCATCAAGTCCAACTGTGTCTTCACCTGGTGTGACCAAGCAGAGCTCTGCTGAATAAAGAAGTAGGCAAACATAAATTTCTACTGTCCACGGATCTGGATCGTTTATACATCCATCCACTTAGCATAGAATCATAGAATGGTTTGGGTTGGAAGGGACCTTAAGGATCACCTAGTTCCAACCCCCCAGCCATGGGCAGGGACACCTTCCACTAGATCAGGTTGCTCAAAGCCCCATCTAACCTGGTCTTGAACACTTCCAGGGATGGGGCATCTGCAGCTTCTTTGGGCAACTTGTTCCAGTGCCTCACCACTCTCATAATGAAGAATTTCTTTCTTGTATCTAATCTAAACCAAATATAAGTCCTAATCGAAACAGTTTAAAATCAAACCTAATCTAAATGGTTTAAAACAATTACCCCTTGTCCTATCACCACACTTCCTGATAAAGAGTCTCTCCCCACTTCTCATCTCTGGACTGAAATTAATCTAGAAATTACAGTTAATAGTATGGAAAACTGTTATGGGAGTGGTCTTGTATTATTGCGCCATTAATCTTCAGGAGATCACTGAAGGCACTGAATAAGGTCTTGTTGTGTAAGTGCCCCTCTTAACCACCTCTGGAGAGTAGTACATCCCACTCTTCACTGGAGCTGTATAGAAGTAAGACATCTACATTTGGGTCTGTGCCTGATCTACTTACCTTTTACGGTCAATGTTGAGAAACAGGCACTCTAGGTCATGATTCATCTTGTCTAAATGCAGGTGTCAAGAATAATTAGGTGAATCACACTCTAAAACTGCTTATTTCTCTCTGTTATAGTGGAAAATTATAAAAGGAGGCCAAGGTGATTAGCTTATATATAGACACCTACCCTGTCAAGGTCTCCAGGGCTGTGAGATGAACCCTCCTGCAGATCTAAGACAGGTGTGATGAATTGCCCTCTGGAGCATCTTACCCCTCTTCTTTGATTAGAAAACAAGTCAAAGGCAGGCACCTAGCTTAGACAGGACACTTAACATCTGAGTTACTAAAATTAAATGAAATTACTCCCATCCTGAATCTGGATCTGCCACCACTGAGCAACTATATATATATATTTTTTTCTGGAACTGTTGGCCATTCTCCAAAAAAGACATCAAGGATTAAAGAAATAAATGCAGAGAAATTTCTGATAAATTTTACTTTTTTTCTAATCTTTTTATTTAAAGCTTTTATTTTACATTTTAAATTTTTTGTTTGTTTGTTTTTTTCATTTGCTTGTTTGTCGGTTGGTTTTGATGATGCTAAACATGTAACTCTAAAACAGATAAGTTCTCTTTTGGCATTGGCAGGGTTAACCTGAGTCCTGTGATAGCAGAAAGGTTGTGCCTGCCTGGTTATGGGCAGGTTTGGACCTTTCCTCCACAGCTCTTTTATGACATCAATCTCTTCTATTTCAAGTTCTTGCGTGTCAAAAACTTGACGAGTGTGAGGATTGCCTGCTGGAAGTTGTCTCCTGCCACTACATAGAGCAGTAAGTTTCCAAATGTATTTAATGCTGCTAAAGGTTTAACTAGAATAAACATAAAAAAGATCGTATTCTTGAAGTGGCAGCTGGCTGCTTGCACTCGAAGCTCAATCCGAATCCCCCGAAAGATGTGGAAGGGGAGGAAGCACACATAGAATACCACCAAGAGGACGACGGCAAGTCTGCGAGCCTTCTGTCTGTAGCAAGTTTGTGTGTGGGGCCCAGTAGCCAAGGTGTAAATAATAAGCACATAGCACAGAGTCACCGTCAGCAGGGGCAAGAAGAAGGCGAACACCGTCAGCAGCCAGTTATACCATCGACTAGTCTCAAGGTCCTCAGCAGAAGACAGGTCTGGGCAGATTGTCCTGTTCTGCGTGTGCTTCGTGGCAATCAAGACGCCCAAGGGGCTGACAGCTGCCAGGGAAATCATCCAAACTACTATGCAAGTCACCACTGCCCATCTCTGTTTTTGAATAAAAAAGCATCTAGTTGGGTGGACAACTACAAGAAAGCGGAAGATGCTGAAGCAGCTAAGGAAGATAATACCACTGTACATGTTGAAGTAGAAACCAAAGTGAATAAACTTGCACATGAAGTCTCCAAAAATCCAGTTATTTCCATTAGCAGAGTAGTGTATAAAGAAAGGAAGCGTCGCTACATACAGTAGGTCAGTGATAGCCAGGTTTAGCATAATGATGGTGCTGTTTTTCCAGGGCCTCATCTTGACAAAGTAAATAAAAATGGTCACAATGTTCCCTGGGAAGCACACCAGGAAGATTAGGCTGTACAGGACCGAGAGGTATGATTTCACCTGTAAGAAATCTTCATCCTTGCAACTTGTCAAAGGGTCTGCGTGGCCTGGCAGAGCAGTAAAATTGTCCATGCGTTCAGATGCCATGTTTGCAGAAATCTTCTTAAAGCTTTACAAAAAATCAGACATTTAGTTTTAATTGATCTGTTAGGACAAATGCATTCAATTAAAACTTTTGTCATTGGAGCAAATGTCATATGTTAGACAAGGTATAGTAGGGGGAAAGGACAGGGATTTGTTAACATACCCAGATTTTACCTAGATTCCCCCACTCCAAAGTTTAATTTCACCCTTCCTCACCCTTACGTTTAATTTTGATAACGAATGATTTTACTCTTGCTTTATTTAACCTCCTGCATTGAAGACGCTGCTTATATGCAAACCTGCAAGAGTAGAAAGCAGATATTTAAGAAGCTAGAGAGAGTTTGGCTTAGATTTTGCAAAACTGCGGATTAGACTTAAGCCTTTCAGAAAGCAAAACTGTACCCACATCTTATCTTCATTAAACTGAGCCAATCAGTGGTTTATACTCATGAAATCAGAGACGGTGTTCTAGTTTCATGAAAACCAAAAGAAGTTGCGTTCAGATACTGATCTCAATATCTGATGCTCCCGTAACCTGACAGTCGTGGCTTTTCCCCTGAATATGATCTTATTCTCTTGGAGTCATCAGAGCATCAAAATGGTAGAAATGCATTTCATGGGAAAAGAAAAAAAAAAAAGCAAGCTTGATAGTGGCATAAAACTGATTTTAATGACTGAAGACTGTTTCTCAAAGAGCAGAAGAAAGGTGGAAAGCACAGATATTGATTAAAGGCATTGGTGTTGCTTCCCATTTCGTGTGAATTGGAACTAGATAGGCTTGTCTCTGAAATGGTTTCTCATCTGCCATGGCCGATTTGGATCTCTCCACAGTGAGTTCAAGACATAACCTCTCTTGGTACTGTTTTAACCTGAGGGAATGGTAACCAAGGATGAAATTAATCTCATCTAACATCAGACACAGAAGAGTTAGACGTTTAAACTGGAGCCAGTCATCCTAAGCCCCCCTTTATCATGAAGAGAGAGATCTAGGTTCCTCCAGGGCATAATATATCTTCCCATAAGAGAAGTTTCTAAGATAAATGATTTACTCTTTTGGCATACCTATTTGTCTCCATTGATGACAAAGGCAGCCCAAGGAAACAGAACTGGATGTCTAATCTTTAGATGTCTCAAGTGAGGCAAGCTGCATATTGCTGTGGGTCTTCAGCATCTCAGGTGAGAACCACTCCTCCAGATCCTGATCTAGTCATTCTGAGAAAATATTTTTAAGTGACTTCATAAAGTGCAAAACAGGGTACTATCAAGCCCAAATTCCTCTCTCTTGACTCAGAAACACGGCCTTTACCTTAAGCCAGTGTTACACTGAACACACATGATGAAGCCATTGCATTTAAAAAAATAAAGAATTGTACCTGGAAATCCTCCTTATAGAATTAGTTTTTGATGTGATTCAGTTAGCAGCATTTAGCATATTACTTCTATGGCAGTTTCTGCATTATCCCAAAGACTGATAGAACATACAGATTTTCTCTGACAAAACTCGTAATTAAAGCAGTAACACAGCAGGAACGAGTTCATCCTAACCAGTCAGAAAGATGGATATCATTTTGTTATTCAGGAGCAGTTCAGAGAGAAATTTGAACAGTGTCCCCATAACTTAGTTAAAAGAGTAATACTTTTTAACACAAACATTAGCTCAGGTGTAGCAGCTTTGCTGTAAGATATATTTGGTAAAGACCATGAAGCTTGTTTTAAACAAATATAGATTAATGTTCAGACAAAAGCTAGGGATATACACGTTTTCTCTCTTTTCTGCTGCTTGGTGACACCACTGTCACCCACATATATTTCTTTAACTGGTATATTTTAAATAAATCTATACAAAATGCTCTAGAATATTTGATTCATCCCCAGTTTAGTTCCGTTGTACCTCTGATCTGCTCTTCACTGCAATCTTGAACCCTCCAAACTGAAAATGGAGAAATATTACTTACCTGAAAACCTGTAATTCTGCTTCTCCCTTTCATTGCTGTGAGCAAAGAGCACTACAAATGAAATGTATTTATGTCTTCCTTACAGTGAAACAGGTTTTGGGATGGCTTTGTAATCACATACACTCACTCCCTGGCAGACTGAGACTCCGTGTGGCAGCAAATTAGGTGACTGGTATAGAAGAGCAGCCACTGGGTTAGGTATCAGCTTTTAGACCTGGGTGGTTGTAGGAGATATCTTTTGCCCTCTGTCACTCATGCCATCTTGCCTTCCGAGGGCAGATCATGCTTTGCTGGCAGCAGTTCTGTGTGCTGAGGTAACCTTGTAGTATTCAAATAGCAGCAGATCACATTTAAATTAGTGTGTGTGAGTGTGCATCCATGTGTTTATAAAAGAGAAAATTAATTTTATTGTCCATTTCCTGTGAAGTGAAACCTGATCACCAAACTGAGTAAGGCGTGCTGCCATTTCAAGGTTAGGTGAAAAATACTATGGCATACTGTTTCTTCATTAAAAACAAACATCTAACATAGTCCAGTTTTCAGCTCATGTAAGAAATGAAAGTTTCTTTTGGCATGACGTGCTTTTCAGGAACTGTGGCATACTTTCTGCTTATTTTTGGTGAAGAGATTACATACAATTAGTGCTGGGTAGTTATTACTGAGATAGCTGACATTGCAAACTTATTTTCTTTTGAGCCTTTGCTTTCGGGCTTCATGATTCACAAGAGCTGCAATTTTCCATGCTTCTTGAACCAAAAGACTGTTCTTGAATAAAAATCTCATTATCATCCTTAGCTCGAGGAACAAGATCGAAAGAGATTATTAAAAAAAAAAAAAGAAAGAAAGAAAAGTAATAGTCATAGAAAAAAAATCATCAAAAGTCATAGAAAAGTCTTGCATTTTGAAACTGCAGGCTTCAATCCCTGAACTTGCAACCTGGTCCATGCATAGAGGCCCCATTCACCCAGCATGGCCAGCAGCCTTGTGCCTTGGTACATTTTATAGGTCCTACTCAGTGATGGGGCATATGATGCAGTTTTAGAAGAGCAAGATTTCAGTTCTGAACGTTAGGCATGTCAGTGTAGTTATGGAGAAGCACATAGATAAGAATATTTCTAGGAAGATCGTCTTGCCTCTCCTTGGGTGCTTGCACCATAGGCATGAGTTGGGAGAATGTTGTTTGTTTTGCTAGTCATACTGCAGGGAAAGAGCGGTAATGGGCACAATTAAGACTGGAGCAGCAGTAGTATCTGACAACTAGAACATTATCTATCTGTTACTATTACTCTGTTCTCATCTGACCAAGTTTTTCTCTAGGTCAATGCCTACAGCACTTTTTAAAAAAAATGTTGAAAGTTTCTCAATAATTGTAAAATACATTGTCATGTACCAGCTCAGGGATCAGCAACTGTTTAAATAGCTATTACCCTGTTCCTAGACACTGCATGTGTCATTAGAAATCATTGGTATGAGGCTGTAGCATAATAAGCACAGAGGGAGCTAATTATAGCTAGGGATCATTTAATGCATCCACTACTTAATCCATTATACCCTTGTGCAGCAGGGGCTGGTATTTATCCCACCTTGGCGGTGGTGGTGCCTTACATGAAGAGGAAATGGGCTTTCCCAGCACCATGCCATAACTGCCAGGGATCCAGGGCACTGGGGTTTCAAACAGGCTCTGGGGTCACCACCAAGGACCTGACTTGGGCAGGAAAAGAGAACAAAACCTCTATTTTCAGACCAGTTCCAAGAAAGGGGCACTACTACAAGGCCATTCAGAGCAGCTCTGCATGGAGACCAAGCTGTTCGCCTTAGCCTACCCAAATCTTGCCGCATCCTTGGCTAAAGAGACCATGCCGGCTCCTACCTGCCCCAGACCTCGCTTTACCCTTTACCAGAATTTCATCAATTCCTCATTGCACATGGACCTTCAGAAACATTGGCCATTCATTGGTCCAGACCCTTGTGTCAGGCACTTGGGAAACTATGGACAAACTAACAAGTGCCACTTGTGAATGTCTGAATATCACTTGCCTGGTGCTGTGTAGGATCTCTGTGAATGAAGGCTGACTCTCCAATGTGACTTTCAGCTCTTCAGTCTGGGGTCTTTTCTCCTTACCAGCAGTCTCCCCACCTCATTTCCTTGGATCTTTTAAGTCTGCCTATAGGTAGACTAGTGTGATCCTTACCAAAAGAGGTGGCCTTTTTGCGCTTTAAGGCTATCCTTGCCCAGCTCCCCTCTATGAGCAGTAGAGATAAATCAAAACACCCTGTAGTTTCACAGTTGGCTTCAGTGGCTCTAATCGCAGGCTGTTTTTAAAAACATTGCCAGCACCACCTCTCTCCTCTCATCTTAAACCACTTGTTTTCAGTGGTCCCAGTACTTGTACAATCATGGGATGTGTTGGCTAAGTGAGCTGACTGAACACAAACCAGTTTTCTTATTCCCAGGTTACCTTTCTGGTATGTCAGTGAGTGCTGTGGCTCCTCCTGTGGATGCTTGGGCTCCAGTGATGGGGACTGACCAAGGGCAAGAAGAGGAGAGCAGAAGTAGACCAGCTCATGCTGGCAGTGAGGTTGCATGGTGGGTCGATTTGTCAGATGTCATTTTCCCTAATTTGATGACCATTGAGAAGAATTGCAAAGACCAGGCAACAGCAAAAAGGAAACTGTTTGCACCTTCCTTGAAACAACCATTACAAAATCCTGCAGAGTTCATGTGCGTATATAACTGTTGCCCTTGGTCACTGTATAGAAAGGAAACTGGAATGATTTGGTAGCAGGATTATTAATTAAATATTTCCCCTTAAAACTTTCTAGTATAGGCTGGGTCAGCTATCACGGAGTGTACGATGCAAAGAGGATCATCTTTTCGTATGGTATTTTTCCTTCTGTGATGGCTGGGTGAAGAGGACACACAGGGCAACAGATGAGTTCGCATACCTGGAGCACACAGTCTGCTTCAAAAACTTACAGTCTAGAATACAGAAGTGGAGAACAAAGTCCAATGCGTTTATTTTGCTTTGTTCTGTTAAATCACACGTGGCTGGTTGCAAACAATGCCTCTTTCCTCTGTATGGGCTGGCTGTTATCTTTTGCAGGCATTGGGGCAGAAGAGGTCATCGCACGGCTTTTTGTGATATCAGCATCAGAACTTGACTGTAATTAGGACTTGCAGGTGTGAGGGTCGACAAGCTGCTCCTTCACCTCAGGGGCCATTCTCATCTTATAAAATCTGATCTAAAACCAACGGGCGTAAGTGACAGACTCCTGATGGTGACAGTGGGCTTTGGGTCAGACCTTCAGACATGACAGCGCACAGTGTGGCACAGTAGGAATCGCAAGGATAACTCTGATTAATTACTGTGCAGGAAAATAGACAGTTTGTTGGGCAAGTGCTAGGCTCCAGAGTGTTAAGAGCTTTCATTATACATTTTACTTTTGGTTCAGCAAATATATAATCTTTCCACGGGCTATTTCCCTTAGCAGACATGCATTTGTTTGGCTGATCTTACTCTGTATGTGATTGAATACCTAATTACAGTTGGTATCAGACCACCGTCGAGAGATGCTCAGTTCTGTTGAGAATGATACCGTGCATCTTCATCACACAGGAAAACCAACTCTGGCTCTCCCTTTGTATTTCTCCCCTGAGACAGACTGGTAAGGGCAGCATTTTTTAATCCCTAAATGCATGTTAAATCTAAATTAATCACTGCTAAATGCTACCATCCAATTATGTAGGTAATAGAGACTGTTAATGAAAACTTCTGGAAAAGAAAATTCTACCTTCAGAAAATTGCATGTATAATCTGGAATATAAGCAGTGCTGCCACATCAGCTGAGCAGAAGTAGTTCGATACAATTGCAAAAATAGCCTGTATGGATCTGAGGCACTATTTTATGGCTAATATTAGTCCTTGAAGTGAATTGGTGCTCATTGACTACAGGGCATAGAAGAAGACAAAATCTACTGAAGCCCTTAGGCAAGCACTGAACTTTCAGAAGATGAGTTGACCCATGGTGAGTGGAGAGAATAAAGGCAATGGGACAATTTGCTTGCTTAAAGCCAGTATGTGCTCAGGTACCTTGGTACAGCTTGGGCGAGACCATAAACTGGTGAATAAAAAATGCTGCAGGAGCACCCAGCTATGAAGCAGTCTTACATAGCAGCTGTACTGGGTAAAGTTTTCCCAGCAGACACTAAAAGCCAAACTAAACTCATCAAAGATGTGGCAAGGGCTGTAATTGTTTTAGGTAATGGGGCATTTCCTGAAAACGACCCAGCTTAGTTGGTCTGAAAACAGAGAGGACCTATTTGCTGCCTTGTTATTCTGGTTTTTAATTCAAAGACAAAACGGTCTCTAAACTCTATTGAGATGAGATGTGCGTCCCTGACTTCCAGTGACATGTCAGTACAGGATTCAGCAAAGGGTGTTGATAATGTGACCTCCAGTGTACAAACAAGTTTGTAGTCTTTGAAGATATATTCTGTTGTGCTGCCATTGCTGTTGTAATTTGTTTGCAGGGTGCTATGGCAAGTGAAGGGAAGTCTGACCTTTGCCTTAGGCCACTCTAATAAAACTTTGTCTTCAGACGACTTGTACCATCACAGCCATCTACACGTGAATTTAATATACACAGAAATGAGTCTTGCTATTAGCCAGGTGCTGTTCCCTCAGCTAACATGAGCCCTTAGCTGTGCAGAAGACCTCTGCATTACTGTGTTACTGCACTGGTCTCTGCAGCCCTGCTACCGTCAACCCCCAGCTTGCTCCTTCCCGCGCCCACCACTGCTGCGGGCCCCTCTCCTACCCACCGAAACTTCTCCTGTGCTTTGGAAATGAGCCTTTCCCAGAAGGACTGGTGCCAAGGGGAGCATGAGGAGGACAGAGAAGGGAACCCAGCCATGTAGGATACACTTCACATTTTAAAAGCATAATTTCCCTCCCAACCTCACTTGTTTTGATCTTTTTCTTTGCATGACCACTAAAGTTATGAACAGGTAAATCAGTTGTTTATGTTACTAATGCTTGTTTCCAGTCAGGCAATGATGAGGTAGAATTTTCATATCATAAAATATTAAGCAGAAATAATTCTCCATCAAAGTGAAATTCAGAGTTTGCTGGACCACAGCGACAAAAAGACAAAACTAGAAACCCACACAGAGATGCCTCACAAATTGTCATGTAACTGCAGAGTTGAAGGTCTTGCATTTTTTGGAGCAATGTCCCGTGCTTTCAGGGGGAGAGTTGTACAAACTGGGAAGGCACTCAAGCTTCTGCCCATCCCACGCTGACGGAGAGGTGAGAGGCAGCATTTCCCAACAAGAGCTTCATTTTGCAGTGAGGTGGTGGGAATCGTCTTTGGTTTTTTTTTATGAAATAACTTGTTGGTCTGGAGACAAACAACTCTGTCTTCAGGGATCACCTCTACAGAGGTTTTAGGGAATAATGTTTGATCCTTTTCTTTGGATTTCTGATTGCAGTGGCTTCTCAGACCATCACTGCACCAGTTAGACCAGGGCAACCCAAAGCTGCTGAAGATGCCTACCTTCTCTGAGCCTCCTGTTGCCCCTAAGGCTGATACACCAAGAGCCTGGGTTAACCACTATGCCTGGTCAGCTGGAGATCTCTGCCATAAGCTGGTGTATCCTTTTTGTCTCCGTCGGGGAAAAAGTTTCAGCTAAAACACCAGCACCTCAGCACATGCAAGTGTCATTCTGTCCTTTTGAAGACAGAGCAGTGGACCAGCTGCGTTGGTTTATATAGGCCAAATGCAAAAACTGTGGAGCACTGGAAAATCAGTCACGTAATTGAGAAAGTAACACTTTGCTGCTGGTCTGCGGTGGGACTGGTTCCTGCTGGAGCAGAATCTTTGAAGAAAAATACCTAGTAAATAGATGAGGATGTGCATTTCACTTTCTCTATCCAAGCGGAGAGTTGGTAGAAAGCAGTTCCTCCAGCTAACTTCACAAGCAAGTGCTGTGTATACTCCATGGTACAGAATAATGATGCGGTATATTTTTGTCATTGCTCTCAAAGCTGGCACTGCATATTATAAATACTGTGACAGTATCTATTAAAGTTTGCAATAGTTGGGAGACAGTGAAGAAATCACATCACCATATGACAGAAGATTTCACTTCTCAAGAGAAGTAAGAAAATAAAAGACAATTAGAAGAAGCTCAGTGTGCTTGACCCTGTTTTTTTTTTTTTTTTCAAAAGGCACTGTTTGATTGTTGGCAATACAATGAACGATACAATGTGCTGAAGGATACCAAAAATATCATGCCCTGCATATTCAGGTGCTTTGGGGTCAGGCCAGGTATTTTAGCCACTACACTGCATTTTCCCAACATACAATTCTCCTGCTGCATATTGTTATGACTGTTGTCCTGCTAGAACCTCAGGAGGGAATTGCTAACCAGATGTTTGCATCAGATTTTGCACATCATTTTCTAAGGAGGTGTAAACTGGTGTATTGCCACTATGTTTGGAACCAAGTTAATTCACACCAGCAGAGCATTTGGCCCTCTAATCCATTGGCTTTCATGGCACTGTCAGTACAACAAGTCAAGCACAGACATCTCCCCTCTGTGGGATTATCCTGGTGCGTGCAGTGAGTTGCCTGTCTCTCCTGAAGTCCTGTGTCCTGATGCAAAGGGGTTTCGCCTGCTGGCATTGCAGGAGGTGTGGTGGAAGGAAACTCCTCGGGAGTCTCTCTGCTGCCCCAGATAAGGTCGTATCCTTGGCAGCCCCAGCAGATATTTTTTCCAGCCTCTTCTCCAATCTTCTCTCTACCAAACCACTCCTCTGCTTCCCTGTGCCCACAGCACCTGTTGCCTCATGTCTGACATCTTCCCAAGCTAGTCCCAGCCGGGGGCATTCTGCTCTCTGGCTACAGGTCGCACATATGAAGGTCACTATCTTCTTTCTCCCAGTGCTGCTTCTGCTAGATTGAACAACTCCTGGTCCCACAAAATTTTCTCTCTCTTTTTTTTTTTTGAACCTCTGTCCACCAGGTCCCCATCTTTCTTGATGTGCAGAGTCAGACCAGGTGCGCCACCCCACGAGACATGTTACCAAAGCAGAAGGGTTACTTGTCCTGCCTGGCAGTCTGTACCCTTATTTCCATGTCCCACTCTGCTGTTTGCCTTTTTCACAGCATATTTGACTGATATTCAGCTTGCGATCTGCATAGACCTTCAATTCTTTGCCACAGTACTGCTGCCTAAGCAGATAGTCCTGATTTGTGCAGTTTTGGTTATTTTCCCACAAACATAATTTTTTCATTTGTCCTCACTGAATTGCATCCTGTTTTTTCAGACCATTTCTCCAATTTCTGTAAATTGCTTTGAATCGAATGCTGTCCTCCAGCATGCCGGCAGTCATCTTGTCATCTGCATGCTTAAGGGGTATACTTTCTACTCCATTGCCCAAATCACTAGTGAATATAATAAGGGTGAGCTCACTGCATAATCTGGACTTGGATGGAAATTTTTGTGATGCTAAATATCCTGGGGACGGGCCTTGCATTTCGCTCCTAGAAACTCCAATGTTATTTATGTCCGGAGTAACAACTCAACCACAGCTCCCAGCAGCACAGGCTTGTGTGCAAAATCTGAGAGAAGCAACAAATTATCAGGTTTTGTGTCTCTGTGTCCCCCTCCCGTGCTGATCGAGCATTTCAGAGAGAAACCTGCTCCATCCCAGGAGAGGAGCTGGACGATGCTGGGCTAAGCAGCTTCTGTGGCCAGCAGCCCTCTTCATCCCACCGTTGTCATCTCTCCCATTCTCCATACAGGACTGCTTCTCTGGCTGGGTAGCTATCCTGGATGCTGCCTAGCTGGTTTCTGTCAACATTTTTGATAGATTCAAGACATTCACATGAAGCATTTTGGTTCTGTTGACTAGGCATTTTCTGAGGGAAAGGCATTCTGTTGGAAATTTTTAAATTAGCTGAAATCAGAATGTCTGAACTCTTCCCAAATAAACTAAGTACAGAGAAGTCAACCCTAATTCTGAGAGCAAATGGATCTCCCTTATCTTGGACAGGGCAATTTTTCCTAATTCTCACCCTCAATGGTTGGCGTGCACAGATAACCCTCACCACTAACATGGCAGCAGCTAGATTGAGCTGAAGTCTCCTGGACAGCAAGGGTAAATTGCTGATGTGTTTGCAAGTGGCAATAGAATATCCTATTGACTCTGCATGCTAGGGTGGAGGAAAATAAGCTGTCTACCATAGATGTCTGTGCAAACAATAGAAAGAGGGGTTCAGCTGTGATATAGTTTGTTCTTTGAAGGCCTGGTTCAGAAGCTGCTTAAAATGTGGCTTTTCACCCTCCAGTATCTCTGGCTCACAAAGCAGGAGTACAAAGACCTCCATTGTCCACTGACGAGCAGAAAGGTTTAGGGTGGGAACTTGTGTTGATGAGATGATGCATTTCGTGAACCATAGAAAGACAGCAACAAGCAGGACCTACTGTACAGCTGAAGCCGGGTACATGGTTTAAGCTTTGTTAAACCAATGGAACAGCCTTGAATTTCTTCAGGAGGCCTCAAAAACGAATACATAAAAGTGTCCAGACTAAAGGTCATCTCTCTATATTACAATATTTTTAGGTAATGCAAGAAAAGGAAAATTTGTAAAAAAATTAACATCAAATGCTCCCCTGAGGCAACAATGTGGTGAAAGAACAGCTGCTGAGATCCATCTGGTCCTTACTAAAGTCACCTTCCTGACCCCCTGCAAGAGAGATTTGCTAGTTTCACTGGCACTGACTTTTGTAGAATAATATAACTCTTCAGTACTATATAACTTTTTCTTTGGAGTGATGAAGACAGGAGATTTTTGCATGTGAACTACACCACTTGAAGTAGTTCTCACGGTTATCATGGCAAGGACAGGTGGTAGAGGCATTGATAACCTCAGGGTAGAGAAATCTTATGTCTTGAAATAATCTAGCAGACACCAAATACAGCCCTGTACTAAATTCCAGATACCTCTCTCTAGTCATTGCTGGTATCCAGCAGAGCTACCATTCACACATTACACTGAAAGTCAGATAGAGAATATATAATTTAACCTCATTTGTCAGGACTGCATTTCAGAATTAATGCTTATTCCTTCCCTCCCAATAATATGCTGTGAAAATCTCTTTGCAATGGATTCACATGCCTCAGTGCAGTGAAAACACATGCTGCTGCCTGAAGGGCTCCTCTCTTTGGCTCATTAGGGCCACTGATGTAATCCATCTCCAGGCACACCTCCTATTTAGCCTTTGATGTGATAACTGTGGAGACTACTGCCTGTAGTGTCACGTCTCTCCCAATTTTGTCAACTCATTTGACAGGAGGGAGAGTCATTGCCACCCACAAGACTGTTAACAGGTATGATCCATCCAGAATAGAGGGGCAATGCATCTCTCAAAAATCCACATCTATTTCAAGATGAGACATTAGAGCACAGCTCTTGCAGTAGGAAACACTGCTGTGCCTGTCTTGCAAAGTGCCATTAATTCGGCCTCTGACATCGGGAAGCTGAAAGGAACTCAATTCCCAGGGTGGGAGTCCCATCCACAGGACCTTCAGGGCAGGAGGTGTTTTCTTGCTGCCCGTCCCCAAGAGCTCTGGCTCTGCACCCGGAGGGGAGCAGGGCTGGATTGATGGGCCTCTCTAGTTGAACACAGGGACTTTCTGGGATAACAGGGTGTGTTTAAACAAGTTACATTTAAGAAGTTCAAATCAAATACCTGTTTAGCATTCACAAATGTCATTTAGCTCACCTAGGTGGTGCTTCCAGGTCTTATGCCATCTTTATAGACCTGGGACTAAATTAGAAAATAAACTCTGAATTAATTTGCTTTCCCTAGCTTGGGACATATTGAATCAGTGTGAAAGCCTGCTTCAGAGAAGCAGGATGTGTGTTGAGAAAGATCTGTTCCCAGTGCCCTTATCTGTGATGCAGGGAGCTCCCAGAGACAGCCAGGCTCACTTGGAGAGTGATCTGCTCTTCTGGGTAGAGCAAGAAGAGAAAGATGTGCTGATGCCTACAGCCACAGTCTCCCCTCCTGCAGCCAGGATCAGAGAAACCTGCCTGCTTTTCAGCAGTGGAGATATGTGTGAGGAGAAAACACAAGCTGTTATTGCCTGCAACTGTACAGTGGTCAATAATAAGAGGGAAAGAGAAAAATCCACCATTTGTTGTGTTTGGCTGGGCAGTCAGGAGGGGGTAAATTCAGTGTTGCCCTGAAGTGGATAAACTAACTCCCTGTATTTATCCTTTCTAACTGTTTGCTGTACTTAAATGCCCTCTATCACTGCTTGTAAGATAACATCCACAGGGACAAGATCAGATTTATGATAATTTACGTTTATAACCACATTAGCCACGCTAGCTGTACTTGATTTAAAAGTATAAACTACAGATTGTGTTTCTTTGGAAAAAGTTGAAACAATGCTCTTGTGGGTGGTATAAACATCATTTTGGTCTTCCTTTTTCTGTGCCCTGCTGCTTCTCCAGACAAGACCTCCTTTTCCAAATCACACTCTGTTTTCCCGCACATTTAAGGTTTTTCCAAGGTGATCCTTTACTAGAAGTGTTTTGTCTACCCTCTAGTGGGAATTTGAATTATAGCACCAGCAGAGCCGAGCTGATGGAGGACAGGAGGCTGAAGCCCCTAGTGCAGAACCAGGAATTACTGCAGTAACTGGTTTTCATGGTGCTTCCAGCACAACACGACGCCCATTCCTGTCCTCCCCCTTCCTCAGTGAAATTCAGGTTTACATTTTTGGAAAAATTATGGGGGACATGCTTGCCAGGATTTTGTCCTGGTAGAGAGGATTTTCACTGATATTTGTCAGCCACACACTTAGCTATGATAAACAAGTATTGTTATATTAATCATATTGAGAGGTAGTGAGAATGGAAATTTAGAAAATGTATGAAAAATCTGCATCTTAACCCCATTTGCTCTTCTGCCAGAACAAGGAAAGTGCTGTCACCCGTATCTGAAGGCAGAACATAGCAGAAGTACCTGAACCAGGGTGTCCTGGGTAAGGTCCTGGCCCCAGCTCTGCTCAGCTTTGCGCTGTGTTACCTGAACCCATGTGTTTTCCCAACATCAACACACGCACTTGGTGAGCAGTGGGACCCTGTCCCTTGGGTGAAAGTAGCTCAATAGTTATGCAGCTTATTACCAACCTTTGCACCATGGCAAAAAAAAAAAAAAAGAAAAAAAGAAAAGAAAAAAAAGAAAAGAAAAAAGAAAAACTTCCCAACCTGTGGTGTGACGTGCACATTTCAACATGAAAGGGTTTCCTATACTGCTGCTGATGTTTCATGTTAACCTGCAAATTAAGATGTACTTGATACAAACTCGTGAATGGGATGAACAGAGCTAATTACTGGCTCTTGGCTGAGATCACACAGAGTGGTAGCCAATATACCTTTGGTGATAAGGAGTTAGCCCCCCAGAATCTTCTCTGAGGGAAGCTGCTCCTTTCACAGATGCAGAGTACGGCATTGAGGGTGAACCATGGGCTGAGCAGAGCAGATACCAGTCTAACTCAACTTTTATTCCTGACATGCCACAACTGAGCAATCAAAACTCCCTTGAAAATCTTACCCTAAGCCTTTAATGCACTTCGTAAAAGCTGTGGGCTGGGGACTGATCTCTTCCCTGCCTGGCTGCTAATTTGCTTTGTGACCAGAGGCAAGTTGCTTAACTCCACTGTGCCTCAGTTTCATCACCTGTAAAATAGGGGTGATGTATAAATATCTCAGAGCAG
Organism: Anseranas semipalmata; assembly: GCA_013399115.1. Taxonomy (NCBI): domain Eukaryota; kingdom Metazoa; phylum Chordata; class Aves; order Anseriformes; family Anseranatidae; genus Anseranas; species Anseranas semipalmata. Next base: position 866,129 of record VXAA01003127.1, read on the forward strand.
CTTACCAACAGAAAGGTAAATGTGAGAAAACTCCTGTGGGCAGGTGCTGCTGCCTTGTCTGTTAAGATAACTTCCTATTGCTAAAAAGCCTTATGAAGCAAAGGGAAAAGGCAATTTTCAAAAAGATTTATTGCTTTAAATTGTTGCACAGTACATTTGTATCTCTCTTTCTGCTAGGTCTTCTTTATTATTGCTGAGACCATAAACAATTGGACCAGCCTGGTTCACTCAGTGGAAAATTGCCCCTTTGGGATCATTTGGGGCTGAAAATAAATCTACCCACAGTGCTTTCCTGCTTTGTGCCAAACCACCTCCTTCTTGCCCAGCTTAGTTTACTGATATAGCCGCAATACAGGATGTGTATGTGCTGTTCATCCAGTTATGTTGGGTGCCCTTTGCAGGCCCTCAAGATAAGCTGTTTTTGAGCCCTGTCAGCTGCAGGTTTGGGGCATCACTTTGCATGGTGGCTGGCACCATGAAAAGACATGAAAACTGGAGGAAAGAGCAGAGTATATCACAGGTTGCTTTTGTGGTAATACTAAAGTACCTCATCACAGATCCACCTGCAAAAGATGGATTCTGCCAGATGCAGGAGAATTGTCTTGAAAGTGCCCTGGGAGGCTGCCAACTAACTTGTGCTGCTTAGGGGCAAACTGGAACCACAAAGATTTTAGCAGAACCATTAGAAGGCACAGAATGCATTTCCTAATAATTCTTCCAAAAAGCTGATGGATCCTGAGGAGCAGGCTGGATGTGGTGAAGGGAGAGGGAAGGTCAGAGCAACCTGGTAGCAGGTATGCTCAATTTGGTGACAAGGTTTGGTTTCTCATGCTGGAAACTCAATGATGTTTAATGAAAACACATGAAAGATGTCTCCAGGAGCTAGTACCTTCTACCTTGTTTTATTAGAATTTAATATGGCATTGGCTATCTGCTCCCAAAGATGTATTTCCTTCTTCTTCACCTTATATACTTTTACTATTTTATAAACTAGCAGCAAATCCATAAAATAATTTGATTGCAGAAGAGGTCTAAATATGGAAAATTACATCTTTCCTTTTTTTTTTTCCTTTTTTTTTTTTTTTAGAAGAAGCTCAGAAGTTTGTTTTCCTTGTAAGAGCAGAGAGCATCACTATTACTATAGCTTCCAGACAACCACCTCTCTTTTGGTTTAGATATCAGTGATACCATCCATTGTGGGGAGCAGATAAACTGAGGAGAGATTTTAAGAGATAAAATACCTTTTAGTTCAAATATCTTTAAAGATTCTCACAATGATGAATTAAACATACTCTGCATTATACTTGCCTGCAGCAACACAGAAAAATCATGTTCCCTCTGTGTGTTTCAAAAAATCAGCATTTGAGTTTTAAATTTTATTTTGGGAAGAGACTCAGCCCCGTGTTTATTGACTCTTCTTCTTCTCCTTCTGGATCCCAGAGTACATCTCTGACTTAAAGCAGGAATGTATTTTTTCTCCTGCATTAAAAGTTGTCTCACTGGCTCTGCTCTCTACTGCAGAATACAGGAGTCTCAAGCACCAAGTAAGAAAGACATTTTAGTTAAAAGCACTGCTCTTTCCCAGTCACCAGTCAGATAACAAGCCTTGAAATACACCTCCTTTAGGGCAAACTTCTTTCCCTCCTAGACTTAATTGTGTGGCCTTTACATTAAAGTGGCATCAGCTGACACCACTGAATGCCTCTACTTTCACAAAAGATAAAGGAGCTGTAAGGGAACACAAAAAATATTTTCTTTTACTTTTCTTCTCCTTTTCTGCTGGCAGGGAAAGGCAAAAGCATTTTGGGGCTGGTAGCAGTTGAATAGTAGTGTGTTCATCTCTTGTTTGTTGTTTCAAAGTTTAGGTCCATTCAACCTGCATTTTCAGAGTACAAAATAGTGACAGAGGGAAGCAGTCATTCCGAGTTCATTCTGCCAGCTTAGCCTTGTCAGCAAAATGACAACATCTGTCTGAGGACTGAATGACTCAGTGGTGAGGCTGGCACTACCCTCCCTTCATGTGGTGGATTGCTGCTGTGGAGTTGAACTGTACGGCTAACGTGGCAGCAGCCCAACCGTGCATACCGTTACACCGGGATAAAATTGCAGCCTTGTCTTACATCAATCAATATCCAACACAGAACTTGCAACAGTCAATCACTATCAAGCTACGGTAGCTTTTCACTCTACTAGCTGTTAACCAGGTTATTCATTTTGATAATAAATTCTCTCTTTTTAGGTGTTCAGTCAGACACAGAGCACTGGAATTGCTTGAAAAGCAGCTGGATTAGGACTCAGACAGGTTTTGCAAGTTATTGTTTTTGTTTGTTTGTTTGCTTGTTTTGTTTAGCAGAGCATTGCAGTCAGTATTTTTTCTATCTGGAAGGCTGGAGTATGAGTTGAGTTTGAGTTTTGTTTTTGCTTCTTATGGGAACATACAATGTGGGCAGAAAAGGTAAAAATTTCTGCTTGTTTTTCCTGACAATTAATGGTAGAAAATAACTCTGCTGCAATCTCTGACACTATGTGAGTCACTGTGAAGAATAAGGTTTGACATGTCTACAAAAGCAGTCAGCAATTCCACAATTTCTTCATTAGTACCGTCAGAGCTGACATCTCTCCGAGAGGAGTGAACCCGGTTTGCCTTGCAAAGTTTCTTTTTTGGACTCTGCGGTTTCAGGCAGAGAGTAGCTGGCTGGCCTTGTACTTGACACGACTGTCTTTGCAGACAAACATGCTAGAGACTTTTAACAGAAACCTGGTTACTGGAGCATAACTACACTGTGAATTAGCCTGCAATAGCATAGTAATTTATGTAGGTTTGTTGTCACAGTGTATACAGAGCTTGGAAAGTGTCTCCTGTTTACTGCAATTGAAGCACTTAGCCTTGTTTCAGCAGTAAACTTACAGCTGCTAAAAATAGAAGCTATCATCTCATCCTTCACAGTAACCAAAAGGAATGAGTCACCTGAGATAAAGATCTCTCAGTCCCACAGAGCAACCCAGCAGACCTTGAATTCTTTAAAAAAGCCTGCACTAAGGTTGAGCTTTTGTCCTTTTTCAGATCCAGCCATGATAATGCAAGAAGTGACTGCTCTTCCAGTGGGTATTATTGCCCCACCAATGAACCATGGCTCCCAGGAGCATTCCCTAATCTACTTTAGCACTTTAAAATAAGCTAGTTTAGCCCAATTTGAATGAAGAGAAGCAGTGGGCAAGCAGGTGAGACAGGTAGAAGGCAACCAAACCACTGCAATGTTAAGGAAAGAGATGAGGAGGAGGTGGAAAGGCAGCCCCTCTCCAAGCCACTGAAATTGTGGGACTGTCACTCTTGTTGCTGTCAGAGGTGGAAGGCCTTGAACGCTTCTATTTCACACTTCCTACCTTTAGCTGCTCTGTTTTATGTTGTATGTGTAGTTGTACTTAAAAGCTTCTGTTTGTGTGAGATAAGCTCAGCTTGGGCTTGAGAAGGAAGAGCTTCTGAGAACATGAATTAAAAATGCAACGATGGTCCTTGCTGTGAGATGAAAAAAGATATTTTTAATCCACTCAGAGGCTTCAGATATGTATGCGTAAGTAACAGACACATCTTGTGCTTTCACTTACGTGGAAGAGGAAGAGAATTTATGCAGTGTGTTTGTACTTCTTGTCCATGTCGGAGAGTTAGGATGCTATGAATCTATGTCAGAAATGACTTGTATTTGTGAATGTATTTTGTCATTTGTGAATGAATGTATTTGTGTAAGTTGTGGTTTTGAATCAAACATGCATATGTGAAATCAGGTAGCTTGACCATGAATGATCACCATCTAGTGGCAACCTGGGAAAATCAGACTTTGACAACATTTCCAAGTAAAGAAGAGGACAATCTAAAACAGAAAACATGTCAAAAGGCCGGTTGCACTGTTTTTAGAAGATGTATCTGATGGTTGTGTCTTTACCAAATAAAATGTTTTAAATATCCACAAGGCATGTAAAAACACTAAAATGTCATTGTTTGACCTACTTAAGTGTGGTACTCACACAGTGCTGCCTGTGCTCTGGCTGCCTGTGGGGAGTAATGCTAGCCCATGGTGGGTACCAGGCTTTGCCAGGGAGCACGGTGGCTGCTGCTGGCCAGCCACATGCCCCAGGCTCCCCAGTGCCATGGCAGGGTGGTGGGATAACCTCCAGCACGAGGGACATCGCCAGGCACCACTTGTTTCAGTAGCACTGATGTTACCAGCAATGTATGCCTAACTGCAGAGCTTGGTGGCCAAAAGGGACCTCCAGAGGTCAGGTAGTCTTCTGTCCCTCTTGACAAATGCGTTCATAGCCTGATGCTAGAGACACCCAGTGGCGGAGGCTCCTTTTGTCCTTTCCATTGTTTCATCACCTGCCCCAAGAGAAAGCCCTTCCTGATATCCCCCCATTGAAGTGTTTTCAGACCAGTTGGTTTTCTATCCAGTTCCTTTCCCCTTTGGTCATTCCTCTGAGTGCTCTTACCATGGTCTGCTCATCTGGTCTTCCCTGAAGGGCAACCTCCAAGGCCAAACACAGTGCTCCAGCTGAGAGGTTAACAATGCTGTGGAGGACATAAGGGCTGCTTCACACATCTTGCACATTATATTATTTATGCATCCCAGCATGGCATCTGCCTCTTTTGGAACAGCAAAACAGCAAAACACTGTCAGCCCACTGAAACTGTCAGCTCCTGTGATTCTCTGTAACACCAGGTCTTTCTCTACCGAACTGTTACCTAAATAGTTTTTTCTCCTTTTGTGTTTGTACAGTTCATTATTTCTACTTAAATGCAGTACTTTGCACCTGTCACTGCCTAGTAGCATACTGTGTTTTTTCAGACCATAGCTGCAATTTGTCAGTGTAATTTTGTCCTCTCAGCTTCATGTCATCTGCAAATATAATAACCAGACTTTATTTCATCATCCAACTTGTTAATGAAAACACTAAATATCCCTAAACCCAGGACAGACTAGTCAAATCCCCACTGGGTGGCTCCCTCTACTTTGATAGTAAACCAATAATATCTCTGCTCTGAGCACAGCTCCTTGATCAGCAAAAGTAGTTGCTAATATCCTCTAGACTGTTTCCTTAGCTTACACACAGGAGTATCATCTCAGACAGTGTCAAAACTCTTTCTGGAGTCAAGATTTATGACATATGCTTCTTTTCCTCTATGTACAGGCCTGTTAATGTGCTGTAGTAGGAAATCAGATTGATATGGTTTGGTACATACCAGATAGACTCACACTGGCTGGTACCCACCTGTATTCATCTTCTGTAGACTTATCATCTGATCATTTGTTCCAGTATTTTTCTGAGATGGACATTAACATGACTGTTTTTTGAATTCCTTTTTCCTCCCTTTTCTCCATGTGTGTACCTCCTTGTAGATATTTCCTAATATTCATCATGTTTCCTCCCTTGGTACTTCTCTCTCATCCTTCCCTGGGCCAGCTCTGAGATTTCGTGATTCAGCTCTTCAGCAGCCTATGCTGAAGTTCATCAGGTCCATCTAATTTGAAAACACATGATTATCTAGGTGCTTTCTACCTATGTAATTCAACAGTTTCAGCAACTGTGACAATCTGCTGCATCTCACTCCGGCTGTAATAAACAAAGCACTACATCAGTGACAGCACTGAAATCAATGGAAGTTGTTCTTTTGTCCAAACTAAGCTCCCCATGTTTCTGTAACCAGCCAGAAAGCCTGAAGCAAGAGAATCCTGCATTTCCCAAATATCTTTGGAAACAGTCTGATTGCGTAATTTAAAATTCTACCTTCAAGGAGGCTTACGATCTTTTATTTTCACTCCCTTTTCTTTGGTTGCTAAGAGAGGTATAAATAAACCTGCTCCTGAGACAGCTTTTTTGACAAACACTCTACTGCAGAAAGAGTGAGAAGCCAGCTGCAATTCTCACTGCCGTATCAGTACACCTGCCTATGCAGGGGGTTACAGCACCAAAGCAATCCCAGGTTTGCTGGGATTTTCACCAAGATTTTCATAACCTTAAGGTGATTTCCGACTTGTTCGTGTAATTGTTGCTCCTGGGCTGCTGGACATATTTGCTCCACTTGCACCCTGAGAGAGAGAGGATGGCCTGCTGGAAGTTACCTCCGATCACGACGTAAAGGAGAAGGTTACCACATGTGTTGAGCGCAGCCAGTGGCCGAGAGATGATATAGGCGGCATGGATTTGCTTCTCCACGTGACAGCTGACTGGACACAACCGTAGTTCAACCCGAGCCACCCGAAAAACATGGAAGGGGAGGAAGCACACATAGAAGACTACCAAGAGGACGACAGCAAGTCGGCGAGCCTTCTGTTTGTAGCCAGCCTGTGTCTGGGGCCCGGTAGCCAAGGTGCAAATAATGAGCACATAGCACAGAGTCACCGTCAGCAGGGGCAAGAAGAAGGCCAGGCTGGTCAGCAGCCAGTTATACCACCTGATCGTGCCCAGGTTTTCAGAGCTGATAAGGTCAAGGCATAAGGATCTGTTTTGCTCCTCTTTTGAGGAGATCAGGAAGTTGACAGGGCTGACAGCTGCCAGTGAGATCATCCAAACAGCTGTGCAAGCAACCAGTGTCCACCGCTTCCTTTGGACATGGAAGAACTTCATAGGGTGGACGATCACCATATAGCGGAAGGCGCTGAAGCATGTGAGGAAGAGGATGCTGCTGTACAAGTTGAAGTGGAAGCCGAAGCGGATGAACTTGCACATGAATTCACCAAAGATCCAGTGCTCCCCGCTGGCATAGTAGTGTATCAGGAAGGGAAGGCTGGTTAGGTAAAGCAGGTCTGTGAGTGCCAGGTTCAGCATGATGATGGTGCTGCTCTTCCAAGGCCTCATCTTGAAGCTGTAAACACAGATTGCAATGATGTTTCCTGGGAAGCCCACCATGAAGATGATGCCATACATAATGGGGAGGTACAAAGTCTTCAGACTAACTTCCACATCAGTGCAGTTGGGAAAATCACCTTCAGTGTCTTGCCAGGTGGTGTGGATGGCACTTGTTGTGTTCATGTTTTTTCCTTAGTGCTTAAGGAAGAGAGAAATGGTTAGTGTTCACTGACAGATAAGACCCTCTAGCAGCCTGTTAAAGCCAATGAATAGCCAGGTCTTTCCTTTTGAGTTCCCATCACTGCCACTGTTCAAGTGCCTTTATTGAATAAGGAAAAGCCTTGCATCCTTGGTGAGAATTGATCCTGATCTATAGGCCTTTTATTCAAAGCTATATAGAGATAGATACATTTTTATTTTAAAATATGTATTGTCAGGGAAGGGCCTGCACAAGCACAATATGTCTATAATGTAAGGGACTCCCAGCACCACAGTGTGTGATGTGTGTTCCCTGGTACATACAGTTCGTCTTCTGCTCTAATCAGGGGTCAAGTACAGCAGAAGGACAGAGTGGTTGTGGTGTGCCACTGACCAAAAGTATAGAGAGGAATATCCAGAATGTTACTGCTCCATAAAAGCTATTCACATCCTTGTTAATTAACTGGAAAACAGAGCAGATGTTGAAATGATTACATATTCTCTTTGACACTGGAGTTAGGTAACATTTTTCTTTCTGCTTCTTGAAAATAACTGGTACAGGAATGTTTCATTCTTTTAGTTCATTAACAAGACTAATGTTGCAAAGAAATAGGTTATTTTTAGGCTTGCCATTAGCTGCTATGTAAATGTTTATTCCTAAAAAATTTTAAATGGTGTCTTGCTTAGACAGTAGTCTTAGTAGTTTTCTGAAACATAAGAATAAATGCATCCAATTTTGCAAAGCTGCCATTCTCAAGATATGTTCTGGGAATTGAGCAGGATTCAAGGGACGTAAAGATAGTCCGGTACATATTATCTCCAGTAGAAAATACAGGGCCACTGAAGCACGTAGGAAATATCTGCTAATGTTGTGCCCAGTAAGAGCACTTTTGTGAATGCCTGTTTTCTTTTAAAGCTGTTTTGATGGGAGAAAATTGAATAAATCTCTAGTGTAATTATTTCCTGAGGTAGGCAACCTCTTACAGGATGATGCCCATCCTAAAATTACTGTGGCCTGTGTCTATTAAAAGGGATCCTGCTTAATCATCACTTCCATTTCTTGTTCCACTCTGGATTTTCTTTAGGTAGCTTCTACCCTCATTCACTTGTGTGATCTCACAGAGATAGGTTGCGGTATTTTAATTCAAATTTGTGTGGAACATTTGGTTAAAATGTATTTAAAATTCTTTAAAAAATGAAGCTTGAGCTTGAGGAGATGTGTACCAAACGCTGGTATTTGTTTCTGAAGAACAAAGCAGCTTCAAACCTCTTCTCGTGGTGGGGGATAGTGCAGGGGACAGCTTGGATGAATTGGTGGCTGGAGTTCAGGTCTGCAGCAATTTCCACAGTAGTGCTTTCCAGGCTAGCATCCCAGTCCCACCCAGCTGCGTAAGAAGGACAAGACAGCCTGAGAAAAGCTAGCGCTGCCTGTGAACCCCTGAGAGGGGGTGATGTGCAAAAGAAAGCCAGTTAGAAGAAATGCAGTGACACCATTGTCCCCACACCAACCTGATGATTGTATGGCTAATGTTTAACCAGTTTAACAGCGAGGGCCCCATCCCACAGCGACAGTTTGTGGCGTGCTGTCTCCACTGGAAGCACCAGCCCTGTACAAAGCGTGGTGTTTACAGTGCACAGCTATTAACCGAGCTGAAGGGCACGGCTGGGCGCAGCTCCCTGCAACAGGGCGCTTTGTGGTTTTGTAGGATTATCATTCTGTTAGCAGCTTTTTTCCCGCCTACCAGCTTTCTGCTGCAGCAAATCCATAGGGACACTAGAGCAAATACCTATGACAACCGAAGAGCGCGAAGAGCAGCACTCAGCCGCTGCAGTCCCAAATGACCACTCTTGCAACTATTTTCGGAGCCTTGCCCCTCTCTATGGGTGAGGTGTCTGATAGGGCAGGGTTTGGGACACAGGCCAGGCCACCCCCAAGCCAGTTAAGGACACTTGGGGTGGGGACAAGTATTGCAAGAAAAGCACTTGGGTCTGCAGGGGATCAGTTCTGAGCTGTCCTAAGATTACACCCAGCGTAACAGGTTGCCAGTGACCAGAGAGAGGAGACAGCAAGTCTTTGCTGTTGCCCTAATTATTTCGCTGTCTGAATTACAAATAGAATTTAGACAAAACTTAAATCTAATTAAGCAACAGTTTGTGCTGTGGCAGATTTTATCACACTAAGTAATTGGCTGTAATGGGACTTCTGCAGCCCAAGCTGAGGGCAAATGATATATGCTGTAGACACGTAATGAACTTTAAATAAATTATCCAAGAGCAGAACTCAAAATAAAAGGGAACTAGATTATTGAAATAGAAACCCTCTCTCAATCTTAACAGTGGAGCCACTGCTCCATTACATGGTATTCTTTACTGTAACCAATTGATTGGAGTCACTTTAAAAAATGTTGTGATTGCATGTCTTTAATTGCAGTCACGTATAAGGGAAACTTGTCTGCTCCTGCATTGTGATAATTTAATTAGAGCCTGCTGGAAATAAAAGCCAAATGGCTGCAGCCATGGCAGAGTAACCTAATGCCTGTAATTGGACTATATTTCACACAGATGTGTTGCTGAATAAATTAAATAGGATTTGTCTCACAGTGTTCGACTCTTCCACCAGCTCTAAGAGTCTAAGATCTAAGAGTCACAAATGACATATTTAAGGATGAAGATGTGAGTCTTCCTTCCCTTAGTCTGTATAATTCAGTGAGGTATCTCCATACAGAAAGAGTATGTGGATTTAACTTGCGCTTTAGATGCATTCCAGATAAGTTTAATTTGTTCCACACTTTCATCACCCTTTAACCCTTTGCTCATCTCTCTCCACTTTGTCCTCTCTCCAAGTTCACACTTTTAAATCGAAATGCATGTTTTACCTGTAAATCCTCGGCACAATCTCTTCTCCTCTTCATAGCTGGATCCTTAAATATCCTACTCCAGCTGGCAGACTTTGCTTGTAAATGCGACAGGCCGGTGCAGTGGGGCTGTCTGGAAGGTTGCAGCAAATCCCCCTGGCTAACGGGTGGGTGGCGGGAAGGCTCTGCCTCCGTTCCCAGGTCTCTGCCAGGTGAAGGCAGCATGGGCAGCTCTGACCCCTCACGCTGACATGCGGGCTTGCCGCCACGTCCCCGTGTCGGCTGGCCTCTGCAGCCTGCACAAGATGCAGGGACCTGCCCTGAGTCTCTAGCAACATCAGTCAGGACTGCCTGTAACCTGTCTGGTTTGGCTGGAGCAGTTTGTTTCAGGTGCTTCCAGCCCTCCTGGAGGGAGGCAGTCTAGGCAGAGAGAAGGAACACCAAGGCAAAGCCCACTTGAAGGAGTATCTGCTCCCTTGGTCCCAGAACGGGAGAGGTGGGAGATGCAGGGGGAGAAGGAGCAAGAGCAGGGTTTTGAGCTGGCAGGAGCTGCCCTGCAGAGGGCTCGGTGGGTGCTGAGAACAGGACCAAGCCCTGGCCTTTCCAGAAGGGTGATGTTGCCCTTGCTCCTCAAACTGGGAGCTCAGCGGTAGTAATTGCCTCTCCTGCAGGGAGGGACCTGGCTCTGAGATGAGCAGGGATTGTGCAACCTGGGCACAGACAGGATCTTGCAGTTGGGAGACGTATCCAAGACTGTGTGGTCACTCCAGTTATGCTTATGAGGGCAACCTGGCTGGAGGAGGTCTGCTGGAGAAGGGGATTGCATGACTGGAAGGCAACTGTCCTGCACCAGAACCATGTCACGCAGCTAACAGACTTTTCTGCTGGCATAACTCGTCCAAAGGGTCAGAGGAATGAAGAAGCCTAGGAAGGAAGTGAAAGTCAAACTGTGTCCCCTTTGCATATTGTTTGAAAAATACCCAGCCTGCTGTGAGATCTGGAGCATTTTAAAGGTCCCAAATATTCAGGCAATAAAGCAGACGAAAGATGTGCACTTCCTTTAACATAGTGGGTGACCCTCACAAAGGGGCTAGCAGAAATCTCCTCTCCCTTTTGAGAGGGAGGAAGGGCACAGGCACCTTCTTGGATACCCTAGGACAAGTGTTTTACTTCCCTTGCATGTTGAACTGCAAGGAGCATGGGCTTGCCCAGAAGTGTCAGGGTAATTATGGTGTGGGAGGAGGTAGTTAACGATTTTATGGGGTGACTTAGCTTTCTGGTGTGGTGCTACCTGAGACTATGACATTGCTGAGATTTCCTACAGAGTCATTATTTACACATTTTGCTTGATCTCTCCCCCCTTCCTTTACAATTGTTTTTGTTTCTTGGGATAACATCTTGTTTCAAAGCAGTGATCATTGCTCCTTTTTCAGGTTTCTCTCTTGCTCCCCCTCCCCCCTTTCTGTGAAGAAGAAAACACTTTCAAAAGCATAAGCATTCCAGATTTGATTTTGAATCAAGTATTTGCAAACTTATGTGAACAGGTAGGAAAGTTATTATCTTGAGAGGGAAATGTTTAGATGAGGCTGAAAAGAACTTGAATGTTTTCCAACACTGAGCTTAATTTCAGATCTGGAAGCATTGCTCATTTGAAGCTATTATTTACTTTCTCATGATGATAAGAGATGTGAACGTGGAAACACAAGCAATTATGTACTGCATAATGTAATGGTGAATCAGGGCTCAAATTACTTAGCAAATACTACATTTTAAATGATTGCATAACTGTCCTGTTTCTTTACCTTTATACTATGTTTTCAGTATTTGACTTCTTCACATGAATGACTTTCAGCTTGCTGGTCACACATAGCCTGTTCTCCATAACTCTTTCTAGTGTAAGTTTGGCCATATCAATCCTGAATGTGAATGTTAATTTTGGTTTCCCAAATACAAATATTCCGAAATAAACTGACAGTTGTCAACATATCCCTGAGTAACAGTTGGTATGAACCACCATTTTTTTTCTATTATAGAAAGAGCTGAAACCACTTTTTACCATGTAACTAGCTACTCCATGGTAGGAATTTCATTACTATACATCGTGGAAACTATTTTACAAAATGTAAATATGACCTCTGCAAAGGGCATATGGGGACTCAAGGAGACACCAGGGGCATGCAGCTGAATGTTCTCAGGAGACCTGCTGTATCCCTACACATATAGATGAAGAACTTGCTGTGCTTTATCATAGAATCACAGAATCATTTAGGCTGGAAGAGACCTCCAAGATCACCTAGTCCAACCTATGACCTAACTCTAACAAGTCCTCCACTAAACTATATCGCTAAGCTCTACATCTAAACGTCTTTTGAAGACCTCCAGGGATGGTGTCTCAACCACTTCCCTGGGCAGCCTGTTCCAATGCCTCACAACCCTTTCAGTAAAGAAGTTTTTCCTGATATCCAACCTAAACCTCCCCTGGTGCAACTTGAGCCCATTCCCCCTCGTCCTATCACCTGGGGCGTGGGAGAAGAGACCAATCCCCACCTCGCTACAGCCTCCTTTAAGGGACCTGTAGAAAAAGATAAGGTCGCCCCCGAGCCTCCTCTTCTCCAGGCTAAACAACCCCAGTTCCCTCAGCCACTCATAAGACTTGTTCTCCAGACCCCTCACCAGCTTCATTGCCCTTCTTTGGACACGATATTATATATTATTATATATTGTTATTATTATATCTATCTAATTTACAGATAGATAAAGGATATCAAGTTCATTGTTCGGTGTTTTCATTTTTTAATTATTTGATGTTTTTATTTTTGATATTTTGTCTGCTCTTGTATGTTATTTTTGAGTAAGAGTGGGAATTGCTGTACCATTATGATTCAAATTGTATTAAAACTGGATTGTTACTTGAATACTCCATTTCAAGCTTAGTTTTAGTACTTCAGAGAGATTTTGAAAAATTGTGAGGAGCTGGAAAAGAGCTTCATGAATGAGTGGGAGATGTGGCATATCTAGAGAGACTTTTTAGGCTTTGGGGATTTGCTCTGGTTGGTTTATTCAAGAGCGGATTTAAACAGGAATGGATGACAGCCATGCTTACATCCATGGGAAGCGACTCCTGGCATCAATGTAGCTAAAGCAGTGCCAATCCAGGCTGACAGCAAAGCACAAATATTTCTTAGTGAGGGTGGGTAGCTACTAAAAGAAATCCCCTTAGTAATATGGTAGATTCTTCAAGTAATATGGTAGATTTTTCAACTATTAGAATTTTTAAATCAACACCAAGAGTCTTTTGCAGAAATATTGGTGCAGTTGCAGAGTAGTGTGAGATGATACCATCATGCAAATTCACAGGAGAGATTCATAGGTTTCAGAGGATAGAAGGAACTCTAGAAAACTCAATCTGATTCTTGTATACCCATCACCATAGGTTTTTGCTCAGAATTCCCAGTAACTTCTGTTTGGCAGTGTGGGTGTTTCTTTGTTTTGGTGGTTTTTGGTTTGTTTGTTTGGGTTGGTTGGTTGTGTTGGTTGTGTTGGTTGGGTTGGTTGGTTTGGTTGGTTGGTAGGTTTGGTTGGTTTGGTTGGTTGGGTTGGTGGGTTGGTTGGATTGGTTGGGTTGTTTGGCTAGTTGGGATGGTTGGTTGGTTGGTTGGTTGGGTTGGTTGGTTTGGTTGGTTGTTTGGGTCGGTTGGTTTGGTTGGTTGGTTGGATTGTTTGGTTGGTTGGTTTGTTTGTTTGGGTTGGTTGTGTTGGTTGGCTGGTTGGGTTGGTCGGTTGGTTGGTTTGGTTGATTGGTTTGGTTTGGTTGGTTTTTAATAAAGGGCAATCTTGATTTGAAGAGAGAAGGAAAATCCTCTTATTCCTTTGATGGCTTGTTCTAAAGGTGAATCATGCCCACAGCTGAAATCAAGTACTTAGATTTTTATATGACTTTCTCTAGCTTCTGCTTTCAGACTTTCACCTTCATGCCTATCTCTGCTATAAGAAGAAGACCATTTAGCAATGCCTGCATTGTTTTTGTTGAAGTATTTAAACAGTATAATCCAATCAACTTTCATATTTCTTCGTTATTAGGCCAACAGCTTTAGGGCATCCCGCTGTACACCTGAGCTTCTCCAGCCTATTCTCTTTTTCTTCGCATCAGATTTGTTAGGTAGAACACAAGGTCTTCCAGCCTCCATCCCACATTTTTGCATCTTGGCCAATGTGGTTGGAGCCATGGCTCTGCCTGTGGTACCATACTTGCAGAAATCCCAGGCATCCCCAATATACACACACAAGTCAGCTCTGCCCAAGCTACCCCATAGGATACTGATGAAGGGTGTCATAGGTGGCCTCTTCTGCACACTTGACCCCCCTCCTCCTCCCCCCCCCAAGCCCTAGTGTACTCCTGCAGCGGTCAGGGCATCCTCCCTGCTTTGGGGGCTCTCTGTCCCTTCATCCGCTGATCTCATGGGTATTTCTTCTTTCTATGACTAGAGTGCCAAGTGATGACTGCATCCTGCCAGAGGGAGGGAGGAAAGGAAAGATGACCATTGTATCCCTGTCCTCTTGAAAGTCCTAGGAATGGAGAAAATCTTTCTCTCCAATGCCACAATGGAAAGATGGGAATGTAAATAGATGTCCTGAGCTAGGAAACCATTGCGCAGGCTGAGAAAGGCAGAGAGAAGACAGATCACAATGAATGGAGTCAAAGGATCAAAAAAAAATCATTCTGCTGCTGCATCAGCAGCAGCAAGGAACGAGTTATTCAGCCCACTTTTATCTTACAGAGCAGCGACATCAGGTAGCAATGCAGCCCCTGTAATGCAATGCCAGTGAGGAAAGCCTCCATAACACAGGCCTTGTCAGAGCACCTCTCCTGCTTTTCAGGTATGACTATGCGGTGCTACATTGTCTTCAGCTTGCTTCCAAAATATGTCATGGTAAAATAGCTTAAGGTGATCCAGTCATTGCCTCCTTCTCTCATAAAATAACAGGGATCCCCCTGCTGTCTCTCCCCGCAAAATCTAATTTTTTTTTTTCTCTGTAAAATGTTTTTCTTAAATAATTTAGTTAGCTTGAATCCTTTGCTCAAATTTTGATGTTCTTTAACATGTATTTTACATGAATTCTACATGATCCAACATGCAATTTCCCTATATACAGTTCTGAACTATTTTTATCCTGTTATAAGAATTTTGAATTGCTTTGAAATTGCCATGATTTTTTTGTTGTTGTTCCGTTATATCTGAAAACTTCACAGATGTTATTTATCTATCTTTGACAGGTTTCATATTGACTGAGAGGGAAATTTTCAAAAACATTACAGACATCAATAGCTGTTGGATACTAATTGACCTTGATTCCTCTAACAAATCTCTTCCCCTGACTTCACTGTTGCATGCTTCCTTCCTCCTGTGTTGGTCCCCTCTGTCTCTTTTTTCAACAGAGAGTTTTCATACTTGCAGTGGAGACATTTTAAGGGCCTTCCACTGAAATGTGTTCATTGGTTATGTCATCAAGGTGATTTTAAAACATGTGCAAACATTTAAATTTTCTTTCACACCCACAGATTTTCCCTTGGGAAAAACTTTCCTTTTCCTTTGACTCTGCATAAAATTCCCAGATTGCAGATGTCCTGTAAGAGCTGTTTGCCACACAACAGTAGTTGCCACTACTTTAAGGTGCCACTTTAAGGTGCCACTACTTTAAGGTGCCAACTTTTGCCACTACAGCACCTACACAACTCATTCTTCCTGCCATTCATTCCCCTTTCCTGCACCGAGTACTTCCTTCCCACACTCCGTGGAATACACAGACTGCTAAAACTGTGATGGTGATACCCCTGTTTTTTTTTAAACCCCTGTTTTTCTCTTGTTATGACATGTTTGCCCCCCGGGGAGAAGTGGTGTGCCTATGGGACCTAGCAGGGCAGATGGATGCACATGGGATGGATGCACCCCCTTCCTGGGCATGGCAGCTTCGTAAGTCAGGCACTTGTACTCCAAAGATATATGCCTGTTCCCAGCTAATTTTCCCACATGTTTAGTAGCTGTTTACTAGAGTGAAACAGGAAAAAAAATGCCAGAAATACCTGTGGAAGCTTGTACAACAGGATGAGTAATTGGTACATTAGTCTTTGGTATGTTTTATTTGTAGCAGTTTTTCTTTATTTAAGTTCAGTGGAATTGTAGTGCTATGGCAAATTAACCAACTACTGCAGAACATATATTTCAGGGATGGGTTATCTCATATATCACACTTGGAGGCTGACTGTGTCTTAACTAGAAGTTCATGCTTCTTAGTTTAATTCTCTGCTTTCATTTCAGTTTTCAAGAGTCTGATGTTTTTTTCAACCTGTCTCTGGTATAGCATTGAGGACTTCCCTTTCCTTCATTGTGCTACACCCTGCTGAGGGTTTCTCTTATCTTTCAGGGTGTGTGCTCTGCCAATGGGTGGGTGTTGCTGACAGCTCATTCTGCAGCTCATTGCAAAGTTATTTCCTCATTCCCCTTCCCTTTATTGGGTTTGCGGTGTGAGTTACTTACATGCACAGTTCTTTGTAGTTAGGGAAGAACCCTGCTGCTTTTCTTTGGCTGCAGAGGTCCTGTTTAGGCAAAACAAGACCAGGACAAATGTGGAAGGGCAAGAAGGAGAGGGTGGTGGACAGCAGAGGGACAGGGAACTGAATCATGGAGCTGGCAAGTGAGGAAGATGAGGCTCAGGAAGCCCATAAGATCCCATGCTGTGGGAAGGCTAGCTCTGGGAAGAAGGCGAGTGTTGCTATGGATCACATTTGCCCTTACGTCCTCTGGCTAGAATACAGGAATGAAACTCTTGCATATGATGTACTTGCCTAGCACAGAAGCCAGTTACCCAAACACTGAGCATGCCCATTAAGGAGCAGATGATGGTACAGGTCTAGGTGTGGTGGTCACCTCTTGTCAAGCATTTCTTAGTCCTAAGCAGTGCCTGAGCCAGTGTGCTGGCATCTACATATTGCATGCTCAGCTGGCCCACAGGCATACTGCTGGTGTTCACAAAGGCCTGTGTTTTCCCTTATTCCCTCTGTTGCTGGCATTTTGCAGATAAAAACTGAAAATGTCATCCAGTCAAACTTTGTGGGAAGAAGAATTTGCAAAGCACAGTAGGAGAATATAATGAGAAACATTTTCTCCATAAAGACAGACAGGCACTGGAGCAGGCTGCCCTGCAAAGATGTGCTGGTGCCATCCTTGGGCATTTTCAAGTCACAACTAGACACAGCTCTGAGCAACCTGGCCTGAAATCAGTGCTGACCCTGCTCTGAGCAGGGGATTGCACTAGAGACCTTCTGAGGTCCCTTCCAACCTGATGCATCCTAGAATTTAATGATCCTATGAAGACTGCAAGCTGTAAAAGTCAAGGGTAAGATCAAAGACCCGTCATTTCAAGAGCAAGCAAGTTGTGCTTGTTAAGTTCCTTGTTGTTGCAGGGAACACAAATCATGATACAGCAAAACTGTTCTAGACCTTGGCCAACCCCTTCCCACAGCTAGAGAGCCCTGTTTACCAGCCAGGCTCATCTGTCCAATCCCCGTTTCCCAGGAATCTTCAAGATTGCAGAACTGAAGTTGCTACCTGAAATTGCTTAATTTTTCAGTTTTCTGTTTTATTAGTCCTCAAGATAGTGCAGTCCTTTTTTATACTTAGGATTTAGACACGTATGGCTGTGTGCATATATGCATACTTGGTTACCCCTAGTATTCACATGCAGAAAACAGCCTGGATTTAAGAAGAAATTTATGTCACAAAATTACTCATTTGACTTTGTGGCCTGAAATATATTTCTATTGTTTCTTCTAATTTATGATATACTTCTGTCAAGCTTCTGTTTACCAAGAATGTTTTCTTTCAGGCCTGCATTTTGGTATTGCATTGTGGCACAAGGCTAGGAGCACACAAAAGTCCTGGTGGGGAAGCTTTGAGATCTGTGTTCACAGATTAGGTCGTAATGTATTTTCAATATCAAGATGCCTCCCTGTGCAAATTGTGTATTTGACTTAAGCTTGATTTCTCAGCCCAGACTTCCACCCCCTGTAGACTCCTTCTCAAAGTGAAGGAGGATGGGGCTGGCTGGTTATGTATCCCCAATTCCAGAGAGCTTCTGCTTTCTCGATTTGTTGATTTTGAGTTGCTAGTAGTGTTGCTTTATACATCCATGTCCTAACCTTGGTACTAACAGCGCCAGATTTCATTTTTGTTCATCAATCTGAAGTGTGGGTGATTTATTGATATTTGTTAAAATACTGACTCTCACTCATTGCAATTGGCAATGTGGACTGAAGATCTGAGAGCAGAAATGTGCAGAGCCTACTTGTACTCATGTCCTTAAAAACCAGGAGGTCAGTGGGTCAGCTGTACATCAGCTCTGCTCTTCATGATGAACAGCAGATGTCACTCTTGACTAACATATGGAGATTTGTTTCTCCACTGCAAGAAATGATTCTGTGAATGTGATCCTGTGAAATGAATGTGTGTGTGGGAAGGGAAAAAAAGAAAAAGACTGCTAGTCATAATTGCTACTGGGTGAAAACTTTATTTTCAGGTAAGAATACGTCTACATTGAAAACCCTTTGATTTTCTGTTGTACACATGCCTTGTTCTGAATCTCTAAAGAAAGGTATATTTCTGTTGTTGTTGTTGTTACACTTCTTTTATTTATTTATTATTTTCCTTGAGCACAATCTTTGAAATGTGTGTTGGGGAACTGCTGAGTTGCACAGAACTACCCATCTCCTCAAAAACCATCTTGATACATAAAACAATGAAAACTTGATTGTAAATTTGGGTACTAAAGAGCTGTCAGAGAAATTCTTTGCCATCCATGTTACATGCAAAGAGCAAACCAAAACTGCCCTGCTCTCTGTGGTAGTGTAATGTCAGGCAATGAAAGGTTGCCAGCCTGGGCTGTGAGGGCAAATTCTGCACTCCTCACTGCTCAAGAGCTCTCAAGACTCATCCGGCAGCTGTGCAACTACTCATTGCAGTTATCTCCCAAGCACCAAGGTCTGAAGCTTTTAAAAAGTTGCAGAGAAATTCATACTACAATTGTGTGTGTTGCTATACCTGACTTGTTTTTGAATAACTTGTTCAGAGTCCCCTTGAGTATCCTGGGAGACTGGACCAGTGCCCAGACAGGGGTCTGTAAAGTGGCAAACTATGTGAGCACGTTTTTTTTGTTGTTGTTTTTGTTTGTTTGTTTGTTTGTTTTCTTAGTAAGTACGAACCAGGTTCCCTGAACAGGAATATCAGATGCTATCACAGGAGTGACAACTCTTGGTGTACCTCACAGAAAATACCACTTTTTAGAGATCTGTGGAAATTGCATTAATGTATGACATCTGTTGCAGTTTAGGCTGGTGGTCTCTTACAGAAATTGTGCTCTCTTAAATAGTTACCATTTTAAAGACTTTTCACATAAGATAAGGGTTTTTCCTACCAGAAGAAAAAAAAAAAAAAACTATTTTGATATACCAGCTATGTACATTCTTCCAGTTGTATCTGGGTCCCTAGAAGCTCAGATTTACTGTACAGGACCAGAAGGTGTTTACAGAAAGAGAAACCAGTTTTTGTTATTATTAACGTCTGCTGAGGATATGCAATTTCAAGAATGATGCAGAATGGGGGAGTTACACAACTGGGACATCACTTGAGAGAAATGCTGAAGGGAAGACATTTCACTATTGCACATCTGGTACATATTCCTTTCTTTCTGAATCCCACCCTGCACCCACTCTGAGATCTCTGGTGATCTCAGTCAAGAACTAAATGCTTGTTTTTAAAAGAATCTTTGAAAATATAAGATTAATCACATTGGTGGCATTATTAATAATCCTAGTGAAGACAGTGACAAGGCTGTATGTCAGTTTGGCAGTTCTTTAATTTCTCCAGAGGAATTCAATACACAGCTTCTCTCATAACAGCGAGTTGCATCCACCCCAGAGATCCTGCAAGAAGACAGTAGTGCATCAGGAGAAAGTAAATTGTTGGCAAGTGTACAAGTCTAATTAAACCAAGGGGTTCAAGTAACACCAAGGGAAACCTCATGGATCCATCCATTTACGTTATTTGGGAATTTTATTTGGCTGGAAAGTATCATTTGGAAATAAGAAGCTGTCACAGGTGAAAGACAGTGAACAACAGCCTACAGTGCCCTGGGGTTTATTTAAGAAGCAGTAAGACGAGCGGTTAACCCTACCTGATTGTCTGAGGCACCCACTTCTTTGCTGCCACTGGTGCTACGGTCACAAGGTCTTGCTGTCCCTTCTCATCAGGTGGCTGATGGCCCTAGATGGTCAAGCAGAAAGTCGGGTTGGTTCATGCTGTGATGCCACTCTTTGTTCACAGTGTCAGTCATTATGGGCAAGGGTCCTGGGTGTCCCCCAGCAATCACCTCCATACGGCTGTATGGTCTGTATCTTCCTCCACTGGCAGGTTACTCCTTCAGACAAGATCTCTGCTTTCTTTTTTCCCAGGCTCCCTTTTGGAGACTGCTGCTTCTTTTGGGGAACACCTCTTATGGGCACCAGCTCTACTTTCCAGCACCCTGAGTTCAACTTTCCCAGTCTAAATAGTGCATGTGCAGAAGCACAACATATGATCAGCCTCCTCATTGCAGGGTTTGTCTCATGTTCATTTATTAATTGGAGGAATCAGGATGTGCCACATTTATTTAGTTCAAGTGGGATGAAAACTTACATCCAGCACATGCTGGTTGTAGCTGGCATGTAGCAGGCCTCAGCTGGAGAATTCAGGAATCTGATCCCAGAAACTCACTCCCCCCCACAGGTATTACTCAGTTATCTGTTGTCTGTTAGCATTCACAGCTAAAACTATTTTTTGGTTATGACAGAAGCATACTCCTGTGAGCGCCTTCTAAAAGCCTTAGCAGGTCTGAATTATGAAGTAAAGCCAATACAGTTCTTGTTCTTTTTCATTATGCCTGCCATACCAAGCATAGAAACTCCAGATAACTGATTTTTGATCCAAGCTTTGACACCAGGTTTGCTATGTTATGAAGACTTGCTACTAGGTGAAAATGTCTTCATCCTTATAACAAACAAACAAACAAACAAAAAAACAAAAAAACACAAAACCATCCTTTGGAGGCATATGCTTGAATGTGAATTATTTCTGAAAGGTTTATGTGTTTTTATGAAGGTATCAGAAAACTTATGGTTGCTCTGAAGTAAAGCCCTTGATTATCACCTCACTGCACAGCCACATGCCTGTCAGGCAACCAAAAGATGCAGGAGTCTTGTGCTAGCCTCACACTTTTCTTACTGTGAGAAAAAGTTTGATACGACAGGAAAACTAGGCTTTGTAGACACACTTTGGATCAAACATCTGATTATAAAATATCATCCAAGGGTTTTTCTTTATATTTCTTGTTTTGTGAAGTATTATACATTGTGTATATACATAGTATATTGTGTAAGGCCTCTATAAGCACCACCCAGTAGCAATACACACATTTATTGTGCCAAGGGGTAATACTCCTGACCAACATGTGCTCCCTTTTAGGATGTTAATACAGAGCATAAAGCAGCTCCTCAGCAATGAAGGCTATTGCAATGCCTCAGCCTTGCCATCTGCTATTTTACAATGACTTTCCACTCCACAGCAACTCACAGTGAGAACATCTGTCCTTACCTTCAGGATGCTCCAGTGAACTCATCCTCAAATGCTGAGCGACTGAGGTGCTAAGGTAAGGATCATGACCTTTCCTGAGAGGAGACGGGACACTGCGAGCCCTCCATCACCCCTGGAGAGGGTTTCTGCAAGCGGGGAAAAGATCCTACGGTTAACTCATTAAAGACCCAGTACTGGTGCCAGTATCACCAGCTCCATCCCAGTACAGGTACTTCTTGTCTTCACTCTGCCTTCAGCAATCAACACAGAAAACAGGTCTAACAACACCAAAACAAAACAAAATGAAACAAAACAAAAAACACCACTAATAAAATATATTTTAAAAATTTTCTGACAAGATCATTCCCTTGGACAGAAAAGAAGTAGACAAATTTGTATGTAGCAAGTGGCCCCCAGGTCACTTACAGCCCCTTTGGGCAGTGTGCAGGCACTATGGTGGTGTCTATGGTACTTAAGTACTTAGGTACTTAGGGGACTATACTTTTCACAGACAGAGTGTACACACAACAAATAAATGAAAAGGATCAAATTGTGTTGTACTATAAAATGCTAAGCTAAATTTTTGATCATCAAAACAAGCAAAAGAAAACAAATGTTATAATATAATACCAAAAGCCCCCTTAAAAGCTGACCTGCTCTAGCTAGCTTTTACCCAATAGCTCAGTGATAACAGAGTTTCCCATCCTGAGGAAGAGTTATATTCTTTTCCTCAGCCACTTGAACGATATTTGAAACCGCACTGCTTAGGGCAGACGCTAATCTGCAGAACGTGGGATTTTCTAAGGTTGGCCGTTTGTCAGTCTCTCCCATGGCACAGTTCCATGTTGCTGAAAAGTCTTTGGGAAACCAAGCAAGAATGATTGCAGTTGCTCGCTTGGGAGGTCTGGCTGCTCACCTGGGAACAGGGGTAATCGACTCTCTTCCTTGCTCCACTGAATGCCAAATTACTCAAGGTCAAGGGCCATCAGCAAAAGGTTTGAGAGCACTTCCCTTGCTCAGTTCTCTATATCTAATAACGAGGATGGCAAAGTATGCTCCTGAGGTGCAGGATATTCAGGTGTGAAACCCAGAAGTTAAACCCAGCTTCCCCACTTCCCGAGGGAGAGTTGTAGCCTGCCGGCCACCAAGTCAGGGGTTGGCAGAAACTTATCCACAGGTTTTCCCCATCCCATGCCCAGTCCTGGTTCCAGACAGAAGAACAGGGCAAAATCAGCATGGGTTTTGGGAAAAACAAACCCACTATTTTTGCCATGTTAACTGTTTTCTCAGAAAATATTACCCAAACCTAACAACCTGCAGATATGAATGTGAATGCTTACCCTTATGTTTGTAATCAGCCTTGCCCTACCTGCTGTCATCTACACGAGTCTGCTCTGTACCTTGCTGGGTGTGTGACAGCTGAAGGGGAAGCACTATTCTGTTAGCTACATGCCTACGCACTTCAGCCCTTTAGGGGCAATGCATGGTTACATGGTACAAAGTAAAATATGTATTGTATTGAAGGAAAAAAAAAAAAAAAAGATTTTTTAAAGGATCATAACCAAGAAGTAAGACAATATGCACTGGAATGCCAAAGGCCCTCTCTTTGGCTATAGTCTGGCCAGATTTCTGTATCAGATGTTCTGTATCTGTATCCCCAGTCACTTTACCTAACAGTAGTTTAGAAAAATCAATGAGGTGTGTGTATATACATATACATGTATAAGTATAGACATATATATTTATGACAGAAGAGGTATTTTGTCCTGTATTCCCACTGCACAAAGCTTACCTAGCATTTCTGCCTAAGCTTCAGAAACATGTTGCCTTCCAGCAGGGACCCAAACTGGAGCTCAATGCAAGCCAAGAGAATGTTATTAAAGTTAAGAAAATGACACAAACATGCAGTTAGAATGGAATTAACTACAGCTGGAAAGCTCTGTGGTTATTTGCTTTCCTTTAAGGAGTAGATGATCTTTCAATGTTGAAATTGAATATTTTTAATCAGTGCTTTCAAATCACTGATTAAATTGTTGACCAGCTTCGTATACTTTAATGGCAATTGACGTTCCTGACATTAGAGTTTAATTTCTTTCTTACATTGTGTGAGCTTTAGGTATCACATTTTAAAATAATTGTCAGTGGATTTCTTAAACTGTAATATTTTCAAGGTAAAAACAGTGTTTACCAAAAAGATATCATCAGTTGGTTTTAATCACCAGCCTTGTTCACCGAACTCCAGCTTACACATAAAGCACTGAAACTTTTTCAGGAGGGTGGTTGTGGTGGAAAACTGTCCTGGTGCAGCCTAGATTTTTTGCTCCTGTTAAAAGGACATACTAAAAAAAGTAACTTGGAGCTGCTACTATCATACAAATAATTTATCTGTTGAAGACTTAGTCTAACATATCAAGGCAGAAATGCAAAGGGTAGAGCTAATGCTGTGCTAAAGGTTTCCTGAAGTGAGATAAGCACTGAAATCACTGTTAAGACTGGGAGAACCACAAAATAGAAAGCTACCAAAAGAAAAAAAAAAAAAACAGATTGTGCGAAGAAAAGCTTGTTGTATCAGATGATACGCCTAGCATGTGATTAAGAACTGCATCATAGCAAAAGCCAAATAGCTGCCAAGGGCATTCATTTGCTTCCCCCTGCAGTCACGAGCAAGTGACTTGGCAGAAGCTAAAATGCAGGGCGTATACTGTGCGGTGCAAGGGATATTCTGACCTTCATACTCCAGCTGGTCAGTGAGCACAGTGGAGAACTGGGTAGCTGAGGCCAGCTCAGCACCAGAAATATTTGCAAGTGTCACGTCGCTGTGGGGCACAGTATTTTTAAACATCGTCTTTCTTTATACTGCCAGATGCAAGCGTAGCACAAAAGACCGAGGTGCTGCCGCTGTCCCTCACTTTGTAGGGAAAACTGGAATAATGTACACCAGCATAGTCCAATCTAATTTTGGAAATCTCCAAGTATCCACCACATCCCTGGGCAATTTCAATGCTTAACCGCCTTTATGGGGCAGATTTGTTTCCTTACAGGCAGTTGGCATTTTCCTTGCAGCCACTGGTGGCTGTGTCACCTCTTGTCCTTTGCTGGGCACCTGGGAGAAGGGTCTGATTTCCTCCCTCGCTCTCCTGCCTGACTCTGCCTTCCCTCTGGGAAGTACAGCCCAGCCATCCCCCCCTGCAATCATCCTTCCTGTGCGTCCCGCTTGTTTTTCACAGTGCGGAAGCCCGGGCACCTCGCCCCTTGTCCCGTGGGGAGGAGGTGTCTGGGGACCCCGGGGAGGCTGTCACCACAGGGGAGGAAAGAAAGGTCTCCTTTCCCCACCTTTAAAAGTTACTGCTCTGGCAGTCTGCTCAGCATTTTTGTGTCATTTTGTTTGCATTTACGGTTTAAATATGAAAAGCTTCATTATGATGCCATTTGTTATCTCAATCTAATAAACTTCATAGTCTTCCACCTTGACGTTTATTTGCTGTTAATGCATGGGCTTTAATCACTGTACTTTATTTGTCCCAGGTGAAGTTTTTTTGCCTGTAAGCAAGAAGCAGACATAAGCTGTCATTTTGATATTTGCATGAGCTGTAGCCGAACTTGCTTTACAACACTGCATTGCTTAATTGCAAACAAAAATGGCAGTGCTATATGTTATTTCCATGTTCTGCACACTGTGATCAACTTGTACATAATTCAGATCATGAAAAAAAGTCTGTTTATGCAGTCATTTTCTACCTCTCGCTAATGGAGAAAATGGAGAAAAAAAAAAACACAAATCCCCATAATAGCAATAAAAGAAGTATAAAAATAAAGATGACAGTTTAATGGAGATTTGTTTGAACAGTATGTTTTTCTTTTAACTAGTTATTGTGGTGCACTACTAATGGTTTTCAACAGCCTTAAATAGAACTGCTAAAAACATGATGAGGTTTGCAAACATCTTATGTTTTGGGCCACTGGTTAGGCACAGAAATGGTCCTACTGAGTTTTCAGAGCTGCAATAAATGCTCTAAACCTTGGAAAGCAAGTCATCTTTTTCCTATCAACCATCGTGCTTCAGTTGTTAGTCTCAATTTTTTATATACAAATTAACTTTTCTGAATAAAGAAGAATTTGTCTATTACCATGAGGTAATGCTGTCACTTGACAAGACTTAATTTTATGGTCATTATAAATAACTTTTTGTTATCACTCTTCACTCTCATTTATGCCTACTTTCTTGGAAAAGCCTTTGGCTAACAGGAGAGGCTGTGCAAAGGAAAGTGCTGGAGAATAACCACATGTGACACAATATAACAGTTTCTTCACAAAGCTCATCAGAAGACCGGGATTTCCTTAAAGAATTTTACTATAGATTTCATACTAAGTGCTTCCAGAATAATACTGTGACATCAAAATGGAAAAGTAATGCCACAGACAAAGCAAGGTGCCCAGAGAAACCGAAAAATAGGCATTTAATATGTGTATTTTTATAAAGTAGGCATACAAGTCTTGGTTCTCTTACTGTTTCTTCTGGTTCTGTTGCTTCTCTTCTCCACTGCTAAAGGAAATTTAGGGATCTTGAGAACCTGATCAGGGCATCACAATAACCCACGCAGCATTTCTCTTGTGCAAGTGCTGTCTCACTCTTAAACCATGAGGGAAATTCCTTGGTGTTTGTCAGAGCACAGAGCCAGCTGTTCATCTGTGTAACAGGAACAGCACAAAAATAGCCATCCTGCTCAACACTTCCAGCCACATCAATCTCCATAACAGGCACTGGGATCTGTGCGTGACACCCCTCCATAAAATTACTGCATGATGTGATGGTTGGCACCCAAAATAGTGTTCGAGCCCTGGCTGCCAGGGATAAACCTTGTTAGTCATTAGTCATTAGTGCCCTGACTGCAGGACAGCGGGGGTTTTGGTGTGACAAGGACAGAGCAGTCTTTGCTCTCTGCTGGCTCCTGGTGGAGAGGAGGTTGATGCTGGAAGCTGACTCACTCATCCCTACCTGTTCTGTCGCAATACTTTTTCACCTGGACCCTGGAGCGAGGACATTTGTCTCTCCTGATAGCTGCAGGACACCTCTTCCCCATGGCCATACACACATGGAAACGCTCCCACTCCATTTCCTCCACACCTTCTCACAACCGTGATCAAGGAAAACCTGGCTTCTGCCAGAACCACCAACAGCAATGTTGCTAGAAGAGGCAATGTATTAGGGTGAGAAACGTTTCCACTGGAGAAAGCTCATGGTGTTGAGGTCTATTTGTCTCCTGCGGCATCATGTTTCCTCTGTTTCTCCTCCCCACAATTGCCTTTCCTCTGGTCAACAATGCCCTAGTGAAACACTGAGACCAGTGCACCGCCTTCGCCCTATGTTGGGCAACCAACAGAGGGAACATCTGCACCCCCCAGAAAGCCTAATGAAAACCCTTATTTATATTTTGCAGGCATAGGTAGACTAGACTCATTATCAGCAATTTGTAAATGGCCCTTACTTTCTCTTAGTGTCATGCTAGTTTTTCCCATTCTCCATTGTCAGATCTTCATATGTAGCCTCACAAAGCAATGTTGTAACTAAAACAATTTGTCATCTTGCATGTGATGTTATTTTGCAGTTGAGTCAACCTGATTAAAGTGAGAAAGGACATAGCTGCTAATGGAGGGCTCTGTGCTGCTCTGACAACAGCCCTGTGAAAAAGGCAGCACATGAAATACCCTGCAAGCAGATTAGCTGTGGTGTGCTTAGCATTGCTATTCTGCCCAGATGATGGGAATAGTTTCTGCTTCTGCTTATATTCTTATTTGTGTTGTGCCAGGATCATGTGCTGGCATCTCTGGAACACGAGTGATATAAACCCCTTACTTATTCAGACCAAAGTACTGCTATGAACCTGCAGGTAAGTATAGCACAGCCTGAGTGTGTTGTAGCACAGATATCCTAAGCTGAGCATCCAGATACTGAAAGGTGACGAATTCAAGTGATATTCACTGTGGCTGATAAGAAAAACCTTCTCTGCCACACAGGGAAGGAATGGTTGATGTTTTTCACTATTCTGAACCTGCCTTGCCATACAGCCTGGTAGGAGTTTGTAGTTGGATTTTTTTTTGGATTTGCTAGTTCATAAAATCATAGAATATCCTGAGTTAGAAGGGACCCACAAGGATCATTGAATCTAACTCCTGGGTCTGCACAGGACCACTCAAAAATCAGACAATATGTCTGAGAGCATTGTCCAAATGCTTCCACTTCCCTGGTTTTTTGTTTGTTTGTTTTTGTATCTGCAATAAATGTAGAGTTCTTTTTTTCCCCTTAAGATTTTGTCATACTGATCCAGTTTAAAAAAAGAAATAATGCATAACCACACACCTATCACAAGATGACTTTCCACTCTGCCCTTGCTCTGAAGTCAGCAAGAATGTTGAAGTCAGGATTGACTTCACCTCGGTACCACTAAACAGCTGGTCAGTACAGTCAGTGTACAGTGTGCAGTCACCTCATCCTAAGGTAGGTGTTTCCATTTGATCTTAAAACACCACTGACTGGGCCATTTTGGGCTATAATGGGAGAGTGGACACCCAGCTTGGGTGTGGACCCCCAAACTCAGACAAGTGAAGTAAGGCCAATTGAGTTTGCAGTGAAGGTCATAGTTTGTTTTTAGTAACTGCCCTTGGAGTGCTCCTGAAAAGTGAATGCAGGCACAAGACCAGCTTTTTTTTTCTTTCTTTCTTTTCTTTCCTATCCTTTGGCAACAGTAGCACAAATTCATGTCATTCAGCTGATGGTCAGCTTAAAAACAGCTTCACCTTATCAGGTAAATGGAGCTGAGGACAGGTTTTTCTCCAGTGGATTTTACATCAAGTAGATTAGAAAAGCCTCTGAAGTTTGTATTCTGTACTTCATACTGTAAAAACTAAGCCATGGTAAATAACCTGCAATAACTCTGTGAGAGCTGATAAGGACACAAAGGAGCAGGATTTCGAAACTGATAATCTAAAAAATGTGTAGTCACATGTGCATATGAGAAGCAAAACTGATACTTATTAAATATTGTCACAGAGCT
Source organism: Anseranas semipalmata (assembly GCA_013399115.1). Classification (NCBI taxonomy): domain Eukaryota; kingdom Metazoa; phylum Chordata; class Aves; order Anseriformes; family Anseranatidae; genus Anseranas; species Anseranas semipalmata. The sequence goes on from VXAA01003127.1 coordinate 894,737, forward strand.
GAAGGATCCCAACCGAGTATTAAACCTCCATTGCTCTGGAATTTGTGCAAATATAGCAAAGAGACATTCTGCATCCTACAGAATGAAAATGGTCATAATGACTGGTTAAACTGCAACAGAAGCATGGAAAAAAATGATGCTGATACTATTTGAAGTAGTAATTTTAATGTTGATTACATCTGAAGTAAACATTATAGGCTCCTCATAACATTTTAATTAATTATATACATGCATACGTTAGCTTACTTACAGAGAAACATGATGGAAAACTGTCTCTGTATTTTATGCAGAGACCCAGGACTGTCCCCTCCATGCAGGAGTTCTGCCACTGGGGTGCAAGGGCTGTCCTTTCTGCTTTCTTTTTCTCATTTATTTGTTGGCCTCACTCTGGATATCCTCCCTCTTCCATTAGCTTTCTGATGATTTTAGGACAAAGCAGTCTTATTGGAAAAAGACATTATCTTCTTCTCACGTATTGTAAAAGAAAGCAGATTCTGTTAGCCCTTCAGTGCACTATCACGTGGCAGGACACAGCCTGAGCCTTCCTTACAGTGTCAGAGCCCAGAGGGCAAAGGACCCATCACCTCCTGCAGCTCTTTTGGGATGAGGCACAAGACAGGCACCAAGTGGTTGAGGCAGAAACACTTTCTGGGCCCAGAAGCACAAACATAGGCTCTTGCAGAGTTTTAAACTAAAAAATTAAAGTGCCTATGCCTCAGGGGTACATAACAGTGCAGCAGGGGGTGTGCAGGATCTTCTGTGTCAGGCAGCTAAATCCTGTCCAGGTCTTTACAGGTTGTGTCTGGACCTTACAAATTTCCATCTACAGTGGTTCCAAGACCCATTCATATTACAGACTAATGACCTGTAAAATTTCAGTTTAAAATGCTTTTGGAGAGTTATAGTAAACATTTAAAATGTAATTGAAGATACATTTCCATCCCGTTTTTACTCTTACAACTCATAAAGTAGAATGCATTTCATACACAAAGACTCTAAAACAAATCCCCTCTTCTCATTTTAATTGTACTCAAATAATCTATAAACCATTTTCTATAAAAGCACTGTAAAAGACATGCCTTTCTGCTTCTTTGCTATGTCAAGTTTTCAGAGTGGTATGAATTTCCCAGTCTAAGCTTCTGGAGACAAGGGCTTATAAGCAAATGTTGATGCTATCTTAACAATTGTGCAATGACCAACACTGCAGTAACAGAGCACACCAATAAAGTACTGCAGTGCTGTATAATTATTGTATTAATTGGAACATTATTTACAGGGAGGGCTGCCTTCACAGCATGCACCTACTTTCTGAAATGCTCTCAGCACTCAGTACACAGCAGGCAGCCAACATAAAAGTTCAGTTAAAGAAACAGTAAAATAGCCATCCATATAAGTGCAAGTTAATGAATTGAGTCCTCCTGGCAGGAAGACTTGAATGTGAGCAACCATTTTCAAATTTAAAGAGAGGTGACCTTAAAAGGCTCCCAAACCTCAAAGGTAATTGCAGCATTTATGATGATGTTGGTGGGGCATGATAGTTTTTAGAAGAAATTGCTATTGTATTAAAATACATTGTGTGATACATTGTAAATTGTATTCTGACAAAGATCCATTGTGGAAACCAGAGAGTGAGAAAACAACCATTTGAATGAGCAGGGCACCACATCACATTTAAATTAACTGCTGAAATAACATTTTACATACTAAATGTTGTGCATGACGGTTAATTATGGAGTCTCTCTTTCATGAGTGTTATCCAGACACCATGAAAAAGAACAGCCACCGCCTCTCTATGCACCTAAAACTGACATTAGTGCCAACTGTTCAACAAAACGGTTCATATATGCAATGTCCCCATAAAATCCTTTCAGCTGGCAGAAGAGAAATTGTTATGTCTGTCCCCCTGCCATCGTAGTGTCCAACTGACTTTTTAGCAAATTCAATGGAAAAAAATGCAATGCATGCAGGGTTTCTTCAAAGCTTACAGATTTGAAGGATTGTTTTCCCAAGATTAATGTTTCATTATCGTATATGAAGTATAGCACAGCTACTGTGTCATTACTCATTTTTACAACATCAACTCAAAGTCCATGAATGACTATGCAGTTTATCCATTACAGATATACAACACTGGGTGTTGGAAGAGATTTAGGGCAGTCAATATTTTCACTGGATTGTTTGTAAAATCCTTTTTATAATTGCTTCCTAAAATATCTGATCCCTGCAGACTTTTGGACAGATTGTCCATCATGCTTAGGACTTTCTAACCTAGCTCAATGCAAAGCAGTGAGATAATTTTTGCCATTAACAAAGAATTGCCATTAATCAGGCTTTCACTGCAGGCTCTCTTGATGCGTCATTCATGATGTTACAACTTGCACACAGTCCTTGTAAAATGAAGCCAGTCGCTTCCTTGGCAATAATATGGTATAATAGCAGCCTGGATCCCAGTTCATCTGCAATGAACATTAAAACATTTTATGTTAGGTATTCAGAGGAACAGAGAGAATTCTAGTGCCTAATTTCCTCTGCAGATCCACTCTTTTCTTCAGAAAATAATGCAAATCAAGATTTATTTTTTTTTAATGTTTTCTGTGGTGCTTTGAATACGATCAACCAGCTTGTGGTTTTAACAAGCATCTGTGTACATCTAGGTACCTATTTAAGACAAATCTACATTGTGGGAATAAGGAATAAGTGGGTACCAGACATTGCCTGGGATTACTCTGTGTCTTATTCCTGTAAGGCAACCTTGAGTGGGAGCAATTGTCAGCAACGCACTTATTCAAAGGATTTCCTTAAGTTTAAAAGTTGCATGAGAAAAGAAATAAAGTATACTATTGCTGGCCTTGAAAAAGCAAAGCTGTTAAAACCATCAAACTTTGAAGTCAGAAGGAAAATAAAGTGAGGTACTTCCCCAACTCAGAAAGAAAGGTTTAAGACATTTGGTATTCCTGTGTATTGGGAATGTTAGTGAGTACCAGGGTACTGATTTGGTTCCTGTTGGACAGAAATATCTAGTTGCCACATGGACATTATTCATCCAGTTGTTAATTGCCAGTTCAGCGGTCACATTTCACATCAAATCATTTTAGGACCTTGAAAATGGACACTTTGTACTTGTACATCACTTGGTTTCTCCTTGCTTAGCATGAACAGTGAAGGGTAGTAGGAAAAAATCCATATGCAGTGTTTGGTGGCAAAGTTTTAGTCAAGGTAGCTTGTGTTTTTGTTTTTTTTTTTTTTTCTTTCCAGGGGTCATTTCTTGTAAAACAGTCTAGAATGAGATAGTACAGAGATCTGCAGATTGCAAGCCAAAAACAATTGCTCCTATGTTTTTGCTTATGAAAGCCATATTCAGTTTTTCCTCACTTCAAGATTCCAACATAATACTTAAATCATCTAAAGATGATACCTAAGTCTGCAGCTGAAAGCCCTGTGATGGAACAATAGACCAGGGTAGCAAAAGGACACCCAAAGAGACGTGATGTCTGTGCTGTTTGGCTTCATCTCATTCCTTGCAAAAAGTCAGTGAAGAGAGCTAGCTGGCAGCTTCCAGACCTACAGGAACATCAGCTGCTTGCACCAGCCCTCTTGCCTCTAAAATAAATGGTAATCTGCTGACCTTGTGCTTTAAGTGAAAAGGAGATGGACGTAAAGTAATCATTTTGGCTGCATTAAGAGCAGTAGGTGCTCAGATGGGTCAGCCTCATTCAGGCATGCTGAATTCCCCTCCAAATGAGAGAGGCATTGCTTGCCAGGCCACTTCCCAGGATGGCAGACAATGACAGTGACCAGCACTTAGGACAAGCAGCACTTTCCGATGGACCCTGGGTACCAGGATACAGCTGACAGCCAAGACAAATAGCGAGCCCCACAGCCAGTGAGACCATTTTGAAACTGTACTCATGGGCTAGAAAGGGCTAGCTGAGCATTACCAGAAGACTATTCCTTTTTGCAATAATTAATTATCTAAAAAGATACCCAGCGGTTATATTTTTTTTGTCTACCACTAAAAACAAAACCCAAAATTCCCTGATACATGTTATAGAGACCAGTATTGGCAACGGTATGAAATTGTTCCATAAACTGAAGGTTGGTTAGAAAATGATTAGTAATTCATAGCCAGCAGCTGGCATTCTCAGGAGGTTTGGGGTATGGGGGGATGTGAGAAGGCTGTGCCCCTTCTCCATTAGTGTCTGCTGATGCAGCATGCCTCTGTTTTCATCACTTAATGGAATCTGATCTCCAGTGCTCTGCACCTCCCGTTGGATTATGGCTGGGTCTGCTGCTGTGCATCGCCAGCGAAACCACTACCAGCCCAAAGGAAAGAAACATCCAGCAATTCAGACAGCACCGAGATGTAGGCAGGTTTTAGGCACTGTCACTTCTTGGATCCTTTGTGTGGATTTTAGAAAAGGTACAGTGCTCTTGGAGAGCAATCATCTGGAGAGCAAGAAAATCCAAAATCCTGACTTCTCCTTATCTCAAAGCCTAGATTTTTTTCCCCCAGAGTAGCTACATTAACTTCAGTGTTCTGGATCAAATTCAGTTGTGATAGGCAATAGGCATATTACTCCTGCAGTTCCAAACACTGGTGGCACTCCCTTGGCTCTCTGACAAGTATATAATGATTACATATTGTTGCTAGATTTGTATAAATAGTTACCAGACTTCCTCTGAAAACCCACTGCACTTCAGTAGTGTTTGGAATAGCATTTTGCATTAGTTAAGGCTGTAAATAGTATCATCTTCCAATACGATTTTCCTTCCAGAAATGATACTCCATACCACTGGCTCATTATTTTTTCCAAACAAATCTGCCTCAAAACAGAGTTTTTATTTGCTTCCACTTAGCAAAAGGAATTTTAAAAGACTTAAGGAAAGTCAATTAAACCTCCCTCGAGTACGGTAAGCACACACATTTAAGTGGGCATGTAAGTTAGACTAGTGTTCCCGTAACATAGATCAGACCAACTCATATTTGATTCATGGGAGAATCAAGTTACTAAAAGTTCACATTTCAAATGCAAACAACTATGATGAAAGAAATATNCAGTTGTAATAGAGATAACCCAGACTCAGGCAAACCTGTGGTAGGTCAGATGCTCTCTGGTGGGATATATTCTGGCACTGGGCCTCTTGCATCCATTTTCTTCTGTTTCTTTCCTTAATCCTTGTCAATGACAAAGAATTCTTCTGGCTATCATAACTGTAGTCACTTCTCTTGTTTCTGTCATAAAATCACAGAAAGTTTGAGTTACAAATATGAAATATGACTTGCTGAAACATGTGAATGCTTACTCTCTTTTATTCCCTTTTGTGATTTCTGGAAGCTTTGCAGTTTTAAATGTTGTTTCTGACTCCAAATATATCAAAAGCTGTTTATGTTGCCAAATGCCAGAATACACAGATGGCATCCATTTAACTGAGTAGATTTTTACTATTGGCTATGAGCATTTCATGCAATCAGTCTGACATCTTCCCTCAGCACCATTGATTTCTTTAACTCTTCCTTAAGGTATATAGGCATTTGGCCAAATTCTTCTGTCTCTACTCTTATGAATTAATTTCATGTATTCACTCTAGCTCTCACAGTAGACAGAGAACACAGTTGGACCCACTGATGTTTGATTTATTATTTAATTTGAAGAGCACTTGAAATGCCCAGTAAATTTGATCTTTCTGGTAATTCCTAATACTGCATCTATATCATAACCATATGCACACCACATTATACCTTTTCTAGTTAGAAAAAAAACAAATACCTGCGGTCTCCTCAAATATAAAAGAAATTGGATGAAATAAGAACCACACCTCTATACATGTGTTCTGTGGCCTTGAATGTATTTATTGATGCAGGACATGGATCTAAACCAACATGAACTTACTCTTCAGAAATGCTGAACCTTATTCTTCTGGGAGTGTGAAAGTGTACCTATGGAAGACGGCTGAATTTGACAATGATTTCCTAAGCTTGAGCTATAGGAAGAATAGTAAGATTATGTTATTACAACTCCACATGTGATAGGGCCGGGGAAGGTTACTTAGACCCTGTGGCTATACTGCTAAATAGAGGTGAGCTGAGATGCTGAGGCCAAGTGGTAGGCACAGACAGACCCATGCTCTTGTCCCTGGGACTCCTCTTGTCCCTTGTGCCTATGTGGTCCAATGGAACATACTTTTCATGTGCTTTTTGCCAGTTCAAGATGTTGGAAGTGCTGTATAAGCTGTGCTGCAGCTTGGCAGCGTGGTGGCTTTGTAATATGAAGCTGCATATGTGTATGACATCTCTGACGGTGTAAAACCCTCTGAGATAGCATTGGAAGATTGTGTAGGATGGAAGGACTCAGACTTGGTACAGTCTTGTCCATGCCATCCTGGACTGAACTAGTTTGCAGAACTGAACTCTGGTGTTGGTGGGAGACAGGAGCCACCTTTCAGGGGCAGCTCAGCAGAGAAGTCCATCATCTCTTGTGGACCTGAATTGGGGATACTTTGCAGCTTACTTTGGTGTACAGTTCTCCACAATTCAGCCTGAGACTTAGTCTGTATTTTGATGTCCAAGGAGCTTAAGAAGGGGCAAAACATTCCCCCATTTCTACCACCGCTTTTTTCTTGAATACCATAGTGAGCAACCAGCCCAGAAGATCTGTGTTTGAAATGCTGGGGAACGATTAGCTGAGAGCACTAACCACATGGGCAAGGCTAAATACCCTGCAGTCTCTCTGTAGGGCAAAAGGAAGACATTGCATGACATGTAATCTTTCACTTCCAAACACGGCACTTTCAAGCAGAGAGAGCCCTTCTGGTCAGATGTGATGCTTGCAGGACAGGATCCTACAGAAACTGGTTTGACTGAGGAGACTCTTGCATGCAGTCTGGGACAAGAAATGCACTGTGCCCTTCTTAGGACAGATGAACAGAGGCAGGGAAAATACCAAGACCGGGGAGAAATTTTTATACTAAACCTGTGCAGGACTCTCTGGGATTTCAGGCTCCTGCAGGAACATGATGTTTTCCACACTCTGCATTCAGTCACTCATGTTAGGAGGCAAAAGCAAACTTCTTCTGCAGGACAGCCAGCTCCAGACAAGTAAAGGCAATTCCTAGTGAGCAGAGCTCATTTGGTAGCATTCCCAGATCTTGCCAATGAGCAGCATGGCACATACCAGCAGTCATTCAGCAAACCTAGCCAAAGCTCTATTATTGATCTCAAATGTCCTCTCCTTTTCCCAGCAAGGCACTGGAAATAGCAGAAGGCTCTCCATTCGCTTGGCAGTGCAGCCTACAGACACAGCAGGGAAGTGGCATGGAACCCATCACATGGCAGAGACAGATGGGCTCTTCCTGCTCTTTACCTCCTCCCTTTGCCTGTGCTTACTTGAACACCCTCCTCCCCTTCTCCTGCAGAATAAGCTTGAGGAATATTGCATAGCTGCACAGTTACTAGCAGTGATACCCATGGCCATGCCATCTCTTCTAGGATTGTGTTCTTGGGAGTTACCATGCCATCCTGTCCAGATCTTTTCTCTAAGCAGGTCTTGGGGTATGGTTTGCAGAAGCATCAGTTTAGCTGAACATTCTCATACAGTTACAAAGTTTAGGGGTGAGATAGATGTGCCCCAAGAATATCTGTCTAGATAACCATGCCAGCTTTTGAACATCTCCACACACTACCAAGACACTACGGGGACATGGGCATTGGGCTTGTCCATGAAGGTCCTCCACCACATAGCTGGCTGCTGAAGGCACGTTCTCCCTTGTTGCTGAAGGAGGCGGAGGCCCAGTTAAAGTCCTCTGAGGGACTCCAGTTGTCAGGTAGGGCTGCCTGTCTCAGTGGGATGGAGCATAGCCCACAGTTATGGAGACAATACTCTCATACTTACAATTAACATCTGCTGAAATGCACAGAGGCAGCAGCCAACAAGCAGAGAAAGAGGAAAGGAACTTTTGTTATCATTGTTCCTGATGACTAATGCTGTGCCTGGGGCTCCCTACACCCTGTCCTCCTCTTAAGAGTGCATAATTCGGTTCAGTTTGGAGCACCTGAGGTGAAGTAAGCCAACTCAGTGAAGACAGTTCAAACGTAATTAGCTGAGCGGAGACAGGGAACAGACTCCTGGGGCTGAAGCTAGGGAGAACACCAGCCTGGAGATACATGAGAACTAATATCTGAAGGACCCTGAAGGCTTTCCTCTCCACTGTCACAGGTGAGGTGTGATCACTTCAACTGAGACAGATGGGAGTAAAAGTTACTTTAAATCTCCAGGGGGGGATCTCCAGGTTAACTTCTCTACTTGGAACTACTATGTACCCCAGCAGAAGGACAACAGCACTTAAAATTGCAAGTTTGTGATGATCTCCTCTCTCAACTTTCATTATTCCACAGCTGTTTGCCGTAGGGTTCCTCTCAGGCCCTGCATGATAAGTTTGCGTCAGGGACAGCCTTGCAGCAGGGATAAGACAGAGTGGCCATTGGGAGAATTAAAGTGAGAAAGACCTTCTACTCCATCTGATGAAACCATCAGATACACAAGCTTGATTACAAAATATCTTGGATCTGTCTTACTAATCATAATTTGTGTATGCTGTGGCTGTGGGCTAAGATTGTAGTGAACACTGTTACCTTGTTGTCTGATAGCAGTTCTCTCCTCTTTTTATCACTGGTAATTGTTCTCCTGATCACAGCTGTATGGTCATTACAGTCATAAGGAACTTAGAAAATGCTAATAAAGGGTTGCTTGTTTGTTTGCCTCACTGCTACCTTGAGGCACTTCTCTTGTGCTTATTGCCCATCATTAAAGCCTGTCCTCCCTCCCCTGGGTCTCATTTCCAGATAAGCTCTGTGGCCCCAGGAGACACTTTGCATAGTTTAAAAATTAGCACTCAGTCTGAAGATGGGAGGATTGCCAGCTAGTCAAGCAGCACTAAAAATCATTTCTTTTTTATTCTGCCTGTCTCAGTACTCCACCTTCCAAAAGCAAATTATATGCTTCAATTTCCAATGTTTTCCCTATTCTTGCCTTACTGCCCTGTACTGTCTATTGAATTTTATTCTTAGTTGTACAGAACATTTTCCTGCCACAATGAAATATAGGCCTTAATTCTCCTAGTGCTCTCTCTTTCTCTCTCTCTCTCTCTTTTTTTTAATTCTTAAAAAAAAAATAAGAACCAAATAAACTAAGAGATAGGTAGAAGGAAATAAGGAAGAGAAGGTAAAAGCAAGACTAATGGGACACTGAGGAGGAAGATAAGGGAGAGAGTTGGATTAGCAGACAGTGGCCAGAGGTCAGATGAAGTCAAGCTGTGTACATGAGCTATTTACTTCACTGCTGTCTGTGTGGTGTGAAAGAAGCCAGTTTAATCTCTGGAAAGGATTTCTCTGTTGTCTAGTGACCACTGCAAACAGAAACAGGGTGCATAGGAGGCCATTCAAGCCCATACATTACATATTTAATCATTGTTTCCTCTAATGTGAGGCTTATTGCCATAGGCATGCTTTCCATTTTATGCATCCCTCCCTTGGGCTGCACATAATTCTTCATATTGTGGCTGACATTTGGGCATCTAAATTACAGCTCTCTGTCTTGCCTTGCAGACTGCAATGACTTTCTTGGCTTTAGAGTATTTGCTGTCCAGATGGTTGCTGTCAAACAAGAAACAGGTGGCAGCACTGACGTGTGGTTTGCCTATAAATTTCTTCAGAAAACGGACTAAAATTGCAAAATGTTCTTAAGCTGGATGGTCTGTATTATTAAAAGTCATTTCATTGTAGGCAGGTTACTTATCTCTGTAGGAGAGAGAGCCTTAAAAAAGTCTGTATGCAACCTGAAGACAACTATTTCTCTGACGTGCACGATCTTTCCCCAAGCACCTGACACTGACCTCTTGGGATTGGCTCCCACCTCTTGTAATTTCTTCTCCTTTCTGCAACTCCTGCATTCATTTCTGGAGTGAGTGCCCAGCAATGGATGTGACTGCAGCAGTGGAGAGGACATTGGTGAAGTGAGCACAGGAAGAAGGTGAGGAAAGCCCAAGGAGAGGTGTGGGTACTCTGGGGGTGCAGGACCCCATCGTCTGCAGGCTGGCACGTTCATTTTAATCTCTGTCATGCATTCCCTCCACTAGATGGTACTAGGGCAACACATTTGTCTTCACAGGCTTTCCTAGTGATGATAACCATAATAATATCCTGCATATAGAAGCAGTAAACGGTCAGTTTTCTCTGAGTGCAAGAAACTTCTGGTAAGGACCATTAAACTTTCAAGGCAAAATACTCAGAATTTAGTAAAGGCCAGAAAGCAGGTGTCGTGAGCAATCCTAGCTTGCTGTTGCATCTCTTATGATAATGTTCAGTTGCATATATCATGTTCCTTTTTTCAATAGTTTTTTTTTCCTTTCTCCTCTAAGGACATATATAATGCAGAACACTGTTACAGAAAACACATGGTAAGAATTATGTTAAAATCAGACCCTACCACTCCCTTCTTCCCCAAAGTTACCATTTAATGATCATTTAATTCATTTTCCTGTCCTCACCAACAAGTACATTGCTTGCTGCAATATATGGCATCCAAAGCAAGGCAAAAGTAATCCTGGTAGTTTACCGGTGTCACTGGCAGCCAGCAGCCCAGTAAATGATAGAGCCTATGACTCACAATATTCATATGTCTTACACTGATGATTTTCATACCTGGACTTCCATATCTTTGGGATTTTTTTCAAGTGGAGGGGTGAGTGATCATGAAGAGAGGAGTGAATCTCCACGTTCATGGTGGTATCATGGTTCCTACACCCTAGATGGAGCACAGTACCTTATTCCATGGGCAGGATTGTGAAAATCTCTGGCTATTTGAGTTGTAGGATCTCGTGAGTGAGACGGGTTGCATTCTGCCATTCTGCTTCAAGACAAACAGAACTGCAATAAGGTTTGTACAACTTCTCAGCCAAAGATGCTGTACATCAATAAAGGAACAAGCCTCCCAGTCTGTGCTGGAGGCTCTGTCAGCTCATCAGATGAGTGCAAAGCTGTCTGAAAGAAAAAAAAAAAAAAAAAAGGAAAAGAAAAAAGACCAAATAAACACCTAGCTATTCGGGCATGCTGGCCACACTAGTATGTCTCTCTGACTTTTAAAACCAAGAATCATCAAACTTCTTTGGAACAAAGTTTGCAGACTGTCTGCAGCAATTAGCTGCAATTATTTTAATTTAAAACCAGTTCAAACTTGGGCTCAACCTTGAATGCTTATCCACTACTTTTGTATCACCTTCATTTTGTTTGTTGGATTTACATATATGTTAATACATGTCTCTACATTTTTTGTGTGTGTGACCAGATATATATACCGCCTTCTCACATCCTATGACTGTGAGACCTCCTTGAACTCTAAAAAAGCATTGGAAGAGACAAAAGGAAAAGATAATGTACCCTTCACACTATTTCTTGCTTATAATTGTAGAAGCTTTTATTGGTCATTAGTGTTACAGTAATGTATGAGATTCCTCAGGAAGCTTCAGGTTGACAGTATCAATCTCTGGCCAAAGTGTACGTAAGATGTTTTGAGGGCATCTTTAATGAAGAAAAGGGCGATCTTCATATATCTTGTTCTTTGAATGTCAATATTTCAGAATTCTATTAAAAAAGGCTACTTGAGGGAAGACAGTTGGAGTTAGTTCCACCAGCATTAAAGCAAGATTAATTTTTCCTTTTTTTTTTTTTTTTTTGTAGAACTGGTGTCATTTTTATGCATCTAAAGATCTTTTCTGCCTGCTAGCAACTCTTTACTTTCTAATGAACCTATGACTGACAGAAAGTTGAGCTTTTCTTTCCTCCCACTAATACCACTATTGTGCGTGCCTTGTTAACCCGTATTGTGTATCAGTCACAAGCTGACTCCTTTGTGTCTTTGTAAAGTATCAATTTAGTCAGCATTATCTACTGGGGAGACAATGGCTCTGGTAAACCAAACGCAAAATCCTGTAACATCATAAGCCCTAAAAGCACCGGTCCAGCCAGGAGGGCTGGAGCCTGGGAGGTGGTGAGGACGCAGCCGGGGAGCTGGCCACCTGTGCAAGGCAGCAGGAGGGCATCCAGGGAAGGACCGCCTGTCCCGGGGCTTGGGAGCATCTTCGTTCTGGCCGCTGGTTGGGCTGCTTGGTTGGAAGAAAACTATGCCATCCAGATCTGCCTGCCAGCCTGCCTTCTACTTGTCTATGTTGACATTTGACGTCACTGACATGTTCCCAGTGCCTATTTTGATTTTTGCTTGATCGGTCTTTTCCGACAGTAAACTCATTTCTCTGCATTGAAAAAAAAAAAAAAAACAAAAAAAAACAAACCAAAAGCAAACCCCGCAGCATGCTCAGAACCTCGCGGCTGGGTTGCTGGACCCGACACTCCGCAAGGAGTTTACATACGGCTCCTGGCACTTGCAGACCTGTGTTAGCTCCCCATCGGTCTCTAGGTAGGCTTTAAGAGGGAAGGGTAGACCAGCTCAGTCTCCCCTTTCATGTTTTACTGCCTCAGCAATGGTCAGCAGAAACACCCAGCCCCCATTACGCTAGAGAGGGGGAGGGCAGCAGCTCTGTGGGGGTTCTGTGTGTTTGGATGAAATTGTCCCTTTGTTAGTCCAAAATAGCTCAGATTGGGCAACTTTCCAAGCATGCAGTGAAAGACGTCTGTTTGAGACAGTGCTTAGGGAAGGCTGAGGACGGAGGGCTGAAAAAGAGGTGCCTGACTGGCTGGGTTCCCACTGGCGTGATTAATGTAATGTTGCTGGGATTTTACTGCATTATTAATGAAGTGTTAGGGGTGCCTGGAGCACTGGAAAAACATCTTTGGAAAATTATTACTAAAAATCTGAATTGGCATGTGGGATAACCTTTCCTATTTTTATTATTATTATTTTTTCGCTGCCCGTAGAGCGCTTATCATGCCGGAGAAAGGCTATAAATAATAACCAGCGGCAGCAAGACCCTGTGGGCGCTGTTCCCTCCGCCTCCCCGGGGAGCAGCGGCCCCACTGCCGGTGAGCTGTGGGTACCACCAGCCCGGGGGGGCCTCGCATCCACCGAGCTCCTCCTGGCTCCTCACTGCTGATCCAGGGCTCTGCTTTGGGAACAGCGCCTGGAGTGGGCATGAGGCGGGCTGCGCGGGCTTACAGCGGTTGTTCTCACTGATGGGCAAGGAGCTTGCATCTCGGGTGGGATCAGTGCAGAACATCTCTACTTTTTTTTTACTAAGCTGTTATCCGATTTTTTTTCTTTTATCGGCTTTGCCACGCCTTGTTGTTTGTCTGTTTGTTTCTAAATCTTCAGCTCTTGTGATCTGCATTTTAATCATGTCATCTTTTCTGACGGTGGCAACGGTGGGTTTGGTTTCGGGGTGTGTTTTGGGTGTTTTTTTTCTTTTTTTCTTTTTCTTTTTTTTTTTTTCTTCAGACCGCTGTGCTTTCCAGCAGCCTTTGCCTGTCTGAAGCTTCCCGTTGCTAAGCGACTTTTCCCCTCCGCCCTGTTCGCAGCCCGGTTGCCATAGCGCTGCCAGCCTCTGCTATCAAGTAGCAGGGAGCGGTCCTTGCTCATCTCCCCAGCCCCACAAAAAAAACAAAAAAAAGAAAGAAAAGCAGGTCTGCACGCGCAAATAAACAATTTATTTCCTTTTTAACTCATTCTGGGACCCGGCGGGAGGATCCCTGCGCACATTACGGGCTCGGATGCACGTTGTTATTTTCTTGCAGCAAGTTCTTGGTTCGGTCTCTGCGTTAAAACAACACGAGCTGCAGTGCTGACTCATGGGCACCTGTGACGTTGTTCATGGCAGCAACAGATATTTGATGATATACTTTCTAAGACGTTTTTCGTATTGTGCCCTCCATGACTGTAATTCACTCCAGTGTAAGCAGATGCTCTGCAGCTTTGCAAATTAGAGCATCTTCCCTTAGGAACCTGGTTATATGGCTAGAGCTTTTCTCTTGCAATATTTTTTAATAACAGTAGTAGCATACTTTACCATCAAAGCCTAAAAGGATACATACTGTTTAAAAATTAGCTTTTCAAGTGCATACAAACAAATTTGTGTGAGGAATCATTTCCAGAGAGCCTTCCAGTATTTTAAGGAAAAACATATCCCCAGTGGCTTGGGTGGGAGGAAAGTTAGTGTCAGCCCTAAAACATACTAAACGAAAAGAAAAATCTAACATCCTTCTGCTCTAAGATGGTGAGCTTTCTTGTCATCATTCTGCTGATTGCTAGGCTTTCCCAGCTGGGTGCTACAGGGTGACAGGGGGCATGGCAATACAGACCTGCAGGTCTCTCATCAGCCAAGCCATCTGCCATGCCTGGTCAAAAAAAGAAGTATTTGACTTCTGTATAAAAATGAAAGTCTGCATACAAAGCTAGCCTTTAAAATGCCTTGCTAATAAAGAATTTGGTAGTGTAAGATTAGCCACGTGAGAATACAAATTTTGTGAGTTAAAAGTGAGATGATGTTTGGGAGAGAGAGGCTTTTAAACCAGTGAATGTTAAAAGCAGTACTTGAGTTTGACACAGGATAGTTTCAGTTATTCTGTGATTTTAGTTTCCATTAACCACCACAAAAGCCTCCACCTCGGTTGTCAGTACAAAGCCTCTCTTAACATCCAGAGAACTTTCTTCCCACGTTCTGCAGTTGGTGAGATATTGTGATAATAAATGCAGTGAGGAGCTAGACTCTGTGTCCTTAGATGCCCTTCCATCTATCCAATCCAGCATCTGCCTACTTGAACAAGTGCATCAGATACAGGCAGCCTGCCAACTATTAAAATGTTACACCTACTGCCATGAAGCTAAATTGTACATTTTGTTTTCTCTCGTCCTTTAAAAGGGCTCACTCCTGAAGTAAGAGGAATGTGCTTAATGTCTGCTTGTCTTAAATTCCCTCTTAACCCAACTATCTGTTCCCTGATTTGATATTCTATATTCTCTTCTCTTCTTTTCATGCTATTTGTGGGAACAATAAATATCATTGTGCAAGGAAAGACATTTAAGAAAGAACCTTTGTGAACTGTATGGAAAACTGATTTCAAAATCCATTTCAACTCTGATGAAGCATGGAAATCAAATATGGTGAAAAAAAAATTAAAGAAATGTGATTATTTCATAAGTTCTTTTTTTCAATCAGGATGTTTTTATTCTTCTTGGGAGTTGACCTGAGATAACTTCAGCTGGGGGTCCCTGTGCTGTGGTCAGAATCCAGGCTTCTCTGAGAAATACTTTGTTTTCAATAAATTGACATTTTCTCTTTGAAAAAAAGGTAAAAAAAAAATCTTCTTAGCTTTACTATTTGCTATTCTAAAGGAATTCAAGATTTGAGAACGGCTGTGTTCAATAAATTAGGAATTGAAGTCCTATGATACAGATATTTTAGTTCTGGAACTATTGATTGAAGGGCAAATATTGCCAGATTTATTACGTGAAGATCCTTGCCTAATCACAGAATTTGGTGAAGATCCATACCCTCGCTTAGACTGCTTTAGTTCTAGGCTTCATTTCATCCAAAGAGAAATTACTGGAATAAAGGTTAAATATCCAAATCAGAAATATTATTGCCTGTGTTCCTTGATGTTTGAAATGGTAATAGAACAAATTGAACATTAACCTAGTAGGACCAAGGCATCTCTATTTGCCTGGTTTTGACATCTGAATTGGGCAATAACTTTTCCTTGCTGAAATTATGCAATGGTTGTTAGTCAGTCTCTCATTTCCTCAAGCATTTGTGCACAGATTACATCCGCATATTATATTTTATTATGACTCATTAAAATGCAAATTGACAACAGTATGCTATCACAGTTCCAGGATAGATTGACATCATTAAATGGGTCTACATTTTGATACCTTTCTCATAGCCAACACAACACATCAACTGAAATCCACATCAACATCTTGCTTTCTGAGTTTATGAGCAAGGTTAGCTTTATGTGTTGTTAGTCTCTCTGTTCCTCTAGGTCTCTACCTGTTATGTGCAAGTCACCTCCTTCTGATTTCTCTCCAGTTTCCTACCTTTCTTCTCTCCATGCTCACCTGTTCTCAAGGTAGAATCACCGTCTCGTAGTTAAGATACTTCCATGTGAGCTGTCTGATGTCTGTACTTCATCTGCCTCTCACAGTCCCAATTTTTTTCTCTGCTCGCATAAAACCTGGACTGCTGCTTTTCCTGTGTCACTTCCATGTCTATTTGCTTCTTGTTGTATTCTCTCTTCCTATCTGACTCCTCCAATCCTGTCCTATGCAGTTATTTCATTCACTACAAAGTACTTCCACAGCCACCTAAGTTGTTTATCAGCAAATGCTTTCACTATCCATAAATTCTGAAAGACAAGATATCAAACTGACCCAACAGCATGTTGTCCTTACAGCTGGTGCCAGACAGGACATTTACTTTGTCCCTTAAAACCTTTACATAATGATAACTTTGCATCAGCACAATTTCCATTTTGCTGAATCTTAGTTACTCTACTGCTAGAATTACATTATAGGAAATTGTTATTTCTCACCAGGTATATGCCTATCCCGTTCACTTGTTTTCTAACACTGACCATACTTTGATATTATAATGATGATTTTCCTTGCCACCCAGACTATTTTTTAAAATAGCTGTTCTGTAAAATTACTTCCCTCTGACAAGTTAAAATTCCTTGATCTTAGCATCTATTTCTTGAACATTTGCAATAAAATCTAAAATTTGAATCCCAACATTCAAAGATATTTTCCTTCGCTTAGAGAAAATTACCAAGAAGGAGTGTCCAGTTGTCCAGAGTGTCCAGTCAGAGCTGCAGTCTACCTCTGTCAAAGACCCCACTCTACTGACAGGAGGAGTCATATTCATCTTTCAACTCCACCAGAAAGATTATGTCCCCAACTCTTGGGCTTTGTATTGACTCACTTCTTTGTGTCACTGGCTTACTTGCTTGTGTCCCTGGAGCCTGTGACCACCGGGGCAGGATTTGTGAATTTCTCTGAGTATTAATTTGGACATCAAATTATTTGAACTTAGGCCATGGTTTTGGGAAGGCCCATGTTTATCTGGCCACAGACAAAGAAGGCAAGCAATGATGACAGTCCTGAGAAATGAGAAAGCTGACTCTTACTCTCACCTGATACCAGAGTCACAACCAGGATTAGCTGAATTCAGGGCTACCATGACTTAGTTTAGATAGTTGTGACTGAAGAAGGTTGAGGCATTCTGGTTGCTTTCAAAATAAATATGTCGATCATCTGCTCTCATTGGCTCCCACTCCAGTTGGCTTACTTGAGTTTTTAAAAGTAGCATGACTGTTTGTCGTGCACCTGGTGTAATTCTATTTTTGTACTACTACGAGGCATTTCATAAAGTACATAAATCATGCCAAGTACCGCAGTATTTTCAGCATGTGTATGTGCATGTAATACTAGCACATAGCCCCAAAGAAAATCCTTTGTCAGTATTATAGATCTCTAGATATTCATTATTCACCATTGTTTGGATTTCTGTCCAAAACATTTTATTATCCTTTTAGTCTGATAGCAGTTTTCTAGACCATTGTGCAAGCTTTAGTGTTACTTAGCAGTTAATCTCACCCAAAAATGGAATAACAGGCTTCTTCGTCTCCCCAGATTCACACTGTTTGCTGTTTGATCTAATCAAAGAAAAAGAAACACCATTCATTTTCGTAGTACCACTTTTCTTTCCACAGTACTCTCAAAATACTAATATAGTTCATGTACAGCCAGTGGAGGGGGGGGGACAGGGGAGGGCGGGCATAGAAGAGGTTAAGCTTCAGTCTGAAACAATGTGTGATAGGAAATAATAGTATCCATTAAGAGTAAATAAGAGAAAATCCATCATGTTCTGTGGAGGTTTTGGAGGACTGGATGGGGTCCATAGATGCTAAGATGTTGCTGTGATGGAGGCCTTTGGAAATGAGTGGATAGATAAAACGGGTATTTATCTTTTGGTTTTTGTTTCTTTGTTTGTTTAAGCTTTGTATATACGGGATTTCTTTCTCAAGTAATAAACATGTAATGAGGTTCTTCTTAAACAGTGATGACTTCAGGTAAGCAGTTTTCTGAGCACGAACAGGAAGAACTTCCTATTCCTTTTCCAGAAAACTCATTATTTAGAGCCATCAATATCTGTTTCCAACCCCCTACTTCCATGCCTTTCAACTGGAGATGCCTAAGTAGAATTCTTTCTTCTCTCTACAGAGAATAAAATGTAATAGCTTGTGGCTTCAGATATTAATGTTTTTGTTGCTCCTGCCACATTTTTGTCTCTTGTATCATTCTTTTTTTTTCTTAGCCTAATTCCCTAGTCTCCTGTAGATTCGTATTTCAGATTTTAGCCAGAGGCACAAAGTGCTTCTCAGAGAATCTCTTGAAACTTCTCAGTCCACTCCATGAAATCAGCACGAACGTTCTTGTCTCATGGGACTCCTAGAATAGATAAAAGCCTGCAAGGGCATCTACAAAGTGAAAAACCACAAAAAGAAAAAAATAGAGTCAAGTTGTCTACAACTCAGCCTGCCTTTTTACCATTGGTGAGAAAGTCCATCCTCTTATCTCAGAATCAAGGCCTCTGTCCAGTTTTCACTGGAGACAGTGAAATGTTTTTCCTGGACTTGAGAGAGAACTACATCAGTCCCCAGCATTCTTCTACTGTACGCCACATTAAAGCAAGCACTTAAAGCAAGTCAGGCAATGGCAATACCCCAAATCACTATTTCCTTCCCAGGCTAAGAAATTATCTGGCAATACTTCGTGCTTGTACATTTCTTTAAGGCTTTTCATACTTTATCAAAACTTTAAGAATGCAGG
Source organism: Anseranas semipalmata (assembly GCA_013399115.1). NCBI lineage: Eukaryota > Metazoa > Chordata > Aves > Anseriformes > Anseranatidae > Anseranas > Anseranas semipalmata. The sequence goes on from VXAA01003127.1 coordinate 913,570, forward strand.
TTATATTTTTCAAGACACCATATGCATCTTGAAGCCTAACTTTTATTCTAAGTCAACTGGACTTTCAAGTCAGGTTGATACAGAAGGAAAAAACTTACTATGCTTTTGAGGTAAGATTTTCAAATTTTATCATTCTTCTTTCTTTTCAGTCTTTTTGTAGACCTAAATCACACTCTTGCCATCTTGTACCATTCCATCAGTGCAAGATGAATGTCAAATTAATTTAATCTGGCCTTTTATGATCTGTCTTGCTCTGTGAGATCCACTGGTCGCACAAGGAATACCAAAGAGCAGCTACTGACCATCAAGGTAGGAAATAGAACTAAATTTTACCCTTATTATTAAATAAAATTTATCTGCATTATTTACATGCCTGTAAATATGGCCTTTCATAAATAGATCAGAAGCTTTTCATATCCCTGAACTTAGTATCCACAGGCCATGATACACAGAGGCAGCCAAGCTCCAATCTCTAAGGTAGGTTTTGGTAGAAGCTCAGGCACCTGAATTTAAGTTGAGAGCCTTTGAGTATCTGGTCACAGAGAATACAGAATAAGCAAAAGCATTCCAGAATAATATACTTCTTCATTCTACCATTCCCCACCCCTGGCACTGGAAAACCTTATAATGAGGCTTGCTGGTTCCCTAACAGCATCTTTGTTCACACATTATCCCGACCTGGGCACTAAGGCCTCCTCATGTGTTTGGAAGTCCTGATGCTGTGGACTAGGACTGGGGATGCTGGTAAAGGCATGTGTAAACCCTGTGTTTGCAATAGATTCTAAAAGGAACCTGTGATGTGGCTAATGCCATCTTGCAGCAATAGTTCAAAGACTTGGAGAACAGAAATCCCAGTGAGGGAATTTCTGTTTGAGAGCTTTGGGAAAATTTCATGCGCTCTCATTTTCTGTTCTTTACTGAAATACTTGAATGAGAACACAGATTTGTAACGTTTCCTTTTGTGGCATCTTCAGAAATTAATTAATATCTCAATAGGGCAAAAGAGACACCTCTAGAGGGCTGTCTCCCTCCACTTTCCCCACAGGGACCATGGGTGACTAAGCTTTCAATAGAAGCACCTCATGTAGATGCCTTCAGCCAGATGGTGTGAACTTTTCTAAGTTTTGTATGTGCAAGAAGTGACTTAGATGTTGAACTAGAGTTTGCAGGAGATCTATGATAAAATTCTGCTGTCTTTCAGTAAACCAAAGTTGGGTCTTAAAACTGAGGGAAGAATGAAGCTTCCTTCACCCGTTCCCTATGGTAAGTGAGGGAGAAATGTAATAACCCAGCAGAGGACCCAGACTACAGTAAATGTGCCTCTGTGGTCTGACACTGTGTAGTTCAAAACCTTTTGCACTTTAGGTCTTGTACGACTACCACACCACATAGCACATTCAGCAGGATAGAAACACTTGGAAAGAGCATGCCTGCTGAGAAAGAGGTAAGGATTGTTTACGTGCTTGTGTACTCGCTATACACAGATACATGTACCCTGACTGCCTTATGTTTCTGCAGGAAAAGTGGCACACCATTTGTGCTCTGTGAACATAGGGGTTCAAAAGCAAAACCCGAACAATGTCTGTGTTTTGTTTTGTTGTTGTTGTTGTTTTTGTTTGTTTGTTTTTATGGGACATTGGATAAAGAAACCATCTAATGTACAATATTTATATATTTTCCATCTGCTCAAGTTGTATTTTTTGTCATCCATTCAGTCAACCCTAATGGTCTGAAATCCCTCTAACAGAAACTTCCCTGTTTCCCCACCCTTACTCTCAGTTTGCTGGAGATATAAATCTTTTCAAAACAGCAGCTCTTCCTCCCCAGAGAATCTATTTATCTGATACAATAACTACGAAAATAGATACTTAGATAATGACGGACTGAATTCAGATTGTTTTCACTCTGTACAACTAAGAAGGCAAAATTTTAGCTTTCATCATGCCCAGGGCTTCCAGCATACTCACAGCAATCATGAATCTGTTCAAATTACTTTAAATATAGCTGTTTAACCTTTGAAGACCTCATACTAGGCTTTGACAAGCTATTTTCAACAGTAAATTAACTGTATTTTCAGCTCTTTAGAGGCCTTTTTTTCCGATGTTAGTAAATAGTTTCATGTTTAACACAGGATATACAAAGATTTAGAGATATGTAAGAGAGTTTTCAAAGTAGCTGCTGTGAATGGAGAATAAGTCTGTATTTATTCTAGGATGTTTCTGAAACCTAAAGATTTTCAGTAGTGAAGTTTGGAAAACCCAGTGCTGCCTCCAGTCCTGCAAGCCTGCATACTCTACTTGTGGTCGTACGCCCTGCTGCTGGGTTTTTTCCCCAGCCAGCTGCTGCTTGGGCCACACTGAGCCAGCGTGGGGCTGCTACATCCATGAGCACCGATGATTGAATTGGACTTGGCCATTTCACCTCCATGAAAGGACGCCCATTTCCTCCTGGTTAAATGGACACTCAAGTCAGCTGCTTTGGAGGTGACATTGTTCTGATATTCTGCAAATTTTCACTGGATTCTGCTGTTCAAAAGCCCAAAGGTAAAATGTCATTAAAGGGCATCATTTTCTGGAGTAGATGTGCCGAGTAGCGAGGGCACACTCACTCACTCCCTCATTAGCCCATAGATGAGGAAACATGACTGGCAAAGGAATGTCAGTGGAAAACAAAGGGGGAAGGGAAAGGACATGAATATTTTGGTCAGCAAACATAATTTTGCCTAGTATGGGGTTTTGGCAGATTTAGGATTTTGTATCAAAAGTGGTTTGGATTTCAATGTGCTGGACAACTGGAATAAGCAGGTGCAGAAAATACGAGGCTGTTGGTAACACAAGGTCTGCTTCCCACCCCATCGCTATCACAACTGGTCACAGGTAAGAGCTGGTCTATTTGTTTTGGTTAGTGGTTTGGGGTACTTTTCCCCCAGTTGTAGCCATGTGACAAAACTGTAACGTTGTTTCTCTCCCCCCTCACTCCCCGACATGCTACAAAACACTGACAAGGGAGAAGGCAGGACAAAATAGCAGATAATAAAAACGTGAAATGGCTACAGCAGTGCAGTTGAAGCACGCAAGTTCAGAGCTACAGAACGGCAGTGCAATACTCCGGGAGAAGAGAATGTATTAATTAATTATATGGACAGGTTTATTTATTTAGTCTCATGTCCTCATACAGTTTTTATTGATCACAGAACAGTTTAGCATACCAGCAGAAATGCTTTTCTGCATCCCACTGGGAATTACTAAAACTCCAGCAATATTTTACATTCATTGGGGTCAAGAGAATTTGTTACATGTACTTCCATTGCAATACCCAATTTTTAGCAGTACTAGCCAGCATTAGTTTCCACTAATGAATGCATGTAAGAGTTTAATAGCTGTAAATGGCAGATTACTAAGTATCGATGGATTACTTTAAATCTCATCTTGAGTTCAATAAACCAAGGATGCCAAACACATCAAGACAGTTTTAATGTCTCTTCAAAAATATTGATCATTGCGTTGCTGATTTTTTACAAAGCCTTCAGTGAGACCAAAACATCTATACATTCACTGATAGTTTACATGTTGGTTGCAAATTTTATACAGATGAAAATGCCACACAAATGTAATCTTTCATTCCATAGGATTTCTTTCTGAGGGTCAGGGTGACAGTACTGTACTGGATTCACTTCCCTCCAAATAAAATCAGCAGCCAGCATTTTCTTTCCACAAAAAGTGGTCTCCAGGTTGGAGTCTGAGACACATGTGTGGAACTTGGCCATGTTATGCCACCAGCCACAGCTGCATTCCTTGGCTTAGTTGTAAGTTGAGGTTTATATAATGAGCTGCTGGATTGCTGATGGCATGGACTTGTTTCCCTATTCTTGCAGCCCTGCTTGGGACTAAAGCAGCAGGTTGAGAGGTTTCTACATCCTCTAGACACTCCAGCCCTGGTGGACATCTCCTTCCTCCCCCATTAACTGCCAGTGCTGGTCTTTTCCTTCCTTGGCCCTACTTGCAGTTTTCTAGCCTGCTTGTAGGCTCCCTCTTCCTTTTTTCCCTGTCCAAGGGAGCAGACAGCTAGTTCCTACTTAGAAACTTATAGAAAATTTCACAGTAGACATCCCTTTTTCTGTTTCCTCAAGCAGGAAAGCAGTTACTCTTTTTTTCTTGCTTAGCACAGACATGCTCCTATATAAGCTTTTGGACCTAACTTCTGGTGCACAGTCTTGTCTCAGAATGTTGGGAGCTACACTTGTTGGTTACGATACCCATTACCTGAGAAAAGCATCCTTAATTCTAATCACTGCCCTAATCTTAGCGCTTCTAAAAATGACCTTGTTGTCTCCAGTCTTAATTGCATTCTTCCAGTGCTGTTACTAACTTGAGAACCACTGAACCTGAAATATGGCTATCACCTACCTCATTAGGTCAGTCTCACACTCGATTATTGAATGCAGCTTGGTTTTGACATTAAAAAGCTAGGCAGTTCAACAATCGTCTCTGCTTTGGTTCTCTTGGTAAACTCTGAACCTTGTCCTTCTGCTGACATAACAAGCAGCTTTTTTTTTTTTTTTTTTTTTTTTTCCCACCTAGAGAACAATGTTGGTCTATTTTAGCTATGTGGAGAAACACTGGATTTCTTTATATCTTTCTCACTTATGCCCAGTATTTTCTGCTTGACTTCACCAGCTTATTGTAGCTCTCCTTCAAAACAGTGACAGGACATATATTGAGGTTAGGAGCCAAAAAGGTCTTCAATTTTCCTCAGAGATGAATGTGTCCAGAAAAATGTCAATTTTGAGCACTTCTATGTGGCTAATATTACTTAACAAAAGCTGTTACAAAATGAATGAGATGACCTCTACATTTACAAATAGGTCACTTGGATTTACTACCGCCTTGTTTTCTTTCCTGTCTCTTCACTCAGTAAATATAGAGGCACTCTTCAGTGCTACTGCCAACATTTCTGTGAACTCGAGGCAACTTAACAGTTCTTGGCACAGGTGCCATTAGTACCAAGCAAGCTGTCTCTTCTCCTGTCTATGTCTCCTCAAGTGCGAGGTCTGATTAACTGTGAAGCACAAAGTCTGCAATTCTCCTCTCACCCTGTGTACCAAACATACTTGCAGTCTGGGTATAACTCTTTCCCTTAGTAGTCTGTGAACATGTGCCTTTTTATCAAATTATTGTTCAGAGATTAAAGCAAAATTCAACACTCAAGGCAAAGAATAAATTAAAAGGATTTGCCATTCCCCAAACACTACAAGGACCGTATGGGTATCTAGTTTGGCAAAGCTTTGCCATCATAAAACCCCTAGAACATATTCTTCCCATCTTCTGCAGCCTTCTAGGCAGATGCTTGTTCTGTGCAAACAGCTCCCCAGATCTCTGTAGAGAAAATGTCCTTGTCAATTTAGATTGTTTTCTGGTTCATTTCCTAGAGTTTTTGACCTTGCTAGTCAAAAACGATTTGGTGAGCCCTTCGATGAATAGGTCCTAACCTTCTATGGTGAGTTGTTATGCTCTGTACCAAATTGCAAGGACTCTGCTAAATGATTCTCTTGTCTTCTGCTTGTTTTCTGACATACTGTCAACAAACTGCGACCAAACTAAAGTAATATAATCTGCTGTGACTATGCTAATAACCAAGCCCAGATCCTCAAATGTTTTCAGCCTCACTGAAGCCCTATCAAAAATAAAGATGCTTAGACAATTACAAAAGTCTGGGTCCACACTGCATAGCATACATATAAATTACCACAGACCTGCTGCATCCCTCACAATAATGGGATGAAAGGGAGAAGTTGGAAAACATACATTCAACATTGCATCACAAGAAGGAAAAAATCTGACCATAACTAGACTGAATAACTCTGCTCCTTCCTAAGCCCAGTCACCAAGCAAAAGAGTAACATAATAGAAACAAAAAATATGACTAAAGATGAGGAAAAACTGGGCTCAGGAAGAGAGGAGATAACAGTGTATGTACGTCTATACTGAATAAAGAATTAGCAGCAGACAATTCCAAAATGAAGCAAAGGAGCTGCAGCCATCACTTGGCTTTGTACAAGACAGCGGTGGAAGAAAAAGCTCTGCCGGCTGGAACTATGGAGGGGACTGAAGGGGGAGCAGAAGGGCTGGTCTGATAGAGCCAACTGACCAAAGAGGAAAACAGCTTTAGGGAAGGAGTGGGCAGAGCTGACAGGGCAGAGAAGGATCTTCAAGTGGGAGAAACCAACGTAGTTGTCCAAGGTAGTTAGTGCTTCTCTGGGGTCCCTGCTTTCTCTTAAGGAGGTAAATTCATGACTAAAATTACATCAACTGCTCAGTTTTTCTGTCTTTCAAAGGAGCCGCTAGCTCCAAGAAACTGAAATAAGCCCATCCCTTGTTTTTATGTTGTGCCCTAACTATCATATGGCTGCCTCTTCTCATCCTGTACTGTAAATGCAGCATGAAAATTTTCTTCACAGTTGTTGGGTACAACACATCGCACACTAGAAAACCACACACCAAATCATTATTTTCCTAATACCATCTGCAGGATTTCTTCATACCGAGCCAGAGCCTCAAAGACCACAGAGTCAAGAAGCATCGATGGCACTGACTGCGGTCACCAGCCCGCAAGGAGCTCAGTGACACGCTCAGTGACACTGCCTACCACCAACGTCCTCTCACACAAACCCGGCCAATGCCGTTCCCGGGCAAGGGAGAAAAATCCCCACGGCGTGGCCTGACCGCGGGCCGCAGGGAGCGAGGCGGCGGGGTCCCGCCCGCAACACACCGCGGCGAGGGCGCCATGTCGCCTCAGCCCCCGCCGGCAGGCGCCAACCGCCCGCGCCACATGGCGGGGCGCGAGG
>VXAA01003127.1:925437-943547 GCA_013399115.1 Anseranas semipalmata
CTGTCTGAATGCTACTGCTCGACAACCAATTGCAATCAATGCCTAGTGCTAATCAAGCCCTGGCCACTAGCAGAAAGTTGCACCAATGGGTCTTTCTGATTATAAGCCATGAGTAAAAGACAACAAAGTTTGAGTATTTCAAATATAATTTAATTCTTCCACTCTGGTGGTCTGTGGAGTCTTACACTCCTGACTTGCTTCCTGGATACAAATGTCATGGAAAAAGAATTAAACTCCCTCCTGACATCCAAGGGAGGAAAAGACAACACTTTCTTGTGCAAGCTCGTGAATGACAGCAGCTGGAAGTTAAATCTATTTGATCGTTCTATAAACTTTCCAAGCCAACTTCTTAACTAGATTGAAATGTTGCAGTGGGATGTTGAAATGTTGAATACATGTGGGAAGTATCTATGCTTTACAATGCAGGGGACCAGGAAGCAGAGTTGTTCACAGTGTATGTGTAAAAAATAATGAAAGTAAGTGCCTTCTTGCAATCAGTATGGTATTGATTCCAACAACAACAACAAAAACAAAACAGAGTTTGAGAACATACCTTGCTGTAAGGATGATTTTCAATCCAGACATCCTGAATATTTGACTTGTACCTCAATTTTAGATGCCTGTTGAGTCACCACTCCCAAAGCATGGGCTTAAGTTCTTTAAGAAGTGAAGGGGTTGAGGTTTTCACAGACACCTCTCTGTACAGGTATCTTAGTGAACTGGTCCTCTTAAAATAAGTGTTTCAATGCTAAAACACAATGCCTACAGTTGCAGACTGTGTTGCAAGCAGATTCACAAACAGATTGCTAACTTTTTTCCTCAGTGCAATTCCTTAAACTATGATTGTTGTAATTTAAAATAATATAACGTTATGCTGTTTATTGTATCTTTTATGTAGTTGATCTTACTTGCAGTCTGTATGTGTCAAAGAGAGATGCTCAAAATCTAATACACTGCTACTGCTGATCAAAGCAGCAAAAGAGTTGTTTCCTCTCTTGGCTTATTCAATACATGCAAATATCTCTTGCTCTTCCTCCACCTCTACCTCTCTGTCTCACCATTGTTTTCTTGTTTAAGTAATGTTTACTGTCATTATACAGTTTTAATAAGGTGTCCACAGCTGTCATTTTTGCCTGGTTTACTCAGAAACCATTGATCCCATCTAGCTGCCTGTTGGTTAGTCCATTTCAGTCTGCTCTCACTTCGGTATCTTTTGAAGCCATTGCTCAGTTTCAGCTGGCTTTGACAGAGGGATTGAAAGCTGAATTATTAAGTTTTTATGAGTTTTACAGAACTAAAACTTTTGCTAGGTAGGCAAGACAGGCCCACACCAGCAGGCCACTGCTGGAAAGACTCCAGCATGACTTTGATCTGTTTGGCTTGCCCGCTAGCCTGCTAGCACATGTGTACTGACCAGCTGGTCAGAATTTACACAGTTTGGAGCAAACCTAGGCATATGACATGAATCATATTCGTCCATAGTCACCCTTCTCCTAGACTAAGCGATCCAAAGCCTTTTAACTTCCTGTTGTGAAACAAGCTCTACGTTCCCTGGATTATCTGAATGTCATTTGCAACCATTGGAATCTAAACTCCTCTCTCTTAACCATGGGTGGGCAGAACTACACAGAGGAGTCCAGCTGAAGTCACATTAGGACTAGATGGTATTAATTTTTGCTTGACTCCAGGCAGGACTATTTTGTCTGGTTTAAGACTTATTCTCAAAAGCAGAAATAGAGTGCTTACATTTGTGCATCAAGTGTGTATGAAGAATTGTTGAGGGCAGATGTCCCTTTTATATCCACGACTAACTCTTTTTTTCACCCGTTGCACCAGTGCAAACTACATTGACAGTGACATTTCTGCTTCTGTACATCTTAAAATGCCTTGAGCCATATGATGACTTTGAATCTCTGGCTAGTGACAACAGCTTCAGTGAGCCTCTCTAGAACAATGAAGATGACTTGTCTCAGTCTAGAACAGTCAGGATGTATGAACTTAAGCTTTTCCTTTCTTTTATTTGCTTGATTTTTCTAGCAGTAAGATCAATTCTACATAGCTAGAATACATTTCAAGGTTGCATTCAGAAATTATCTTTTAAGAGAGATTAATCATTTCTTGACTTCTCCCTCATTTGCTTTATAGGAATAAATCATCTTGCAGAAGCAAATTTTGCCGCTTGGCCATCCAATCCATCCTACCCTGCAGGAATAATGATACTTTTTGAACAAGCTCTTACAGAAATTAGTCTTGTGTTGTCTCTAAGTCTGATAAGAAAGGGAAAGATGAGTACAGGTAAGCAGCTGAAATAACTGTAAGAAGAGAAAGTGGAGCTGTTTTGCATGCTGTAGAGATGGAAGAGTGTTTAATGCTGGGCATTACAATTTAGGACTTAAAAGTATGTTTGAACTGCCATTTCTATTTACTAAAATGTTCTCTGGCCAAGTGAGTGGATCTTCTGGTAAGTGTCCTTCAAAGTTGTGTCAAGAGAGAAAAACTGTCTTTCTGCCCGTTTGAAGTTTGGCTTTTTCAAATACACCGGTCAATATTTAGCTGAAATACTGAACATATGTTTGAAATTTGCTCATCTTTAGTTTGGTTGATAAAGTGAAAAGAGTGAAATGAAAACAGAGTTTTTTAACAAAGAATGAATCATTTTCCTACCTGGCAGAAAAGTATTGAGTTATGTGATTTCATGTGAAAGCCAGTTTTCTGTAATGAAGGTGCTTTTCCTTTTAAGTGATAAGATGGGTGGACTATAAAGTACCTATAAAAAAGAGGAATAGGAAACATATTGTTATGAAAAGCTACGCTGTGTGCTTCTTGTTAGGATTGTTGTGTAAAACTGAGTTGCTGAGAGTAATCCAAAAATAGGCTTAAAAATAAGCTTCAGAAATTTATTCTGAGTATCTTGTCAAGAACGGTAAGGAGAACATGATGTATATTGACAGAAGTGACTATTTGTGTCAAGTATTCATTGTAGTTTCAGAGCTGCTACATTTCTAAGTGTGTTTGCAAAACATCTTTGGACCTCCTGGACCCACTGCAGTCATGATTATTTCAATCTCTTCTCTGAAGATTTCCCATGATTTCTGTTTATGAATGTGAAAAAAGCAATCAGCTGCCTACATTTAGATAACCAGAGCTATGAGGAGCATCTGTTTTCCAGACATCTCTGTGTAGTACGTGACCTATGGTCCTGATTTGGCTGAAATCTGATAGCGTTGTATAATTTTGCATGCCATCATTAGAACATTCCTCGGAGGGGCACCGGAACAGGCCCTGCGCCTGGGAGCAGCGTGTTTGGGTTATCTCCGCAGAGCGTCTTCCTGCTCGTAAGGAAGTTCTGTGCAGAATCACGCCCAGCACATGTGGAGCAGTGCCCTGAGGATGGGCGCACAGTCTTTGGTGGGCAGGCATGAGCTGGCCTGCACACTGAGCTGCACAGAAGCCATGCAGCAACATTAGTGCAACGATCAGCACGTCTCACAGCAAGGTTTAGTAGCTGTGGTTCGGTCAGCCACAGCAATAGCTGCCTCAGCGCACAGATTTGCACAATGGTTTGCAAAAAACATGCAGACATGTCCTTCCCAGCTGTACCAGGCCTACACACACACAGGCAAAACTGAGGCAGAGAAAACTGGCATGTCAGCCGGTAATTTGATGCATTAGGAGTGGATCAATAGATCTGCTGTTAGATGTCGAACCTCCTACATCTTCAATAAATGTGGTCTGGAGTTTTGACTCAGGCTAGGTCTAATCTGATGTTCTGGACCAAACGTCTCTGGCACACATGTGGTAAGAAACTGTCTGAAGTTCATTTTGGGCACTGTGGTTTGGACCCCCTCTTGGGAACGGAGCACATTTGGGGAGCACCTGGCTTGGTGCTTGAGATTTAGTTTCTCTGAAAGAAATCTAGTTTATGTATATGAAAACCATTCGTTTTATGCAACAATGTGCAGTAAGTGTGAACAACTGGGGAATTTGATTCAAAACTGCTTTAATAGCCCAAGCCAAAATGTCAATGTAGAAACAGCCGAATTCATTTTCTAATTATATTTGTTCACTTGCTCAATGTTTCCTTTAGATCAACAAGATGTGTACAATTCATGTCACTTAAAACTAGTGCCATTAGTAAGCATTCTTTTGAAAGAGCACTTAAAAGTAGCTTGGAATTGAAAAATGAGCTATCATGAGGTGGAAAAATCCAAATGTTTTGTTTCAATGGCTTCTTCTGGAAAGAAGCATGAATTTTGTCAATATGAATTCTACTTACATTGTGCTGCTGCACAAGTAATGGATTTAAAAGCCAGAGAACCAAGTTTATCTAACAGAAGCTCTGAGATGGTGGTTACCACTGCACCATGATTGTTTATACAAACTTAATGTCATATTTTTGTGACATTTTCACTGCAGTGTATACAGGAAGTTGAACAAAGAAAGTGATTTGAATGCAAAGCCTACCTAAATCCCCTGAATATTTAAGTGCCTCTACCTTTACAAACGTGGGGAAGATGCAGCAGCAGAAAATTATAAAATATGTATTTTAATTAAAATTATGGTTTCTAATCAACACAGAGTCATGTTGAAGATGAAAAGAATATTACTTAAATCCATTGACATTCAGATAAGAAAATCAACTATAAATCAAGTTTAAAGCTAATCCTTTGATTTGTGATTCATATTAAATCCAGGTCAATAGTGACTGAGATCTGTTACCATCAGGATCACTATTTCCTAAAGCAGTTGAGGTGATGTCAGTCTGGTTTCCCTGAAGATTTATGTGTGTATCACAAAACTCTCCCGTCACGCTTCCACCAGACCTAACAAAGAACTGAAAAATTTGGATGGTAGGCAAGTGGAAACACGTACAGAGAGAAGTGCCTTCTTAAGCCCACTGCAGCTTTCATTTCAGGTTTGGACAGAATAATGAGGCAAAGTAAGCAAAACTGCAGTACTGCACCTGTTCAGTATTGCACCTTCTCTGTGAGTTAAGATCTCGGGCCCCAGGGCTCTCCCATACTTTTCACAGCTATGTAATTCTTATATGTATATATATATATAAATATAAAACTTGTATTCAAGTTGCACTAAAATTGGCTAATAAAGTAATATTTTAAAACATTTTACCAAAGTTTAGTACCATTCAGTGAAGTTTGGAGGTAGTAGTTGTGAACACTTCTCATAAGTCTCAACAGAAAAAGGGTGTCTAAGGGTACCTTAAATGTTACCTTCAATGTAAATCCTCCAATGAAGACAAGGAAACCACAGAATCACAGAATGGGTGGGGTTGGAAGGGACGTCTGGAGATCACCTAGTGTAACCCCCCTGCCAAGCAGGATCACCTAGAGCACGTTGCACAGGATGGCATCCAGTCGGGTTTTGAATATCTCCAGAGAAGGAGACTCCACAGCCTCTCTGGGCAACCTGATCCAGTGCTCTGTCACCCTCACAGTAAAGAAGTGCCCCCTCATAATAAAAAAGTCTAGGTAACCTTATAATAAAATAAATTCCAACTTTTGACCTCATATTTTATTAATCAGGAGTACCTTTATGATCTGATATTGGACAAATCTAGATTTACATCATTACACGTGAGGATAAAAGTTGTCTGAGCATCTTTAACTCATGCTGTCTACAGAACTGAAGCCAGAATTATTATGTTGAAGTTACCACTCCAGATGACAGCAATCTAATGTGTTACCAGCCAAATGAATATACAAAGGAAAGATTTAAAAACAACAACAACAAAAACAACAAGAACTTAAATAATCTTCTGTAGCAATATTGAAAGATTTTTGATGCAACAGTTCATTCCTTACTCAGAAAAGCTGGAGGCTGAAAAGGTCTCCTAGATTGTCATAGTAACTAAAAGAATAATTTAAATTTGCCTTTTAAAGAGTTGTAAATAATGCAAGTGTAATATCAATCACAGCTCATTGCCAGTTCATATTCTCCAGAAGACAATTTGAGGAAGACTGAGAAATCACAGCTCCTCTTGTAAGGAATTCCAGCATCATAAAATGATGTGCCCAAATCTATCCCTTTCTCTGCTATTTCTTTCTGGATCTATCAGATGAGAAATAAGAACTTGTACAGCAGGCTTCATTTATGTGTCTCTTTGGGATGCTGAAATGCTCACAGACATCCATGTCTGTTTGTCCAAAGAACATTATTATAAAAGATCAGGAATATTCTCTCTGTATTCTCTCAAGAATAAGACTCTTTGTATGTGCTTGTTGAAGGATATGCTGGAAGCATTACAGTGCTGATACAGAGCTGCAAAACTCATGTCAGGGTCTTCAGCATTATCTGCAAGAGTGGAAACATACATATATATGGGTGCTGCTTTCAATACTGTTAATAAGATTATCAGAGAAAATCTTTTGGATGGGGATTTAAATACAAAGACAAAATGGTACTGATGATTTTCTAGAGACTGCTGTAAGTTAAAAGGGACATAACATTCTAATCTTGTGTGTTGGAATATAAAATACAACAGACCAAGAAATTCCTGAAGAACCATGTAGATTTTTGTTTGTTTTTGTCATCTAGAAAATAGACATTATAAATAAATTGGAAGATATCCAAAATATGTGTATGAATTGGAAAGACACGACTGAGGACAATATGTAAATCTGGAATTCTGAGACAATTCCATTATGCTATTTTAATTCCATATGGTATGTAATGATTTTATAAAATATAGTAAAACAGCAGAGTGTGATTTGGAAAAGCAAATGAGTGTATGCTTTTGAGCATTAGGCCTTTGTCCCCTTCATGGGTAGGTGTGGAATTTCATAGCGTTCCGCCCCTTTGACTGGAATCAGATGGTACTGCTTCTCCCAGGTCAATCTCTCACTGTCATGACAGTCTTAGTTTTTACTGATGCTGAGGAGCCTGGGACTAACTCTACTGAGGGTTAGAAAAGAGCATTCTGAAAACAATTTGAAAACTATTAGCAAATTGAATAAAATGCTTCTTTGAAATGATTTTCTTTAACAAACAACCAAAACACGTTTTCATTTCATCTAATCTTCTTGGGGTGTCGTTCTTTGGATACAGGAAAAGAACAGATCCAGTTCACATCCTGTAGACAGGAATCTGGATAAGTCTGCTTTCCTTCCAGAGGGTCTGTCACCCACATTCATCTTGTCTCTGGAGAAGCTGTGTTTTCTCAAAAACATCATTTTCTGTATGGTCTGTGGCTTTGAATTAGCATATTTCTCATTAGCATTGTTGCAGAGCCTAGAAACAAAGTCTTCCTTTTGCTTCAGACTGCTCTTAAGCTTAGGCAGCCTGATCTAAGAATATATACCAGGGATGTTTGTGCCAAGGCTTTTTGGCCCTGGTCCAGTCAACCTTTATGTCTTGTCCCAAGGCAAAATGCACTCCTGTTGCCTTTTCTCCCTGACATATGAGGCACCATCTCAGGAAACCTATACACAACATGTATTTGAAAGCAATAATATTCACCACTAACCTTTGCTGTATTTGTTGCAAGTGCAGTGGGAGTGAATAGGAAAATCTTCTAGTATAGAAAGGATGCATCCACAATTAAAAGATGGGAAAAAGAAATAAAAAGAATGTTGTGACAAACAATCTGTTAATATATATTCCATAAAAAGAAATGAGTTCAGTGCAAACAATTAAGACATGAGCCTTTGCCTCTCCAAAGGTATGGAGACTGTTTATATTGTGGTATTGGTATGAAGTATGCAAAGCCAATGATGGCTCAGTCAGGGAGAGAGCAAGAGAAATAAGGTGTTTTAGGACTGGTGTTACTTTTGTGTTAAAGTAGATAGGACCTATGCAAATGGGCATAGCACTAAGCCTTAGAAGAAAACTTGGATAGTTCTAATCAATAACACTAGTAAGAGAACTTACTTTACTGTAATTTCTGACTTGATAGAATTCTCTTAAATGAATATAATCCTTAGCCTATTAAACTTCAGTGTAACATTATATTGAATTCCTAGCACTTATGTTGCACTTTGAAAAGGCAAAGTGCTATAAAGTATTGATCATGCAGCAAAGAGCTGTTACTGAGTATTTAAAAAGACTGTGGTAGCATGTGGTTTTACTCAGGGGTAGGAAAGACTGTATCCATTTCCCAGCTCTTGTTTTTGGCAATGAGAAATAGAAGCCCAAAGCTGAGATTTCCACCGAGTTAATTTTTCTACGTAATTCTCTGTTTTTCCAAATTTATTAGAAAGATTAGTAACAGAAATAGTTCTGCAACAACCCCCTCAATTTATACACAGTGCACTTTTTTATTATCCAGTGATTTCATAGGTATTTTGCCTGACTCATTTTCTCTATGGTGCCATTCTTCCTTTGTATTATTGTTCCACTGAGTTGAATTTGCTTTGTGCAGGACTCAACTGCCTCAGCAATCATACATTTCAAGGTAGATAATGGTAGGGAAAATAACAGAATAAGAAGGGCTAAATCCTGCTAACCTTTGTTATTACCTAGGAATTCACATGGTTGCAATTTGTAGCTGCAGCTGGTTTTCCCAGTGCAGTTTGAAATCCTTCAAAAAGGAAAAGAAATGCTCATATAATCTGAACCCTACCCAGCTCCATTGAGATGTGTTGCCATAAAGTAGCTGTACTTTCAAGTTCTGAAATGGCAACACGTAAAATCCACAAACATACAAAGAATCTTATGTACTGCAAATTCTCTGGGATCACGCCTGGAGACATGAGGGTTTAGAATAGCAGAGACCAGCCTGTCCAGATAGCCTGGGTACAGTTACGGATACAGAAAGTTGTTTACCTCCCAGCCTAACAACTTGTCACCAGGGGCTTTGGACACTCCTGTGCCCTCCCCATGAGATGTATAGATTTTCCTACCCACCAAATCAGTCTCATTCTAACTACGTTTCTAAGGTTAATTACTTAGAAATGTATTACAGTATTGAATTCAGCTAATTATTCAAATTTTATTGCCATGGTATTATTGCAAAGCAAACGCTATGCTAGTCTGTGAGAAGAGAGACTGCAGTCAGCTATCACACCTCAGAAGGATGAAAAGCACAGTTTTCAGCTCACCTAATTTCATATATCTATGATGCAGTTGTCTATGTATCAACTGTCTAGACTTCTTTTTCAGTCAACAGAGGGATATTAATTTAAGATGCAATTTGTCTCTTTCTGAAGTAGGAGTCTAAAATTGGTAAATTAGCTCAAACAGATTTTTACAGTGTAGATATCAAGTGTACTCAGCTGTCCAGGACCACAGCCTAAGTGTATCTATGTGAACTTGTTGACTGAGCTTGCATTATAGTCAATGAATCTCTGGTCAACACAGTCAGCAGAGCTTTGACCTCAGTAAGGAGCTCACATGAGTGTGAACTACACAGATAGATAAACACATATCATATATTTATATACTATCTATCATACCTTCTTCTAACATTACAAACCACAACTGAACTTTCAGTGATGAAGTACCATGTTTCCATAGTGCTTCCAGGTAAAACATTTCACTTCATTTTTATGTTTTTCCCCCATATAAAGCTGTATTTAAGTTTTTAAAATAAAGAAGACTTTAATCTGGGTAAGCAGAGGACTTCCTCTGTTAAGTTCTTCTGTGTTATGTTGTTTAAAAAAACAGGTCACTCAATAAGTTGTAGGAGAGAAAAGCCAAAGATAAAATAATGGGGATTATATCTAACATATGCACCTGTTCAGATTTGTAAAACACAATGCAGACATCCATTTAAGTGTAGATATCCATTTAAGTGTAAAAGTGTATGTTTAGCATACTTAAGATACTATTTGTACCCTACATACTGTAAATTTGATCCAGACTAGCAAAATCACAATTAGAAATAACATGATGCCAGCTCAGAGTTTTATTCCATTTGTAACAAATACAAGATTTCCCTGTTCAGTGCCAGATACCCTGTTAGTTAACCTATAGATGCATTGCTTCTTCATAGTACACTGTTGGGTTTATCCACAACAAAACTCTTATATGAATCATACATTAGTGGAGAATTATGTAGATGTGAAAATGTATCATTTTCCCATCTGCAACTTCACTTCGTATTGCTTTCTCTACTGATTTTGAAATAAAAACCCTTCTGTTTTTTCCCTAATTGGTTGCTCAGTTCCAGTTCCATGTTCTGCCAGGGTCGCACAACTTTATCATGTCATCTGCAGCTACTAGCTGGCCTCTCTGTGCACTTGCTTCCTGATTTCCCTGTCTGTGTGCTAATTCACAATTCAGATGGTGCAATTGGAACTGGGGCACTCACTAGATATTGACTGGCTGTGAACCTGCTTCATTGCAGTTGGGACAATTATATCATGCCCTTTTCCCAGGATTTTTTTTTTCTTTCATTTACAAGGATTAGCTTCCTCTTGTTTGCAGCACTCATTGCTCATGTCAGAATCTGCACAACTGTACTCTTGGTTATGTTACGTTTGCACCTCTGTGTTTCCAGAAATTCTCAGCTGTTTTATCACACCATAACTGAGGTTCAGGTAGATAGTAGGGCATCTGTGCTTATCAATGCATTGCATGTATAAGGAAATGAATTATTTAAACATTATCCATTTGCAGCAGTGCTGCATAGGTATAAAATTCTGACATGATTTCTGTGAAGTTGTGCCAGTAGCTTTAGGTATTTAAGTATTTTTAAGTATTCATTGAGCGTATCCCTATAAGAGTCATTTGAACATTTTAAAAATTCACTGCTGTGTATGAGCCACTGAATATTTCAGTGTTTTGTTCTGTATTTCAAAGGACAAATTCTAAAAAATATTTATATATTTTTCCTAGTTAGTTTTAAAATCAAAGGTCTTAAACAGCTATCATCCTCAGACATTTAGTAGGAGAAACGCTACTAGTATATATTAAATTGCAGAACAAGCCTCTATTTCAGAAAAAAAAAAAAAATCCAAACATGTAAGTGTATACTTAAAATCATCTCTCTTCAGCAGGCCATTTAAACACACCAAAGCTCCACTGGAACGTCAAGACATACTTAAGTGGTCTAACAAATAATGACAAACTTAAACAAATGCTTACAGTTAAATGCTTTGTTGAAACTGAATTCAGTGCTGTAATTCCCACCCTGTAAATCATTAAATAGATGTAGGTGAAACAGTTAAGTATGAGCTTTGACAACCTTAACAATGAATCTGAGAAAACTTTTCTGGTAGTGAACTAACAATAGTTAAAAACATGTATGCTATCTTTCTATAGAGTTATACAGTTTGATTACATTTAAGTACAAAAATGATATTTTAAAAACTGCGTGTAGAAACAGAGACACAATGGACATTGGTACAAAAACAGTAAGAATATGGTTTTAAAAATACAGCTTCCCTGGTAGATGCGTATCTGTAGCATTAATTTCTGCACAGATTTAGACTATGTTGTAGCAAATGGTATAACATTTGATACTATGAGTTTAAGGGGATATGGCCGTGATGTAGTTTCTATTTTAATGCAGGTCTGATTGGATTATTTCTATGGTCTCTACCAGCCTCAAAAAGCTATGGAGTAAAATGTGTGAAAGAGGTTCTTCTATATGTAGATTACTCAAACCTCTTATGAACTATATATAAACCATCAAACAGAAAATATATAACCTTAGTTAATGCCACTTAGGAAACATTTTCTGGACAATACATATGGAAAAAAAATAAGCGACAAGCTTCAGGGAGGAGGGTTATTGTTTTTAAGGTTTCTTAATGCAGTATGCCCTGCTCCCAAAGGGAATGACTCATTATCAGACCTTCTCTTGACAGACAAGAATAGTTAACTGTCACTCTGAACATGACTCTGTTGTTTATGTATTTCTGATTAGAATCTGATTACACTCCATTTGCGTAAATATGTAATGTTGCCACCAATATTCATCTATGAAACTCAAAAAGAGCTAATTACCCAATGCTTAGAGTAATTGTCAGCATAATGGACAGAGAACATGGCTTTGAAGTAGGAAGTGTTAACAGAAGCTGCCAGTTGTTCAAAGATATCCAGTTGTATGTGTAAAAAGCCGTGATTTCATTAGCATGTAAAGCTTTTACTGGGCAGAAAGCCATCCTGGTTAAAAACTGAAATGAGGAAATGAGAAAATATAAAATCAATTTGTAAAGACTCAGGTGGGAAAAAAAAATAATGACAGGGATTAAAATTAACAAGATAGGAAAAAGAAGTTACTTGCTAGAATACTAGTGGGCAACTGGATTAAGTGCAGTAAAAGGGCCCTTTTAATAAGCATTAGGTGGAAAAGGAAAGAAGAATCCTACATTAAATATTTATGAGGTATGGTGAGTAAATGGTGTGAAAATGGAAAAAAAAAAAAAAAAAAAAAAGCTCCACAAAGTCTGCCAAGANATTTAGGGGTTTGGGGAATAAAAGGGGTAAAAATGAAAAAAAAAAAAAAAAAAAAAAAAGCTCCACAGCTTTCAGAACAAAGGAGTTATGTAACCACGTGAGAAAGTAGCAAAAAGAATAAACATCAGCTGCAACAAAGCAAACAAGGCAGGATGTGTTCAAACTAAACTTCAGCCTCTAACAGAGCTAGATGAGTACCTGTCTTCAGCTGCTAACAACGTATTCCTTTAGGTCATGGGACTCGGAAGAGTATTGTCAAAATTTTCTCAGTTTTTACAATCTTGAAGGGACCTACTGAATAAATAACAGATGTAATTCATAACCATATCAAAGCAATTGCTAATTTGTGATCTTATCCATAAAAATTGGAGGCTAAAATATAATTAAGGTCAGTCACCACGGCATCACAGAAGGTAGGTCTTACTAAAGTTCTTTTGCTGAGGGTCTGCCAGTGCTTCTTAGCTTGCTTTGAGAAGTTTATGTAATTCTGAGTGCTGAGGACATCCATGTTCACATAATAGCCATTGATTTCTTCAAAGCATTTTAGTCAATACCACAGTAACATTTTGATTTAAAAGAACATCCATTATATGCAATTAACATTGCATGGATTAAAAACTGACTCACTGGTAGATCTCCAGATGTCACTGCTAATGAAAAGACATAAACAAAGATGGTTATTGTGATGAGTTTTTTTTTACCCAGAGATTGATTTTTTTGCCCAATACTTTTATCAATGATCTAGACAACATAAAATATTATGATAAACTTTGCAGATAATGGCAAGTATTGAAGAGTGTGTATTATTTTTGCCAATGGTGCTGAATAATCTGGTTGAGAGTTACAATTCAACAAAAGGCAAATTAAAGGGGACAAATACAATGTGTTACACATTGTGATCTGACAATTGGGATCTGACATTGGGATCTGACAATACTAACCATATCTATAGGGTAGGAGACTTGGAAAGGAATTTTACAATGTGAGGCTTGAGAAGTGCAGCACGTGCAGCTTATCAGAGACTGAAGAGAATTAAACTGACCGCTAGGTATAGCAACAAGGAAATGGGAGATCTCAGTCATGGCTGGCTTTTCAACCTGAATGTCAAAGGTACCACACTGTTAGGTGGCTGGAAGTTTGAAGGATAAAAACAAACCCAAAATAAGAGACATCCTGCTATCAACAAACGTAACTTTTGGAATAGGTTACTGGGGTAGGCGGAGGACTCATGCTTATTAGGTGCAGGAAAACTCATTGGAATTCTTCTCAACACATGCAGCTTAGCCTTGTTTCAGGATGGATGGTCATAGTGCTGCCTGTTCCTTTTGGTTGAGGAGTCCATGAGGTTATGTGTATACAAGTAAACTGCATAGGGCAGTGGTTTGGGCTTAGCATTGACCATTGGCATTGGACCCTACTGTTTAATGATTACCTAGCACATGGTATAGTTACACAGCAACTAATTCACTTGCAGACAATACTGAGCAAGTAAACAGGCAATACCATCCCTTATGCTCAGGGAATAATACACACCAGGCAGTACACATGTGGCCAGCTTTACTGGGCACAGAAGAAGGTTTAGCAATGTGCATGCAATGCACACTGTGTCACTTGACCATGGGGTCAGAGAAGACTCCAAGGTCTGTCCTACTTAGGAGCGTAGAGATGTCCTTTTGCAGGAGAATATCAGCACTGATGTGTTGTCCTGAGCATCATTACATTTGCAGCTCTTCATTAAGAATGAAGAATGAATGCTACAATGAATGTATTAAAATCTTGTATGTCTGGACTTCAGCTGGTTGGCTGCCATAGTAAAGGAAGGCTCCTCTCTGATGCAATAGCCCAATTGTATTTTGGGAGTTATCTCCCTTGCATTTTCTGTTAGGATCATCTGGAGACATGGTACCACTGCAGATTAAAGAGGAAGCAAGCCCCTGCCAGACTGTTGGTCAACCCTAGTTTCTCATTTTCTTTGAGTATAGCATGCAAAGCTCAGTCTGCTGCAGAATGAGATAGCTTCTGCTGCTACTGCTGAAGATGAGTAACAAAGTCATTGGGCTGGCTCTCTGTGGTTGTGTCTAGATAACATTTAACAGCACATGGCATATGGTGTCCGTAATCTATTAGTCCTCTATGGGTTTAAGTGCTGAAATATTGAAGGTCTGTGAAACTTCCTAATAAATATATTGCCAGAGTATTTGAAGTATTATTTCCAAAAGCATTCCAAACAGATGGGGCAGATGGTCCAATAGTCATATGAACAAATTTAATGTCATATACATGAAAAAAAAAGGCATCACAAAACTTGTAAAGAAGAAATTTGCAGACTTCATTTCCTTGGGTGATTGCTTTGCACAAACATTGTGTGAATTGTTTATGGAAATCTGATGCTCCAATATTAAGTAATAACAGTTCAATCTATTAACTTGTATGTGTTCATAGGTAACTTTCATGTGTTTTCTCATTACTAGAAAGAATGAAAGAAAGAAAGAAAGAAAGAAAGAAAGAAAGAAAGAAAGAAAGAAAGAAAGAAAGAAAGAAAAAGGAAGGAAGGAAGGAAGGAAGAAAGAAAAAGGAAGGAAGGAAGGAAGGAAGGAAGGAAGGAAGGAAGGAAGGAAGGAAGGAAGGAAGGAATAAGAATGAGATACAACACTGGGTATGAATCCGAATGGCTTCTGTATGTACATACAGGCACCCACATATAGGAAACCTTCATACTTGTGTGATTTTTTCTGTTCTTTACAAAAAATTGAGATAGGGTTGAACTCACTTGACTGCCTTTGAAACATCAGTTTAATCTCAATTTCTGTAGACAGGCATAATTTCAGTGAAAGCATGCCAACTTTCCCTAGCTGCAGCATGTGAACATATAGATACTAAGAAGTTGTATATTTTCTTTAAACTGGTGGTCTTGGAAATCAATGGACAAGAGTTCATGCCTGAATCGACAGGTTTGGCAGAATATGCTGTTGGGTATTTATGGTTATCTACCATAATTCACCTAAAAGCATGGCTTATGCTAGTATGGGCTCAAGTTATTTCACTTCATACATCCTCCCTTGCATGAAATTCCCAAACTGATTGGAGGTTCCAGAAAAAGGGGCTGTGCAGCGTACAGCCTGTGCACACCAGATTACTAATGTCATGTAACAGTCCAGCAAATTACTAGAATCCCCAAATTTGAAATTCATGCATGAAGACACACGGGGGCACCAATGGGTGGGGGATGGCTGCTGGTGGAAAATTAATGTCTACTGGCACCTTCTGAGGGCTTGCTGCGTTGCCCTGCTGGGCTCCAGGTGTGTCACTGGCACTGGCATTGCAAGTGCCTGAGGTGCCGGTGGTGCAGCAGGGCAGCGTACAGTGGAGACCAAAAGAACGGATCTCATGCTCTGTTAAAGGAATTGGCAGATCTGCTTTAAGTGTACTCAACATTTCTGCTTGTGATTTTTGCATTTTGTAAAATATGAATGGCCCTACTCATACACCTTGTTTGGTATGAGACTCAAGGTATATTCCTTGAGTCTTTGTGACATGCCGTTAAAAAAAAAAAAAAAAAAGCAAGAAGACAAATAAGAAAAAAAACTGCAAATATTTAAGAGTTAATGGTATTTAAAATGCCATTGTTTTCTCATAAATTTTCTAGACTGCATCTCTCAAAGTAAGATAATATTGACTAAGCCTCATTAAACTGATTCAGTTTTTTCAAGAAACATGCAAAATTAATGAACCATGTTCTAATATCAATAAGCCATTTCAGAACGTACATTGTTAAACTATTACTACTAAAAGATACTCTCAATTGGTGGAGAAATGATCCAAAATTAGCAAGATAAGGGCAAGTGCTAGGTAAGTGATTAGGATGTTATGAAATTTATACAGGGAATAGCTGTCTGAGAAAGGGTGCTATTGATGCTTACCCTGTACTGAATGAGTCAACATGAAGTTACCATCAACACAAAGTCTCATTGAGGGATGTATCAGCAAATATGCTATACTTAAGATGCATGTAATTGTTCTACTTTTTCAAAACTGATGAGGCTTAGCTGATCTACAACGTCCGTTGTGGACGTCACATTCAAGTGTTTTGAGGAGACCAACAAGAATGATAAACGTTTGCCAAACAAGACAATTTGAATCAAAAGGAGAAATCTGAGGAGAACATTTACTTCATGATACCTTTAGCTGTATATGCAAAATAATGTTGTAAACGGGATAATATCAGTTGTCCTCCACAATCACAAGAGGAAGACAAAATTTAATTGGGTTAATTTGCAGAGATGCTTAGGCAAAAACAGTTAATGGGCACAACAGGTTGCCTGGAGATAATATGCTCTTCACTTGAGGTTTTTAAAAGCATAGCAAAAAAAAAAAAAGTTAGACTTGACCTGGAATATATTTAAGCCTGCTTCACTCTGAGTAGATGCCTAATAGAAGGCCTGTTGAGATCCTGCATTTTATGATATCAGCTGTGTACTAAAATCTTATTGATGGAACATCCTGTTGAGGCTTTTTGCATATTTAACAACGTCTTTTCAGTACTCTCTTCTCTCATGTAATAAAGATTAAAAAAAAAAAAAAAAAAAGTGCCAGGAAAATGTTTTACAATTTTGGTTATTTTCCTTCACAGAAGTGTCATTCACCAAGGCCAAAATTGTACAAGTGGAGGTAAAGAGTGGGTTGTAAAGAATGTTGCTGGTGCTGTTCCTGGGTGCCTGGGGATGATAGTCCTCAGCAGTGGGATGAGCTGGAGCAGCAACAGCAGTTTTGGTTTGATTTTTTTCCACCTTTTCAAAGCCGTTCTCCCTCCTACCAACTAGGGGTTAGTGCATATTGTACCGGGTTCTTACTGGTGGCATCCCCAGCTAGGCTCTGGCTGATCTTTGTATTTATTCTATGTATTATATTTCCCTTTCAAAGAAGAGCAATATTAACATACTTTTCCTAATTGGTTATACTCAAACACCTTTACTCACAGGGTCACCTTGAACAAACTGATAAGAACTGATTTCCAATTAGCCTTAAAATATTAATTCATCACTCTGCTCATTAATTTAAAAAAATATATATATATTTTTCTCCCTTTTTCAGCTTCTGAATGCCAAAGGAAGTGGATGAATCTAAAGGCTTTCTGTCTCAAAACGTAGCACATTTTGCACGAATAGAAACCTGAACATTCAATAACTGATCCTCACAAAAGACCTCAGGGATAGATTAAAGGAATTTAGTTGAAATTGCAGTGCAGATGCTTTCTGATTTATTCTTTTCCCCTCTCATTGTGATGCTACAACAGTTTAAATTCATCCAGCGAGGGGCTGCTGCGGCCTCGCTCCCAGCCGTGCGTGACCATCTCCTTCTTGTCCTTCTTTCTGGAGAGCCTGCTCCGGGACCTAACCCGTGCGGACACGAATCGTGGTTGTTGTCAGGCGAGGCTTGGGCCCTTACGGCTCCCGAAGCTGACCCTGGAGCAGGGGTCAGCCCAGACAGAGGGGTAGTGTATGTATTCCTGAACACCAGGCAGCACTTCTGTGCCGTGCGGGTGACGGAGCACGGGCACAGGCTGCCCAGGGAGGCTGTGGAGTCTCCTCCTTGGAGGCCTTCAGAAGCCGCCTGGACACTGTCCCGGACAAGCAGCTCTGGGTGTCCCTGCAGAGCAGGGGCTGGCCCAGGGCCCTGCGGCGGTGCCTCCCCGCCCCGCACCGCCCCGCTCGGTCGGGCGGAGGAAACGCTCGGGCCGGGGGGCGGCGCGG
>VXAA01003127.1:943866-979098 GCA_013399115.1 Anseranas semipalmata
TGGTGAGCGTGACGGGGCGGGAGGCACCCGGCGCGGGCGTTGAATGTTCTCCCCACAGCTGGTGGCGTGCGGAAAGCCTGCGGGCAAGGCATAGGCACAGGCACATATATACACGCACATGGAATCTATATGCACACGTATATTTTTCGAGCTATGACGACGTCGCCTACAGGCTTCCAGATGCTTTCCTTTCCGTTTCTCAAAGGCATATTTGCATTTCTGCTCAGAGGTGAGCCTAACAGCAGCAATGTTACCCCTGCGTGTCTGAAACAGTAGCAAGGAGCAACTCCTTTAATTCCCGCACGGAGGGCGGCCACGTAGGATTAACACACCGAAGCGACCGCGTCGCGCTGGTGTACCTTGTTCAGGCTTGTAGATTTTTGAAAGCGGTGTGGACTTGCAGGCAGTAGCGGAAGTGCAATTAATTGTAAGCACGTGGCTTGGCCCAGTGCTTATCATTTTAACGTGGCGTTCATACCTTGGTAAATATGCATAGATTTAGCCATCTGTCCTTCCTTTTCCCTTCTTGTGTGCACATACTGCAGTGTGTATGTGTATACAAATGAAAAATGTACCTGTAGTAGGCTTTAGGGCCAAATACATATTTAACTCTTCTGGGAAGTGCTCTAAAGTTACTGTCGAGGACTGATGGAAAGCTTCTTTGATACAGTTTTTTGACTACGTTTTTTTTTTTTTAAAAAAGTTGCTTCATGATCAGCAATGCCAGTTTGTAACTTGTAACGCATTGGGTGTTAAGGCTGTTTGCATACGTACACTACAACTGGTACCGCTGCCGGAAAGCATGCTGTTCTTCCCGCTGTGGACAAGGCCCTTTTGTGTAGCGTCAGCTCTGTGGGCTTTTAGAGGGTACGTGAAGCCCGGGGAGAGCCCTGCCGCCTCTCTTCTGCGAGGAGGAGGCCCGGGGGTGCCAGCTGGCGTTGCTCGTCTGACACCGGCTGGAGCCCCGAGGTAGGGCACGCCAGCCTTGGGCGCTTGCCGTCATTGCTGGCGTGTGCTACAGCTCATCCTGCGCGGTGCAGGTACGTGGGTGGGCCACGTGACACGTGTCACCTCAACATACTTTCCCTCTGAAACCTATCTCCTCTGTCATTTATGGCCCTCTCTGAAGAAATGGCCTGTTTTTAGACCTCAGCAGACCTGCCAAAATCTCAAATCTTTGGCATTGGTCTGTTTGGGATTGTGATGCTGAAATCTTCATTTGAGCATCATTTTCTTAAATTTGGCTTTTGCAGAATAACAGTTGTCATAAGAAGATTAAAAATAAAGTCTACTTGCTGTTAACACTTGGTGGGTGAAATTTTCATCTTGTCTACTACATCTGGTCTGTAGTTTCTCTGCTAGTTGCATAGTCTCTGGAATTGTAGTTTGCAGTACCAAATAAACTGCCTTTTCTACTAACCTAGGGGTTCTCAAACTGTGGTACGTGTACCATAGCAAAAGGGGTATGTGAGTTCTGCCACCAATGACATGTGACTGCTCCGGGTTTGGGAACCTTCCTAGCCTTGCCTTTTCGTAGCTTGAAAGCTCAGCTACAAGACAGTGGAAAACATTCTGTTAACAATTTATGGCAGGAAGAAGAAAAAGCATACAAAATTGGTCTCCCCTTTGCTGCGTGATGGTGTTAGATGTTTTTGCATCCTCTGGGTAGCTCTTGGAATCTCAGCAATGCTTTATGATTATTTTACTCCTTACACTGATGAGTAAAATTATAAAGCCTAGTTTATTTAGGTTTGGCATGTTCTTACTGAAACTATGCTAGGTGAATGAACAGTCTGCTTGTTTATACTACGTTTTATTTATTTATTTTTCATTTTAATAGGCCCCCATAGGTCTTACTGTGGTACTAGTCAGAAGCTTCAGAATTTGGTCCAACCTGCCAATAAAAACAGAAACAAAGATCCATGAACCATATTAAACCTGTTATTGAATGAGGTATTTCAATACTGTCAGTTATCAGGGCAGAAATCTCACTTCAGGTGGCTCCATCCAGTCTTGCAATCACATTTACTGCCCTTCTGTATTTTTTTTTTTCTGACAGTTTATTGTTAGCTTATGGTGCTGGAGTACTCGGGGCAGTGAACACACTACCTTTGTCTTTGCAGAGTTGTAAAGTAACTTAATTGGATTCCAAATCTCACTGTATTTTTCTGCATGTCCCTCTGTCATATTTCAAACTCTTTCTGTCTACTCGTTACTCTTTTCCAGATGTCTTTTACCAATCAAATCTTTGCTGGCTCACTTTTCCCCACATGAATTATTCTTTTTTTTTTTTTTTTTTTTTTTAATAGGCATCCAAGAAATCAAAATGCCTGACAGAATTTTCTTTCTTTCTTTTTTCTTTTTTCTCTATTACCTTTCTTCAGTATTCTCCCACGTTCGTTTGCAGGTTTATGTAAGTAAAAGTAGTTAGAAAGTGTTCATTAAAACGTCACTGAAGTGAAAGCCAGGAAAAGTGTTAATCAAAATACTTTTCATTTTCTAGTCACTCATTTCTGGTGAATAAACCTTTAAAAACAAAAACAATCTCTTTTTCCACTGTTGATATTTCCTCTGTGCTTTTTGCACAGTCTTGATCATTATGGATGGATTATTTGTGATAACTGGGTTTGACACCTTCAAAGCTTCAGAGGAATTCGATACTGAAACATTCAACTAAATTTGGAATAAAAATGTAGTCGAGTATGGCTCAAACAAATACAGGAGCAAAGGAAATGCGTTGTGTGGATAACACAATGGTTTATCCCTGTCTTGCAGTTGCAGACCAACATTTTTGGCTCATGCTCAGTGACTGATGGAAATGATTATTGTCAAGGATTGATTGTTCTTCTGTGGAGCCCGAGGTAGCCCTTTTGCTGTCCAAGGCCTAGGCCACAGAGTGCTTTAAGATTGCAAGTCAGTTTTTGAGCACAGCGAGGATGCAGTTTGGAAGATGGGAGGATGAGTGTTGTGATGGTATGCAGCTGTATTACTGGGGAAAGACACGGCATGTTCTGGAGTAATAAAATTTCCTAGAGTGGAAGGTTTCATGACCTACTACAGTGTATTGCAGACACGGGTCACTCTTTGCCTAGATAGAGCTGAGACAGCAACACTGCCATTGAGTAATGTTTCAGTATGAACGTATAATGTCGGTGTAAAGTCCAGAAATACTTCTGACCTATGACCAGTTGGGATCATGTATCTTAAAGCAACAAAACCAGAGTCTGTAGGTGGTTGCAGACTCTTAAGTGTTTTCCTTTGCTCACTGGTGAATTCCAGGTTTAGATTTAACTTCAGTTCAATTTAACTTCAACTGATCCTCAGCAGCGGGTCATTTTGATGGTGCTGCAGCTGTGTGTGCTGAAGGATAAATAGGTCTGTTGTCTCTGTATTGGAAGAATTGAAGACTGTTTCTGACGCGTTCACTTGCTGGCTTGATGCTGATGTTGGAAAGGAGCGTAGGGAGAATTGAGCTTTGTAGGTCTCCACTGGGGAAGGAGCAAGGGCTGGTGGAGCAGCTTCCCACTGCTACCAAATTGTACTGCTGCATGTTTTCAATTGCTCCTAGCTTAGTCAGGAAGGACCCAGACTGTTTGTCATATTTTTGTGGAGCCTTGTGAGGTGTCCCCACCCTCTGGTGACAGACAAATATTTCATGCCTGATGGTATCAAAAGGAGGTCTGGGAGGTTGCGTATATATGAACCCGCATCTCCTCTGATAGGAACTCATTTGATGTGCAGGAGGGTCCATGTCCTCTCTTTAGATTGGTGTCCCTGGTCCATAGGCTTAAGGCTCAATTAGGTGAGCTGATAGTTGGCTTTGTTGCTGACCTTTCTCAGGAATGGGAGATTTGGCACTAGGCAGTGGTTGCTCAGGACAGTAGATCCATGGTGAGTTTCTTCAGCAATGGTAAGACTGTTACATTTTCAAGGAGGAAGGAATCTTCTGAGTACTTTGTTAATGATTTAAGGCTGGAAAGAGTGCAGGTTGAATTCACAAGTCTTGGAGGAAAAACTGTTTTGAGGTACAGAGATGTCTAAATGTACTTAACTTGGGTTGTAAGTGAGCTGTTTGTGGGCATGGGTGAAGTGTATTCTTGTTAGCTGAAAGGGGTTTCCAAGCATGCACAAGGTTTTTATGAAGTAAGACATTTCCCTGCAGTGCTCTATGTTTATATGGACATTATAGGCTCTGAACATCAATGGCCTTAGCGTAGGCTTTGATGAATTAGTTATTTGGCCTTTATTTGCTGTCCTCAAATCTGGAACTTCTGTCCCATGTGTGTATATGCTGAATAGTCAAAAAACTTAAAGGTAATTTTGGTGTATGTTACTGGAGCAGTGGTTATCAGGGCTTGACTGTGTTTATGATCAGTGCTAGTGGCACCAGTTAGCAGTTCCCTGAGCACTCAGGCCCTTGCCATTCTGGCCTTTCATGAATTGTACAAGATTTGGGAGTTTCCCAGCCTTTGCTCTACTAAGGCTTTCTCTAGTTCCTGGAAAACTGGGAGTTCTTCCACTTGCTTGAATGAGGAGGTGCTTTTTCCAAAACAGCAATAATGTTGTGATATCCTTAATCTTCAACTTCTCTGTCAAGGGTCCGGTCCAAAATACAAGCCAACCCTGCAAGTTGGACCAGAGGTGACCTGTGGAGGTGTCAAGGGAACTATGAGGAAACTGGTTTTTCATAGAAAACGTTTTAAAAAAAATAAAATAAAAATTTGGAGACTTCAGCGTGTTTAGCCTTGTCAATGTACTTATTGAAATTCCCAAGTTTTATTGTTCTGGTACATTTTGCTACCTTCCGTTACAAGGTATTAGCGGTGGCCTTCCTAAATCTGTTTATTTATTGTATCTTTCAAGTGAATAAATGTTAACTTCAGCTTTTTGGATTAGCGAAATATAATAAAGATGCCTTACAAGACGCACCTTAGATGTCATGTTTGCAGAACAGGTGAATAAAGTGCTTCCTGCCATCTGCTTGTGCCTGAGTCCTTTGACTTAGCATCATGAAGGGGGTGGAAAGTTAGATGTAGGATTTAGATCTCCTCTAGACAGCTTGGGTGATGCAATGCATATCAGGTATTTCACTCTCGGGATTCTGTATTGCCTGTTGGCAGTTAGAGACAGGTCTTATGTTACTCAATTCATTCACTTAATTTCATAATGCTTAATGCTCTTTGCTTCCTGTTTGTGGTGGAGTGTATTTCTCGTGCTACTTGCAGCTTTTAGAAGATATCTGATTTCTCTGGTTCTTTTCCAAATTTGTTGAACAGTCTGTTCCAGTTTATACCATGGTAGTATGGCAGTCCATGGTAGTGGACTCTGTCACATGGATTGCTAGATGCCACAGGAGGGACATGGGTACCCCAATATTCTTTCTGGAGCTATAAGCTGTTGAATCCTGGGAATGGTTAGACCTGGAAATGCATCCTGTGGGTGCAGTGGTGAGTGTGGACAGGAAGGGTGAGGGCATAATAGCTGTAATGGTGTGATTAGGGCACAATCCAGCAGAACGAGGTATTGTGAGTGGCTTCAGTCAGTCATTTTCTTGAAATAACCTGTCCTCGCTGTCATGAATTAGAGGAAGGGGGAAGAAAAATCAATACACTTTCTGAGCTGTAAAGCGGCCTTTGACTAATAGTGTGGCAATAACTGGAGGCCAGAGCTGGGTGGAGCTCAATACTCCTCCCTCATGAGGCAGCAGGGTGGTTTGGTAGTCTGAATAGTGGTGATGGCCCTAGGGCTGACAGGAGGATTATTGCAGCATTGTTCTCGCTTTCTAGAAAGCTTACCTCATGCTTCTTTAAAAAATTTCAGAGATGATTGAAGCGCTTTTTCTTACAGAGGTACCAGCAGTGCCAAACCTGCTAGGGCTGGTCCCTGCTGCTGCTGAGTCCCTGGTGGAGGAAGTCTGCTGCTGGAAACAAACTGGAAACAGGGATGATGTCAGTTTGTGGGATGCTGTGCGCAAGGCCTTTAGGATTGAGACAATGAGTTTTCTGAACTGCAGGAATGATTAAAACTGCTGTAGTTCTGCTTTGTTTACATCAGCAGAATTCTGCCAGGGGGTTGTAATTATTTGTTGCTTTCTGCATAAAAGACTGAAAAAAACAAATAGACTAAATGGAATATTCTTAAAGGAATTTTTTAGAGCTGTCAATACACTTCAGGTTATGCTGTCTCAGAAATCTTTGGACATGGTCATAACTGGAAACGTCTGCATCAAATGTTGGTTTCTGAAGGATGTATAAAGGATTCTTCTAGAAACTTAACACTGGTAGCTTCATTTCTTTGTTGTTCAGTTGTCTTTCAGTAGCTGGAAGGGTTTTGATGAGATAATGTGGCTTGGTGGTAGATATCTTTGTAAAATGTAAGTGTGCTTAATACATAAAATATCTGAGAGGACAGAAATAGTAGGGCCCAAAATTCTGTGGACCTTTCTGTGCAGGATCCAGGGCTTTTAACCTGTCCTTCTGTCAGCAGTTCAAAGAAGAATCAAAAGAAGCAAATGCAAAACACTTGAGCACTATTCCCTTGTATATGCTGCCAAAAGTAAAGGAAGGAGATAAAGCTAACGTCTCTCTATTTCATCCATTGGGAACTGAGCATACATTCACCGCTTTTGTCAAAGGCATTACGTCCAGCTCGGATGAAGAGCTGTTGCTGTCTAGATCCAGTGTGGAGCTACCATTATGAATAAGGGCCTGGGCTTGGGGAGCTGGGTGTTTTGGGTCGGATGAAAAGGCTAAGGGACAATCCAGTAGCTGCTTACAGCTACTCAAGGATATGATTATGAAGATATTAAAGCCAAACTCTCCTAAGCAGTGTCAGATGACAGCAAAAGGCAAAGACAACACATTTTTGCTTTGGAGATTCAGATTGGGCATTGGGGAAATCTTTTTCACTGGGAGGGTAGTGCAGCACTGTAGCAGGTCTCTCAGAGAGGCCAATACCTGTCCTTAGAGCTTCTCAGGACTCACCGAGACAGTGCCACAGCTGAACTGATCCACTCTTGGTGATGGTCTTGTTTTGAGTTGGAGGCTGGACTAGGTAACCCCCTGAGGTTTCTTCTAATCAGGGTTTCTATGATTCTTCATTTTTGGGGATCTGAGCCAGTAATCTTTGTACAACTTCAAACCGAGCTGGTCACTTACTGTGGGATACTTGGTAGTCAACCTATTTTTATGTCCTTAACGCTGCTTTTGTAGTTTGTACAATAACGCTTCAGTGACCAACACTGAAATCAGTATTGTGGACCTAAGTATATATGGTCCGATGACCTGCAGGTTATTTCTGTCAACAGGTTTCTTTGGTCTCACCCAGCCCAGAGAGGAGGGCAGAAATCCTTGTGTGGTTAATATTGCCCAAACAGACAAACCCCTGGTCATGGGCCTGCCGAACTCAGCTTCATGGGATGAGATGCCATCGTGATCACCAAGAGGGCAGGTGGACTGTGGTGAAACCGGCCTTAAGATCCTAAGTTCATCAGACTGTATACTGACCACAGCAAAGGATCTATATAATCTCCATCCTGCACTTTTCCTCTGCAGACCCATTTGCCTAGCACTACCTATAAGCCAAAGGTGGCAGACAGGATACCTTCTAATCTTATTTTGCCTCTACTAATATGTATTAGTGCTAATATTTAATTGTTATTAGAGTTGGTACTAGGGGGAATAGCCAAATTAATGGCTCTGTCAATTACTTTATTTTATTTTGTATGAGAGAGGAAGAGAAGGGAGTCAGCAAAATCCAGAAGCAGTAAAGTGCACAGTGTTAGAAAGCTGGATGCTATCCACTTACAGAGTTTCCACTGCAAATAAACTCTCCGTTCTATCTCTGGACCTCTAGTGAATGAAATAGTGTGTGCATTTTGATTTTGAGGCATTCTTTCTGTAACTTACTTCATTTTTGAGGTGGTGGGATTAAATCTGGAAGTATGCTGCTGGAGCCATACTGTCATCAGAGATTAGGCTTTTGGATACCATTTTATCCCACACCTAGTGCTACTGCTAGAGGACCTTGTTTCTTGCCCTTCATTACTCCTTGTTTGCTTATTTTTCCAGAGTGAAAGCAATTCTTGTTTCTTCCTCTGTATACAGCTATTTATTTTCTTGGTTTCTGTTAGCTTAATGTGACATCAGGAAAAATGAAGGTCCATGATCATGTATATTTATGTAGTGTTATGTGGCAGAATAATTAGGCAAAGAACCACATGTAATGTTTTAAAACATTATACAAATAAAAACATTCTTAGCGCTTCATAGGAACCATACAGCGAGCTGAAACAAATCAACCTTTTTTTGAGGTGAAAATTGAAATTTGGTGTAAAACTCATGACTGTTTGAATGCATATAACTCTAATGTTTGAAGAAAAGCTTGCCTATGTGAACACAAACTCATAGACTTCTCAAAACAGAGCTGCCTGCTAACCAAAAGACTAGTTGCTTGCCAGCAGTTCACTTGGCATAGCTTTCTCCTACCTGTCATCCATACTTCACAGAAAGAAATAAAACCCTGTACTTACATACTCCAGGCCTATCCTCCTTGCCAAAGTCATGCTTTGTTAATTACATGGAGTCCTCAACTCTTACATGTGTAGGTCATTAATTGCTGTAAAGGGGTGAGGGATTCAATCCTGTTCTCACTGATTTTATAAAACAAAAATTATTCAATTGCTTCCCATTTTCTCTGAAGTCTTCTGGAGCCTATTTTCTCTGCTTACAGTGGAGATTGCTTGCTGATTTTTCTGCATGGCCCTGAGCATCTACCCTACAGGCTCATGCTGTTAAGTGGCAGCTTGTAGGGAAATGGCAGCTAGCGTCACCTGCTAAATAGCAATGGGACATTTTGCACCTACGTTGCGGTAGGGTGCAAAAACAATAGAATAATTTTAACCAATTAAAGTCAGTTGAATTATTTTTGTGCTAATTGAAGATGGGGAAATTCAAAATGCAGCTTAGTTTCAGTGGCATCTTTTCCCCCTTGGTTTATAATGGAGTAATAAAATAGAGCTCTTGGATTTAAAGGATAATTAAAGAGACCTCATTATATCACTGGTCAAAAGATTTATTATTTGCAGCCATTGCTTGAATTATGTGCAGGATCTGGATTATATTAGAGGCTGATAACTGAAGGTTCATAGAAGATTAAAAGATACTTGTTTTACCTGCAGAAAACATAAGAATACTTTTTTCAGGTAATTATGTGAAATATTATTTCTGGTAATTTAGGAACTTTTTAGAGGACAAATCTTGTTCCTGTTTCTTCCCGGTAGGTTGGCTGTTACAGGAAGCCAGCAAATTCTAGCTTCTCAGGATAAGGGGCAGAAGTTAAGTATATGCGTCCTCCACCTATGCTCCCTGAAGCGCAAGGGGATTTTCCTATGTCCACGTGACTTTGGGATGAGGTTCTCTGACAAGGTGATTTATCAAGTGGTTTCCTCCTGTTGTAGGTTTGAATGGGAGCTACTCCAAATCTGAGTCCAGAACAATAGCTATGGAGGAAATTAGTCATGGAGGGATCTGAGGAGGAAGGAGCATGTTTTTATCAGTAATGGAAAAACTTCCCAATACACAGTGGTCTCACTAAAGATAATTTAGCTGTTCTTAATTAGGCACATTTGGAACCACATGGATTCAAAGCACATTTTTATGAAGGCTCAGGCATTCAGCATCTATTTCAGCTAGAGTGAGACCTGGGAGACTTCCACCAGATAGTTCCCTGGTTGTGATAGATGCTGTACGAAATAAGGGACACAAAGTCAGTAAGCAAAGGAGAGGATTTATCTTGAATTTATTATATATGTTGTTGGCATAAGCAGGGTTTGTGCTTTTACCATGTGATTCCTTGTGAATCATAAAACTGCTCTTCTAAGTAGGGTTCAGCAGTTGAAGAGAAAGGATTTCTGTTTTGTTTCCAACTCTTACATTTTGCTAAAAGAGTTGGAAGGTGCCATTCTGATGTGTATTGAGGAAATTGTTTACATTTTTGGATGGGTTCAGATACCTGAATATATGGCATCTAAAATGACGCAAGACCATTTTATGTCTGAGAGATCTGCACAGGACTGGCAGATACAACCCAGGCCATGCCAGTGGCCCAGTCTTTGAGCAGTGGCATCTGGAGGCCAATGGGAACTCCCTAAGGAGTCTAAGAAGGTACTAGATGTCTGAGTTTGGGTGACCAAAAATTTTAATGTTAGCGTTTTAACACTTCTGTGATTTGGTATTTCCTACAACTGCAAACAGCTTTTTTAGCTGTCATGAAGAAAACCAGAATCACTTTTCTGATGAAACTTTAGTGTAAGTCTGCATTCTAAGAGCTAGTTAATGAAGGTAGTTTGCCAGTTTATTTTACCTAGCTTATTATTTTGCCAGTGTATATTTCCTAGCTTATACAGACAGATCCAGCAAGAAATCAGTTGTTTTACCAACCTTTCCTCTCCCAAAATCCCCCCCCAAAAAACAAAGAGAAAACCTGAAAGAAGAACCCAGTCCAACTCCTCTTAGGTTAATTTGGTGTCAATCAGTTGTTCAGAGGAAGAAAGCATGAGGGTGTGCAAGGACTGATGTTCAGTCAGGGAAAAAATAACCCTGGAACATGTTCAGCATAGCTGAGAGAACAAGCTTATGTAGCTTGTGTAGCAACATAACTGGAACGTGCTTATAGCAAGCTGCGGATTTGCACCAAAACTGTAACTGTACATTGTCAAAATATGTGTTCTTAAGCTATATGTTTGTGTCTTTAGTTACTTTAAGTTAATTTGAAAATCAAAAGGGCTATCCAGCAATGTAACTTCAGTGTCTAAATTCTTAGGTTCCTAATAAAGATTCTTCCACAGTAAGATCTCACCTTTTACGTGTTTAACAATGGATTTAAAAGAAGGGTGGCCATCTCGGGTAATCCATAGAGAGACAGAGCATTTTTAGGATATGGAAGAATCTCTTAGAATATCTACTTTGGGATAAGATGAATCACAGCCTACAAATGCCTATTTCTCTTCAGTGACTATAAAGAGAGAGGGGGAGTAGAGTGACTCATTGAGATGTGGTTGTTTATATTTGGTCACATATATTTCAAGCTAAGCGCGTAAGGCTACATCCAGGGGCAGCTCGGCTCTGCGGTGCACCCAGGATACATGTCTCAAATGTTCAGCTATAAAACCTGGTTGGAGCGTCCTGCGGCTTCTTCTGGCTGGCATGTTCATTACCATTCCCAACTGCAACCACCGTGAGCAGGAAGGGTGCATGCGTACTCAGTTTTCATCCCGATGGGGAACTGGTGTCATCCCAAAATAAAGTCAGGATGCAGGCAGGGTGTGAGCCTTAACCCATGCGTTTGGATCTCACAGTTTAGACACTGCTTAAATCCCCTGTGCAACCAGTGGGTGGAGAGAGGTGATTTAGAAAGCTTCCAGAAGCCACCTCGAGTTTGGTAAGGTGAATCCTGACTTCTGACTCTGAATATGTGCTTGCTTCTGTGGTGTCTTTTTGTTTCATATTTCTCTCAGCATAGGTGGTAAAACTAGAACAGTCTGTTTTCATGTCTGTGTACAATCAATTTCAAGGTTTTCTAGGTTAGGAAGAAGTTGGGATGTCTGGGTGCTAGAAAGTTAAAACAGCTGAAATCGTGACTTACAGTTCTTACAAGCATATTTTAAAAAACAAATTGGGTCTAGCAGCATCCTTTCAGAACACCATACCTCATTCTGGTCAGTAACTTGAGTTTTGGCAGTGCTAGAGATCTTCTTATTTTTGTAACTTATAAGGATTTCTACCATCACTTCAGCCCCCCTATCTCAGAAATAGTGACGTATTTTGCAAAGACTGGCAGCAGTAGCATTGTGTGTGAATAGGTCTAGGTGTCTAGGTTTAAACTCTTGGCAGCTGCCTTGAACTTTCATTCTGCTGTCGTTCAGACCATATCTATTAAGGTTGAATTATGCTGGTAGTAGTGGTTGTGGGAAGTTACTAGGGGAAGAGTCTATTACTCACACAAGAAATGGTTTTGAAGTTCTTCTCACCATTGCTGAACTTACCAAAATGTCACTGTTGACACAGGTCATCTATGCAGGGCTGAAAATCATCTTTCTGCTGTTACTCAGTATCACATAAGTT
Source organism: Anseranas semipalmata (assembly GCA_013399115.1). Taxonomy (NCBI): domain Eukaryota; kingdom Metazoa; phylum Chordata; class Aves; order Anseriformes; family Anseranatidae; genus Anseranas; species Anseranas semipalmata. The sequence goes on from VXAA01003127.1 coordinate 955,989, forward strand.
GCTTGGCGTTTTAAATGTTAGTAATATCTATAGTCCATATTTCTTGCATAACTGTTTAAATCAAGAAGTTTTGTTGTTTCTGGGATTAGAGCTAATAGCTAACATTCAAGAGTAAAAAAGGAAAAAAGAAAAGTGTATGTTTTGCTCGTTCCAGTTTACTGCTACTTTTTTACTTCCAAAATAGTCCAAGTTTCTGCAAAAGTTATGTCTATACCCTTCAGAAAATTTGTATAAGAATCACCTTCAGCAGCGTTTTTACCTTGAAGCATTAATTACAGGAACCTGTCAAACAGAGCAGATGGCATTTTCTGTGTTCAGAATGTACCTTTATTTGTTTTTCTTTCTTGAGTTTGACATCTGAATTTCTCTGCTTCTCTAAGATTTTGTCATATTGCAATTATATATATAACAGATTGTATAAGTAGGCCTGAAAATTGAAATCCTGTCCTTTTTCTTTGTAACCGATTTGAAAAATGCACGATCGGATGGGCACATCTCAACTTCAGATCAGTCATTCTGGAACTCCTTGCTCAATGTACAGAACAGGTATTCTTAAATATATATTTTTCTTCAGTCCATGAACTCATGCCTTACTTGCTGCTGCACGCAGCATTTTTGAGAAAGATTTTTGTATTTTCTATTGAGCTATTTGATGGGGCCTAGCTGAGGGGATGTGACTGTTTATTTTCAGCACACCTTAGCGGTTTGAGAGGATTCTGATCCTTTGACAAGGGAGGAACTAAAATGTAATCATCCACACAAGGAGCCAGGTGAGCAGCGGCTGCTATTTTTGCGTACATAATTCAAGAGGCCTAGGAATAAGCTTTTTGCGAACCTGAACCCCGCTTTGGCTTCATCTGAAGCTCTGAGCGTGCAGCGCTTCTGCAAATCTAACTCTAAATGTGTTATGTTGACCAACCAGAAGGTGAGGAGAAGCTGCTTGCTTGCGAGCTGCGTGTATTTAGTCTAACCAATGGACTCACCCTTGCACGGGAATGTTTTGGTAGAGATGGGAAGAGCTCCAGTCATCCAGGACAATGCTCAGCCTCCTCACCTGCGAGACCAGCTTGTCTCCTCCTCAGTCTCCTGCCTTGGTCACTCACCTCCTCCCACCCTGCTGTAGTGAAGGAGGCAGCAGGTCTTGCACAAAGCTTTTGCTCAGCACCGGCCTGGTTTGTTCCCACAAGGCTGTCTGTCCCACAGCTGCAAGGAGGCAGTGGTGTGCACGGCCAATGACCGCATGTGCGCTATGGAGCAGCGCTGCTGAAATAAAGCTGTGTGGGCAATGGTGAATCCCAGTGCTTCTGGGTTTTGTGCTGGTAACTCGTCTGGATTTATTTATTTAAAATTTTAAATTGTGTGAGGTAACTTGGAAGTTTCCTTCTTGGAAGCAAGCTAACCACCCACAGAAATTCTCGGGGTGTGTTGCCACATTGGTTCATTGGGAAAGGGGGACTGTGGCTGTGTGTCCTGCCAGACAAGAGAGGGCAGGGGATGGGGCGCTGGCACCAAGCTGAGGAACGTGGCTGGCCTGTCCTTCCACTGCGCAGGGCTAGCTCCTCTGTGGGCAGACTGGTGGTGTCCGTGCTGCATATCCTTGTCTTTGGGCCCTGTGAGGTGCTCTGGGGCCATCGGGCTTCCTCACTTTTTTGCCTTGGTGTCATCTCTCAGCTCCTGGCCATGCTGGACCTGCTGGTTCCCTGTGCTGGCTGCTCTCTCCAGCACCTCATCCAGCTCAGATGCTTTCTGCTTCCTCGTTTTAACCTTTTGCTCAACCAGACGCAGGATTTCCAGACTCTGGCTCTTGCTTCTCTTCCTCCCCTTCCTCTAATTGCCACCTCTCCTCTCCTGTCCAGCTTCGTGCCATGTTTTGGTCTCCTTGACCTTTCTCACACCCTACTGTGATGCTGTATGAAGGGTCTGTCTCCTACACATCCGTGGGGCATCAGCCGAAGGGTCACAAAAGCAACAGGCGAGGTTGTCTTCCTGCTGTCACATCCAATGTCTGGTCTTTGGCAGATGGGAGCAGCAGTTACAGGGGAAATCCTGCTAATCTCCTGTAACTTGAGCCCATTACATGCTCAGTCGCACTGTGGGGCTGGTGCCTTTCCAGCCACATACGGACGTTCGGAGGAGGTGGTGGATGCTTGCTGCAGAATGTTGTCTGAGATTTCGGATTTTCTGAGATTATCAAAAAGAAAAATATGATGGTGTGTCAGCTGAATTCTGGCAGGTGCTATAGCTTTATCAGACAGGAAAATGTTTTCATAAGAACAGCAAAAGGCGTAGCCTTTGCAAGTTAAATAAATAATAAAGCAAGGAATCAGCACTCTGCCAAAATTCAAGACTGCCCTGTCAAGGGCTGGGGAGCACATTTCCCCCATAAGTCGCTTATGAGAATGGCAGAGCAACATGTTTTTGTCTAGCCTGTCTCAGGAATGGGCAAACTGTGTTTTGGCAGACAAATAAATAAATCCTGCAGCAGATGTCCAGCATGGAAAATTTTAACACAGGCAGTTTGAGTTTGACAAAGTCAGAGGAATGTGGAAAATACCAACGAGATGCACCAGGCCACCTCGATAATAGATGGAGTCGGCCAGCCCTGCCAGCAGCGCGACCCAACTCCAAGGGTATCCTGAGACTCCTCAGAACCAACTATTTAGTTGTTTGTTTGTTTGTTTGTTTTAATAGGACAGAATGGAGGGAGTGATTCGGCAGAGAGGGAGGGCTGCCTTGTAGGAGTCTCCTAGGCAGGAGCCAGCAGAAACTTGAACTTGAGGGGATGGAGGAGGGGGAGCTGCGACGGGACGGAGGAGAGGAGCGTGTCACGGTCAGATGGTGGGGACGCTGGTGGCGGCAGGCCAGGGGGCTGAGGCAGGGGGGCCGGTGGTGCCAGGGAGGGGGAGACCTTAACAAATTGGATGGGAGATGATGAAGCCCGAAGGAGAGTTTTTGCTTGAGGGATGGCAGGGTAATGGATTTTGGAAAGCTTCATTTATAATATGCAAAACAGGCAATAGGAAACAATGGGGCCTTGGGACAGAACTGCCAGTTGAATGAGGGCTTTGTTTTCTTCTTGTCTATTCATATTTTTAAAGTTTTAGTGGAATTTAAATAGATTTTACACATTTTTATATAATGGATTGAATTGCATAAACTGCTGTCTAAAGTAGTATTGCACTGCAATCTTTATCCCTTTCTGGATAAAGATTGACTTTCTGGTTAAGCTCATTTTTGTATTTTTAATTACAACTCTTGTTGAATAATCCTTTGCTGTGTTGTTCTCTTATTTTAAAACTCCAGCAAAATTTGTGAGAAAATTGACTGACACCAGACCTTGTGTAGCGAGTGTATCAACCTGCCCACCGTTTGGCTTGAAAATGGCAACTGGTATCACAGTCCTTATGCCCGAACCTCAATGCTAGTGAACATTAGTTGTGAGCTGATCACATATACCACAGTTTGCGCACTGCTTATGCAGTTTGTCAAGGGTATTAAAACATCATCATAAAGATCATGTCGAGGAGCATCCCATACCCGTAGTCCACGACAACTGGTCTCAAATACTCTGAAAGACATCGTGTATATGTTGCTGTTAAATGCAAACGCTGCACAGTAGGATCGTGCAGTATTAAAATGAGAACATTACTGTCTGAATCGGAGCGCCTTTTGGCTGCACGTTACGATAAAGGGCAGATTATTTGGTTTAAGGTGCATGGCAAGCCTTTACAAACAAAACAGCATCCCTGCAGTTCTGCAGTTTCACAAACACTGCTTGTGCACGCGTTTATGATCAGCAAAAGCTTTTAAAATCCTCTTACGAGACATTGCTGAGCTGCCGTCGCGATGGAGGGGAAGGGAGTTGTTTGCTTTTGCCGCATGTGGTATTTCATGGAGGTATCACTTTACCTTGCCAGCAAAACTCCTTTCCTGCGCGAGGGAAATTCCCGGTTCATCAGTATGGACGCGTTGTTTTTGCACGTTGGAAGCGCTGTGTCGCTGTGTCAATCACCCCCTTACAGTGGGTTTGAGAGCGGCAGGGCTGACGCTGCGGGGTGTGATTGGCTGCCATATGCGGGGAGGGCTCAGGGAGAAGGAAGGGCTGCAGTCCTTCAGCAACAGAGTTCAGGCTGTGTCTTTGCTTCATCATCTGAGGGAAAAATCCCCTGATAAGGCACAGGGCTTCCCGAGCGCCAAAAATAAATAAATAAATAAAGGGGCTGCTAATCGTTTCGTGTGAAAATTATTCGTCATAATGATGCAACGGGAAAGGTGCGGCTATTTGTTGATACCAGATGTTTCTGTTCACGTTGGAAACATGCCGAATAGACGGAGCTGAACAAGGTAGGAGGATCATTGTCTTTTATTGAATGTTTAAAGAGTTTGCTGCAGTGTGCTGCATACCGTATGTGTTGCTTGGGGGAGTCGGGGAAACAAGATTTCCCCAGCGAATACCTGCTGTTGGGGCGCAATATGCGGATTTTATGCTAACTTGTTTTCTAAGGGACTTCATTTACAACATAAACAGCTCTCGTCAGAAATAGACCGTGAGTATATGCATATTAAAAATAACACAAGCAAATAAAAAGAAATAGGTCAGTGTGTTTCAGAAGTATGGTACCCTAATTGGATTTTTAGCTGGGCTGTCGCCTGGCAGTGCTTCCTAGCTTTAATAAAGAGAATGAGTCAACCTGGAAATCTGTGAAGTTTATAGCAGATATGTTTGAACATTTACGTGAATTAGAATGGCTCGTATAAATAATTCCCTACTGGAGGCTTTAACTAAAGCCAGGACGGTCTGCCTGAGGCTTGAAGGAGCTGTACAGTGAGATTACAGTATTTTACTCCATTACAAAAGTCTAGGCTTTTTAGACTGCGCAGTGATTCCTTCTGTTCCTGAAGGCAAGCTGTTAGAGTTTTTCGTATTGTAGTTCAGTCGAGCATTTCCCCTGCCATTTCCAGGTCTTTGTCTCGGCAACAAAACGGGACCTTTATGTGAAAACAAGGAAAACAAGGTTACTAATACGTACTGCAATTATCTGATCTTTATGCATTTTTAATGAGAGAACACACAGCTAGCAGAATAATTTAATGAGCAGGCTGGCTTTTGCAGCAATGATTTCACTGTGCTGAGACGCATCAACTTTCTTGCTGAGGAGGAGCCTCGGGAAGCAATGGAGAAGATTTATGTTAAATGCTCTGGAGGGAAGGAAAGGATTATTTAGGCAGAAGTCTAAAATTTCAGAAGGATAAGGGAATTAGGATTACTATTCATTATTATTGTTATTATTATTTGTTAGATGTTGGAAGCAAACTTTACTGTTGTATTGCTGGAAGGGTCTGAGGACATTGCCTCATCTTGTGATGTGCTAAAGCCTCTTCAACTTTCTTAGACTGCCATATGCACTGATGGTGCTCGGTACCTATCAGGAGCCCACCCAATTAGCTAACTGAATTACCATGCTGTCTTCAACTGTGCTTATAGCAATATCATGTGTATATGTACAACACAAACAAAGCTTTAAAAAAAAAAAAAAAAAGTTTAGTTTTTAAGATTAACAGATGGTGAAACAGTAATACCCATGAACATTATATATAAATATTTGTATTTAGATAAGATCTGGGTAAAAAAATTAAGTGTGTGAGCTAAGGAGGACTGAAGATCAATGTCTCCAAGAACAAATTAGCTAAAAGAACCTTTTACTGACTAGAAAACTTTAAATGGTGTAAAAAAAACAAACAACAAAAAAAATCCACCACCACCAAAAAACACAACTTTCAATTTAAAATGTCACATTAAATAGGTCCTGCTAGACCAATTGCGCCACATGTCCTGTCCCATTCATCCCCCACATTTTGAAGGAAAAGTACAGGACATAGGCTCAAAACTTCTGATGTCATCATCCAGCTCCTCACAACTGTCTTTGTTCTGAGGAGGTTGATTCAAATTCCTTGTTACCTGGTGAACTGCTTGCTGAAGTCCTGGAGCTTGGGATCTTGACACGTCTTCAGTTTATGAACCAGTAATTTACGAACACCGCACTCTTCTAAGTTATACCAACCTCACTTGTCTTCTGAGAATTTCAAACTCCTAACAAGTGAAACATATGTCTGGATACAGATCATTATTATTAATGGAGTATGAATATGTACATTTCACTGTCTGTTGATGTTCAAATGTAGTGTTTGTGTGTACAGTATGTTAAGCATGTGAAGCAAAGATGAATGAGATTGACTTCTAACTATCAAAGTTAGTCTGAGCTATTTTTTTTATTTTTGCAAATAAAACTACTTTCATGCACAGCTTACACCAAAAACTTTTCAGTCTCATGTTTTGGGACTGTTTCTTTCAGATAATTTAAGTGGCTGTTTTAAATATCTTTGAGATGGCAATATATAGAATTATCGTTCTTATGCCAAACTGCCAAAGTGAAAACTTGCATTCATCACTCAATCAAATAGCTTGTGTCAACAGACCAGGTGGAATACACAATCAATCAACAAAGGGATTGAAAAAAAATTTTTGCTTGCTCAAGGTATACTTTTTTATGTTGGGCGTTCATCTTGGAGGGCACAGATGCTAGTAAATACTCTGAATTTATGTTTTTATGTGAATAGGTGGTAATAAAATTATTTTGGACCAGATTCTGGTACTTCTTTTCATTTAGTAGTATCTTTTCTGCTTAATTGCTCAGTGGTTTTCATCAGAGCTATTTGTGCGGTAATGTCTTACTGTGTTCAGTCTGTCTCTTTTCAAGAGAAGGGTTACTCAGTATTGAATTAGTTTCTTCATTTTCTAAGACTGTATTTACTAATGAGTTACTAGACCTGAAGTGTAGTTTTGTGACTACAGAACATTTATAAAGGGAAATCAAGTTCTTCATTTGTAAGCATGCATTATACAGAACTCTAAAATAATCATATGCTACAAATATTTTTTTTTTTCTGAGCAAGAAAAATAGCTACTAATATTATATGGGATTTCAGGCGCTCAGGTCTGGTAAGTCATCTCTGCCGTGAATGAATGTTCTTCTCTGTTGCTCACAAGTATGTCAGAAATAAGCTGTACTGTGTTTATTTGTAAAAAGCTCTGTAAAATGTTCACTTTTTGTAGTATTGAGAGATGAGAAAATGACTTAGTGTTCAAATGAAATTGCTCATTAGTAATTCCACATATGGTTTTATTTCTTAAATCATTAGTTGGACACATTACTAAGGTTTCAATTTCAAATAACAGCTCTTAATGATGTCTTGTTCTCCAGTGTTACTAGAAATTTCTCTGGCTTTAAGGATTCTTTTTATCCTTCAGAGAAGAAACACTTTAAAAAAGCCCAATGACTTTTTCCCCTTTCTTTGTGAGTAAAAACACATAGCTGTTTGCAAAATCCTAGCAAAAGAGAACATAATCTCTTGCTTTAGAATTTGTTAGTGTATTAGCTGTTTAAAACCATTTTCCAGCCTTTGGTTATGAAGCTAATTTGATATGTTGTGTTTAGCACAATGTGTTATGGTTAACTAGTGTGAACTAGTGCTATGTAACTTGTCTGTATACAGGCTGAAATTGTAGCCTGAGGAAAATAAAACTCATTTTAAGAGGGTGTCAATGCTGAAAACTAGTTCAAATAATCATAGTATTAACTACTTGATGAATTAAACTAATCTTCTTATACGTTATTAGCACATGTAGTGACAGTTGTTGGTTATTGATCTATGGAGTCCAAAGTCTCCTTTTAAAAACAAACTTTTCAGCTCTATTTGGGGTAGAGGGTGCTTGAGGAGAAAGAAATCATGCATCATCTTCCTAGAATTTGCCAAAGTCCTAATCTCCCTATATATATATATATATATATATATATATATATATATATATATATATATATATATATATATATATATATATATACATACACATACATACATATATACATACATACATATATATGTATATTTAAATAAGGGATGTAAAGTTCTTAGTTCAGTATTTTGGGCACACTAAACAAGGAAAGTTTGGGACAGTGAAAATTCAAGAGCGTACCCAACAGGATATTAAATGTAAAAATCCTTATAACCAATACAAAGAAATACAGAGAATGCTGAGGACTTTTTGTGCTACTGATTGTTAGTAAAGCTGTTGAGAGATGCCAGTGTTCAGCTGGCTGCTTTTACAGAACACCTGTAGGATTCCTGAAGGTGGCAAAGGGTCTGATGGGCTTGTGATACTGTGAACTTTGCAAGTTAGAAGAGCTCAGCTGTAGTTCTGGTAAATGAAAGAGACACACACACTTTTTTTTACTCTCATATTTATATATGTAGATGTATGCACACAAATGTGTAATACACAAAAATATCTTTCATTTTTGTGATTTTTTGAAATACAAAAAAAATACATAATGAGACAGGAGGGTTTTAATGGTGCGGTTTTTGCATGAAGAAATGGATCAAGTAGGAACAGATGGTTTATATCAGAGTCTATTACTCTTTTTTTTTTTTTCTATTTTAGATCAATAATTTTTAGAAATTTCTGAGTGGATGATGCATGCCATTTGAAGAATGTCTGGGTATTGCACATTGTTGAACTTGTAAACAGAGACATGAGTGGTAGGGCGGTTCATATGCTGGTAAAATCTTTTCTCCTGCAGAGAGTACAGCACTTTGAACAATAGGCAGAATTAGAGAATACAGGTAAGGAAAAATACAGAAATGTTTTCCCTGTGGAGTTTTATGTAAGGAAGCTCGGACTCAGAAGTGCCTATTTTTTTCCCTCCCTTTGTGGATTCTGAAGGGAAATTTTCAATGCTTTTTGGATGTGATCACTTTTAAGAGATTGGCCTAGCAAATAATTTTTTTCTCCCCCATCTAATGTTCTCTCCTATCCAGGCTAAATATTTTTTTTCCTTGGTTTCTGAGGATTTTTATCCTTTATCAAATGCAGTTTTCAAGCTTTGGGTATGTATACCAAATAGCTCAAAATCCCACCACCCACCACCCATTTCCTGAATCTGTTATGATTTTTTTATTTCATACAAAATATTTTATACAGTATTTATTTTAGGCAATGTTCTGAACTTAGTCTAAAACTAACCTTAAATTGGATAATGACAAGATAAGATTTCCACTTATTTTCAAGAGCTTGGAATATGATTTTCAATAAATGGATTTGTATGTTGGTTTTCTACTTTTAACACTTTCATCTGGCAGCTCGTGGTAGGAGACTGTGCTTGACGCTGAAGTGGGGGAAGCAACTGCCTTGTAGAATATCAAAGCCCAGTTTTAGTCCATTTTTTGTTTCCTTACTCATTCCCCCTTTTTAGGTGTTATTTATTTATTTATTTGGTGCTGTTATCAACAGCTACATAAATATTTCACCCCTACAACTGTGCTGGTTTGTAAACAGACACCTATGGCTATCCTTCCCACATCGGTAGCTGGCACATGTGTATGTGGGTGCCCAATTACTGATTCAGGGCTTCTGCAGAGCCTGGCATTTTATTTATTTAAAAGGTTGCGATTAGAGTTACGGGATTTCCCCAGCAGCTGCATTCACTGGTAGCACAGTATCCCTGCCTCTTATTGCTCTAAGAAGAGCAATGTTGATTTTCCTACCTTGGCTTCCTCCACCTGCAGCCCAAAAGGAGGGTCTGGGCCTCCAAGTCAGGAGGTCCCCAAGCCAGTGAAGGATCCACATGCCGTCTCAAAGCTGAGAAGAAGAAATGCTCTCTGCAGCCCGAGGAGCAAGGCAGGGAGCCGCAAGGCAAACGGGAGCCTGGCGGTGACAGTGTTTTTGAGCAGACCTTTATCTGTCGCGAGGTTTTTGCGCCAGAGGACACTCGTGTGTGGGCCGCCTGTGCTACCGAGTGCAGTGCTGCAGTCCTTATTGAGATGCTAAACATGCGCCGGCAGCACGGTGCACCGCTGTCCTGGAGCGGTAGCACATGCAGTTAAAAACTTTTTGCTTCATGGGGATTTTTTCAGTTCCCTTGTGTATGTCAGTTTCCCTCTGCTAATCCTGGGACATGCTTCCAGTCTGGATTGTTTTATTTCCATAATTTTGAAGAGTAGGGAGGGGGAAATGCCAAAAAAAACCCTGAAGATTTTCTTTGCCATGGTAAGCAAGGCATAAAAGCCTTTGAAAGTAGCTGCACTGAAGTGTTTAGAAAGCCAGCACTTTTCTTTTTACTGTTTTTTTTTTTTTTTTTTTTTTTTTTTATAAAGACCTCATTTAATGCTCAGGACTTTGTGCGGTGAGGCCACTTTCAAAGGCTTTGCAATCCACAGCAGCAGCTCTTTGAAGTGGAAAAGCCAGCAGGGGACAAGCCAGCAGCTTAATCCTCGGTATAAAACGTCCTAAGTGGTAGGAAGCCACAGCATCCATCTCACGGGGGGAAGCTGGAGAGCGATACCTGGAATTAAATCCATCTTGCAGACTTGGACTTCACCCATGGAGCTGGAAGTGGTTGGGCTCTTGTAGAACATGAAGGGTCCAGTCCCCCTTCTCTCTCCCAGTGTTTTTCTGCTTTCTTTCTGTCCTCCCTTCTCTCCCCAGCCTCTTGAGGAGCAGGACCCAACACCCAAAGGGTGAGGGAGCAAGGCCTGAGGACAAATGCCCGTTTCTGCCAGTTTTTTGCCTTCCCAAGCTGGTAGGTGCTCCCCATGGAGAGCAGAGCAGGTGGAACATGCTGCCATTCTCCATGGGGATTTTTCTACAGTGGATGGTCTGTGACTTTGTGGTGCCTCCAGGAGGTAAAGCCATGCCTTTATGCTCCGAATCATTCTTTGGAGGTGCCCATCTCTCCTTTGGCGTTGAGGACAACTAAGAAGATTGTGCTTTTCAGTCACCAGTGACACATTTATGTGCCTGAAGATAGGTGGCACAAGTCTGCGGTCTCTGAAGTCTGTGCTTGAAATAAGAGATGAGTGTTGACTTTCTCATGGGAGGGCTTGAAGATCAGTGTGTCCCTATGGATCTGTTGCCAGCCCTACTTGCAGAACTAGGCTGCTTGTAAGGAGTTGCAGTCCCAAAGCGGAGAAGGCAAAAGGGTAAGTTGAGGACAGGAATACATACTTTGACAGACACATGATTTCAGCTTTTAGCCACCAGGGCTTAGCGACTTTCTGAGGAGAAATTTCCATCTGAGCCATTGTATTTAGTAGCCTTTTCATAATGCTAATGGTGCTGTTGCTGTTCTCCCTCTCTTTCCTAGCTCTGCTGACACCCCTCTGAGAAGAGGGGGCCTGCAATATCTTTCCTCCGTGGTAATGTCTTGTTTGAACTTGATGTTATATGTGTGTTATTTATTACTGTTTTTTTTTCTCTCATCTGCATTATTTTACCTATCTTTATGTTAAATTCTTATGCCCTTTTAACATCCAGTGTACTCATTGTCATGAGATCCTTTTGTAACTCCTCACAGTTGGCTTCAGGTATGATTTCACAATATTTAATGTCAACTGCAAGCTATCTTTCAATGTTTATGGACAGCAGAGGACAGCTCTGTTGGTAAACTCCTTCATTACAAAAATCACAGAAGATTATTAGAAGTAAAAGTATGCTATTTAACCATGTGAACTTGCTGAGTTTGGGGGCCTTTCACAGAGTTTATTGACCTGGAACTTGTGCTCTGACTTCAGTCTTCATGCCATTTGCAAGTACTTTGCATTTTTAGCTACCTCTTTTAATTAAATTTCTTTTGACATCCATAAGATTCATATCATCATGAGGATTAGGTCCCATAAAAATCGTCAGATTACAAAGATGACTGATTCATTTGCTTTCATTTTGCTCAATTCTGAGCTAATCCTAAAAGGATTTGTTTTTTGTTTTTTATTATTTTCAGTTCTTCTCCACAGTTGTCAGATTTGTACTCTTTCATAAAAACTCAGTTTCTTGTAAACATATTTGTAGGTGATAAGGCTTTATGAAATGCACTTGGTGTTTTAAGGCTTCCAGTGAAAATGGATGAGAGTTAGCTATGCTGCAGTAGAATTGTGTAGTGGATACTTGAATGTGAAGATTCTCATGAGAGGAATCAGTATAGGTTGTTTTCTTAAAGATAAATTAAATTAAAACTGACTTAGAAGTAATGGTCCGCTTTGGTAAAGATAGCAAGCTGTATCTTAGCCCTCTTGGCCTCCAGACACCAAAAAGTTAACATACTTTTCACTTAAGGGAAAGATAAATGTGATGGTTTTCATCTTTGGAGTGCTCCATCTGGAAGGTAAAAATGATTGCCTGAAAGTAGAACTTTAGAAACAGCAGGCAAGTTTCTGCACTTCTGATTTGAAAATACTAAACTTGTGTATTTGTTTGCCTGTATTGACTCCAATGCTTCAGTTATGAAATTTAGATTCTTCAGATTTTTCCTTAGAGACCATTCTCATCAAGTGAGCGTGTGGCAATAATGAAGGCAGAAAAAAATAAGGCCTTAAATTGTGGATTTCCATCTAACATTACAAAACGAGCAAATCCCAAACATACAAAACTAAAATACCATCGTATCTTTAGTCTCTCCCTTTTCTGTCTTTACAGAGCATAATAGTGCTTTTTTTTTTGGTAGTGGACAGGCAGATCTGTTCAGTTCCTGTAAAGTGGTACCATGGTTACTACTATTTCAGATGATGGACAGAGGGATAAATGTGAAGAAAGACCTTTCAAATATGTTTTCAGGATTTCTAGAGTCTATGCGTTGTAATAGAGTAGCTATCTCTGTGAAATCCAAATATTGGTAATGTATACTTTGCAGCCCACAAAGTTGCACAGGATTACTTGAGGGCATAATTTTGACTGACAGGGAATTGGTTGACTTGTTGTTCTTTTTCTCCAGTCTGGTTTGATTTTACGTCCTACTTACTTTGTCCTGGAAATGATATATGAAATGAGAAAAACTCCTATCAAGTGTCACAGGCCAGTGTGTGTATACAAGCTGGAGGTTAGAAGAGATGAAATCTCTTATTTACAAGCTAAGAAAACATTGCATGAAAATGAAGCACATCCAACACAGAAATCTGTTAAGTCATTTTTGCAAAGTTTTCTGACATAGAAATGTGTAAGCACAATCACAGAAGTCCATTTTTTAAGTTTATGTATGGACAGCGTTTTATCTCTGAGTGATGTTTTTGGTGTTGTTTAATTGACCAAATCCAAAATATGTTTTGTGCTTTTTGTTGACTTTGTCACACAGAAGATTTTCTTTAAGGCAAAAAATGCTAGGAAAAAGATGGTATCTTTTAAAAACACTGCTGTCTATCAAGGTGAGATTTATGCATATTTGAAGGATTTTTTTTTTTTGCATTACAGTTTAACACAGAAGTTATGCAAGGCAATACAAAACATAGAGTATAAAACAAAATGTTGATTTAAATACCCATTTGGGACTAAGCTTGAAGTACAACAAATGAATTAAACCCTTGAAAAGGCCAAAACTTTGAGACTTATTTTAAACAGTCCAAATCTTCTGCAATTTGAGCAGAAAACACTCTCGCCAAAAGCCAGTTGCTTATACTTAGCGTCACAAGCATATCCATTGTTTGGAAATACTCATGAACTCCAGGCTGTGCTTAGCAGTTCCCAGCAGGAGAAAGAAATCTCTGCAGTTGCAGGTAAGCAGAGATGATAGACAAAGGTCTGGAAAAGTGCTCCACCAAAACATTTCTGGGAAATGTATTCAGTGGAAATTTTCACTGAAAATGTACTGCAACTCCTTGTTTCGGTAGGATGAAAGAACTCTTTTTCAACTTTCATATTGAAACACAATTTATAATGCATTCCTGAATAACTGTGTGCTTATCCCTGATAATATTTAAGTTACAATAAAATGGTTCGACCATATGAAAATAAAGTGTTCAGGTGGAATTGTTTCAGTATTGCTAAAATATTTTTTCCCCTGATATTTTCACCTTTCAGCATTGAGATGCTGAGATTTCCTTCAGGAAAGTTTTCAACAAGTCCTAGTGATAGTAGGAAGGACACTTTCCTATTGCTCTGTTTCGGTATAGAATAACTGAGTTAAAGTAGAGAAGGACTTTCATTTTAATATTAAAAAAAAAAATACAGGCTGATTTGAAGCAGTTATATGCCTGGGTTTAGCAACTAAATAGCCTTGGACTGGCACTGCCTACCCAGTCAGTACTGCTACCTGCATCTACACCCATTTCAACTTCTAAGCCAGCAGAAATGAAAGGAAGACGCTGTACATTTAAAGTTGGTTTTACAACAAGCTTTTTTTCCTTTTAGAAATCTGAATGTGGTTTATCATAGAATGGTGTGGGGTGGGAGGGACCTCAAAGTCCATCTAGTTCTCTCCCTCCTGCCATGGGCAGGGACACCTCCCACCAGACCAGGTTGCCCAAATCCCCATCCAACCTGGCCTTGAACACTTCCAGGGATGGGGCATCCACAGCTTCTCTGGGCAACCTGTTCCAGTGCCTCACCACCCTCTGAGTGAAGAATTTCCTCCTTATATCTGATCTAAATCTCCCCTCTTTTAGTTTAAAGACATTATGTGACAAAGAGTCCCTCCCAAGCTTTCTTGTGGGCCCCCATTAGGTACTGGAAGGCCGCTTTAATGTCTCCCTGGAGCCTTCTCTTCTCCAGGCTGAGCAACCCCAACTCCCTCAGCCTCTCTTCATAGGAGAGGTGCTCCAGCCCTCTGATTGTCCTCGTGGCCCTCCTCTAGACTCACTCCAACAGGTCCATGTCCTTCTTATGTTGGGGGCCCCAGAGCTGAACACAGTGCTCCAGGTGGGGTCTCACAAGAGTGGAGTAAACGGGAAGAATCACCTTGCTCAACATGCTGGCCATGCGTCTGTTGATGCAGCCCAGAAAGCCAACTGTATCCTGGCCTGCAAGTGCATATTGCCGGCTCATGTCGAGTCACCTCCTCAAGTCCTTCTCAGGGCTGCTCTCAATCCATTCATCACCCAGTCTGTACTTGTGCTTGGGATTGCCCCAACCCAGGTGCACGACTTTGCACTCAGCCTTGTTGAACTTCATGAGGTTTGCACAGGCCCACCTCTCCAGCCTGTCCAGGTCTCTCTGGATGGCATCCCTTCCCTCCAGCATGTTGACTGTACCACGCAGCTTGGTATCATCCGCAAACTCGCTGAGGCTGCACTTCATCCCACTGTCAGTGTCACCAACAAAGATGTTAAATAGTACTGACCCCAGTACCAACCCCTGAGGAACACCACTCGTCACTGGTCTCCACCTGGACACTGAGCCGCTGACCACAACTCTTTGAGTGCAACCATCCAGCCAATTCCTTACCCACCAAGTGGTCCATCCATCCAATCCATGTCTCTCCAATTTAGAGACAAGGATATCATGTGGGACAGTGTCAAATGCTTTGCACAAGTCCAGGTAGATGATGTCAGTTGCCGTTCCCCTATCCACTAACACTGTAACCCCGTTGTAGAAGGCCACCGGATTTGTCAGGCACGATCTGCCCTAAGTGAAGCCATGCTGACTGTCACCAATCGCCTCCTTATTTTCCAAGTGCCTTAGCGTAGTTTCCAGGAGGATCTGCTCCATGATCTTGCCAGGCACAGAGGTGAGACTGACTGGCCTGTAATTCCCTGGGTCTTCCTTTATTCCCTTTTTAAAAATGGGGGTTATGTTTCCCCTCTTCCAGTCACTGGGAACTTCACCATGACTTCTCAAATATGATGGATAGTGGTGTAGCAACTTAATCTGACAGTACCTCAGGACCCTCAGATGCATCTCATCAGGTCCCATGGGCTTGTGCACCTTCACGTTCCTTAGATGGTCTCAAACCTGATCTTCTCATACAGTGTCCCCCTTAACTGTTGTAGACAGTTAAACTATGCACATGGCAGAAAAATGAGTATGAATTTACCTGATGACATTGTTAAAGGCTAATAAACTTCCTGAGCTTGTTCTTGTGCATCCTCTCTGTCCATTGTTTTGTGTTTTGTCTCCCATTACTTACTTAAATATATATATAGATATATATATATTTTTTTCTAAAATGAAACTGGGTTAAAAAGTAACTTTCTTCAAGTGCCAACAGATGGTGAGATTTTTGGACCAAGATCAATATGACCCATTTTTATTGGGTCAGCACTTCCTAATCAGTGCTCAGGCAAAAAGAAAGGTCAGTACTGCACATCAAACCCCAAATTAATCATCCTGGAGATCAGAAAAAAAAAAAAAGTTTACTATGGGAGGCAGTACTTGCAGACAGTTGATGTGCAATTCTTCCAGTTGTAACTCCTTTCTTTTGGTTCAGTATTAAATAGAGGTTTTCAGGATTTCCTGGAAAACAGAAATTCATCAGAATTTGCAAGTACACTGAGAAAAGCTCTTCTTTGTTTCTTTGCTATCGGTTGCAAAACCAATTTTTGAGGAAAAGCATTTTCTTTCTGAACTCATGATACATTGACAACAGAATGGTAATTCAGCAAATGCAAATTTGTTTATATATAACTTTCTGTTATGTATTGTCAAATACAACACAGGTGGCCTCTGAAATTTTAATTTTTTTTTTGAAAACATGAATTTTGAAAAGAAAAGGTCTTTTACTGTCACTTTCACATTGAGCATGATTACATATTTTCTTTGTCCACCTTGGAGGACCAAAAGATAATCTTTCTGTTCAAAAAAAAAAAAAAAAGGCAGACTACTTTCAGAAGAGACTAATGAACCTATTTAATACGATTTTTTTCCCCACACTTTAGGCCCATGTGAAAAAAAAAAATCTTTGACTAGGAGATTAGGAAGGGTCTTTGAAAAATGGCTTTTAGTGAAAGGTTTCAGCTTAGGTTATTGAAAACCCTTGCTGTCTGAATGTTGGCATGAAAACATCTATTATTTTGAAAAGATATAATAGAATTGCCTTTGAAGGTACTTGATAACAGTCTGATACTCCATAGGTGACATTAAAGTTAGGTCACTGTTCCATCTTTCTAACTGCTATAAGTTGTAAAGTATTCTGACATACACATTTAATCCATCTATGCAGTATGTCCCGTGAGATATGTAAGAAGTAAAAAGCTTACATATGTTCAGCCTCATGATGATTTCTTTAATTTTGGAAGTAAATAAACTTCCAATGTTATGTGCATGCCACTAATGAAGAGAGAAAGGGGAATTGAATACTTGTTTTAAAAGGGATGCTGATGAAGGATTGCCTGGGCAACCCTTTGAGAAGCAAAGACACTGTAGATGTTATTTATTTTTCCTGTTGTAAGCACTTCCTTGTTGTGATGAGTTGTCTCCAAAATGTGTTTGAGATTGTTGTGAAATGTTTAGGGTTGGGCAGGGTGCGATCAGTGAGCCAAACTTTGGATCTTTTGAGCATGCTCTTAGGTTTTCCTTATTCTCTCTGATCCCCCTTTGGTTTGCTAACGTATCGTTGCTTCTTAGGTAATGGAGCTTGGGATGCAGAAGAAGGGATCTTGGTGTTTCTTCCTGTGTTGATGGGTTTTAAAAGCACTTTTCTCAAAGCTCCACTTTGGGTGGAAGGAAAAAGGACGTGCTCTCTTCTGGTTTAACACATTCAGGGGTAGTAAAAAGGCAGTAATAACGGATTTTAAAAAGGGTGGGTTTTTTTGGTTAGTCTCCTTACTCCCCAGCTGCATTTGCTGTTTTTGAACATGCTGATGTGTTTCCTTCCACATCCACTCTCCTCTCCAGAGAGGCTAATCTTTTGTCAACAACTGAAAACCAGTCAGATTCCCTCTTAGGATCCCACTTTTCATGCACATGATGATGAAAGACACTTCTAACAGAGCAGCATTCAAAAATGGAGTGGGCAAATCCATGGAAGAAAAATCTAACGAGACCTATTAAATTCAAAAACATCAGTCTTAGGATGCTGGAGGTGGGAGTATATTCCTGGCAATTACCACACTCTGCCTGCCCTGTTTTTATAATCTTCAATAGACATCTGGTATTTGGCCTTGGCTGGAGACAGGATATTGGGCTAGATGGACATTTCAACAGACCTGTAAAAGTCATCCTTACGTACTTTAGTATTCTGTTCTCTGTTAAAATGCAAATGCGGAAAATGGCCCAGAGATGCAGGTATCTCAGGACAGGGATGCTTCTTGGAGGTTGTGGAGGAATCTGTTCATCAGAATGGATTTACTGCTTAAGAGGCAGTCGTAGTTAATAGCATTAGGTAGTGCTTTTGCTGCATTCTCCTCCAGAGCTTTGTTCGGATGTGCCATGCAGGTTTCCAGAGCTGGCTAATTTGTTGGAATATATTATTAATAATGCTATCGGCAGTCTTAAACGTATTTTCAGCTTGCGAGTTCAACATATCTAAATTTACAGGGAGTTATCGGTTCATTCAGATCTGTCCCTGTCTCACACTAGAAAGGGATACTGTTTGTCACATAAATGAATACCTTCCTAAGTTCTGTCTTCTGGGCTTAGTGTGAAACTGGAATAGAGAAAATAGAAAACTTACAACAGCCTGAGCTCTTTTAAATTGCTCCTTTGTAACAGCATGTTGTTGGCCCTTCGGCAGGTGAGAACAGTCACTTGATCATGGACTCCCTCCATGCCAGTCCAGGACTGTAAAAATTTCAGAGTATATACGCACACTCTTCTATAAATATTTTTACAGTCCTAAAAAACTATAATACATGACTGTAGCTGTGTGTGTGTAGGACCTCCTAATGTACTGGGGTATCGTTCCTGGGGGAGTCAGGTTTGATTAATAGCTGTTACACGGTGCACTCTGCCAAAAGCAAAACACTGGTGTCCACAAGAGGCCAAGTGATAACGTCATTGCTGCCGGGGATGATTAATTCTGCTCACAGAGGCACAGAAACAGAAATTGCTTTAGTCCTCTTGTCAAGGTGGGAGCAGAATTTTAGTATGAAATTCATAGAGCTAGAGGATGAAAACTGTTTCCAGTGGACTTGAAAACAAGAAGTGTTTAAGTTACGGACTGTGAGAGAAGATGCAGACCAAGAAGGGAGGTGAAGGTTCAGTGGAGCAGGATGAAAATAATTGTAAAAAAAAAAAACAAAAAAAAAACAAAAAAAAGTTTGCTAGAAGAAGAAAAAACTGTTTTCTGCAACTGCATTTTAACTGAAGCATAATGAACATTAGTTTTATCAGCATGACTTCTAAGCACTTTGATGTTAGAAAATACTCTTGTGGGTTCCAGTCACCTACAGACTTGAACTTCAGCAGAAATATTTCATGGTCCATTACCAAAGTAGTGCAGGGGATCACTGAAAAGGTCCTGAGCTGTGATTGTTGTTTCACAGCTGGCAGCACACTTTCCTCACCTGTTTCCCAGAGGACAAAGGACATTAGTGTTGTTATATTGTAAAGCCAGCTTCA
Organism: Anseranas semipalmata; assembly: GCA_013399115.1. Taxonomy (NCBI): domain Eukaryota; kingdom Metazoa; phylum Chordata; class Aves; order Anseriformes; family Anseranatidae; genus Anseranas; species Anseranas semipalmata. The sequence continues at coordinate 975,304 of VXAA01003127.1, forward strand.
AAGCACACCGACAGGTTTTTATAAGAAGCTCAGTGCTATACTGTAAATAGCATGCAGCATACTGAAAAACCTGAAACTCAAAGCAGCAGAAGGATCAACATGGCACATTAGTGATCTTGGCGAGGAGATTGTGGCTCATTTAGCAAAACTGATATTTGGAGGTCATGTTCAGTTCAAATAAAACAGACCGGCGTTTTCTAACCTGTCCCTGGACTTCTGTCAGCTTAAGTAAAATAGTTTGAGTTGACTCTTGGCAGATTTTCTATTTGAATTACAGTTGATGAGTGTTCATCTCTGGTTGTATAACAGACGAAGAGAGGTGTTGCAATAGGTATCTCTAAGTCAAGCAAATAACATAAATAATGGTTCTTTTGTAAGTCAGGACACATTTGATTCAGTAGAGTTCAGGTCAAATTGATACAGGAACTTGGATTAGAATTTTAGTATTTTTGGCTCCCTGCCACTTCCTCAAAGTACTGGGCTAGCTCCCTGATAGGACAGTTGTGTTTTCTTCCTCATTTGAGCAATAATGGTTTGTTCAATGAAAAATGGAAGCTGCTTAATATCTTTCAAAAAAAAAAAAAATGTGCAGGGGGAACCCTCTAAATGATTAAAGACATGTTCAAAATGACATTTGAAATTTGTAGAAGAAAATGTATTCATCACTTTCTACTATAATTTTTTCTTAAAAATGCTATAATGGCAGGAAGGTTTTCCATTCATGTTTTGCATCAAAGAACAGATGATGTTTCATGGAAGTCTTTCTTTGTTTTTCTTGTTTCTTGAATGTAGTGAATATTATTTTTGTGACTTCACTCTAGTTCAGAAAAGAGCCAGTAGCCTGATTCTGTTTTTAATACTTTACTTTTACTGACATTACTATACTCTATGATACATTTTCCAGTCTTACGAGATACTCTAATATCAGGTTATGTATCAAAAATATGAATGAGACATTAGAAATTGGTTCACAAGAAGAATACAGAACTGGCATTGTACTCAGTGATGAATGATACCTCTGTGTTGCGTATCACTTTCTAGTCCTGTTTCCTAATCTGTTGGGCTGATGGAGTGAGAAAAGCTTATCTACCAAGCAAAAATCTCTTGCATGTTCTGTCTTTAAGAATGTGATTTGTTCAAATGTGATTAACATGCATGCCGACTGACATATTGCTTGTCTGTAGAATAATTATCTTCCATTCATGGAAGCATCTTTTGAAATAGGATCTTCTATTGGTTAACGGGGGGATTTTGCACAGCGAGGCTTAAACCAGCGTGAGAAGACTTGGTCAGCATTGCTTTCCTGGGACGGGGAGCCCGTTCTGTCTGATACAGCATTATAAATATAGGACCTTGCAACTAAGAGCCAGACCTGCTGCAGCAGAAAGGTGGAGTGCAGGGAAGGGACCAGGGATGCAGCCCATGGTGCCAGGCCCATCAGCACCTGCCCTGTCCCATTACTCCAGCAGGTATGAGGCGTGGGCATGTTTCTGTTGAGTTAGCCAGCACAGGTGACGCAAGGCTTGTGACTGCTTTTTGCTGCTGTTTCAGCTCTATTCTTCATCTGGGAAGGCAGATCGTAGCCGATCCAGCACATAACGTGAAGTGGTATGAATGGACAGTTGGTGATCTATCAGAAAATCTGCTGGAACAAAGTCGGCTTTTGAAAGATTATTGACAAACTTGAACTGGTAGAGAGAGTATACCAGCTCAGCACGCTGTCGTGTGGAGCTTTACGCCCAGCTGTAGCCCAGGATTAAACTGCAGCCTTGCCTTCCTGAGCCTCTCGGCAGAGAGCCTGAGGGATAGCAAGAGAAAGCGGTTCGAGGTGGGTCAAGGAAACAGCAGGTAGGTGGCATTTAAACGATGCTGGACTGCGCTCGTGGGTTTGTAGCGGTCATTTGATATGCATCTCCTATTCGCTTTGGAGGCCTTGAATGCTATTTAAAGCACAAATAATGGAAAAAATGACATTTAAAAGAATGTAACAGTGAGGAGTGGGTGAAAAGCTGAAGCAAAGGCCCACCATCTTTTGGACTGAAGTGCCTGCCAGTGTCCCCTGGATGTGTGGCAGTGTCCTGAGTGCTTTGAAAATGGAGTCCACAATGCAGCTGCAAGTAAGAGGTATGGCTTTATGGGATTTGGATACCTTTTCCTGGCCATAAGGTGGAGAGGTCATGTAGAGCAGGACACATCAGTTAACTCTTGTGTTTGGATTTAGTGGAATGTCCAGGGACACAAGGGTATGGTTGTACTTTGTCCCATATTGCCTGTCCCAGGTAGAATTGCTGGTTTGAAACTGGTGAGTCCAGACTGAAGGCAGTGGCTAAGCTGAGGGTATTGTTTCTTATAGATTAGTTTATCTCCTGGACAAATATCTGGAACAGACTGAACATCGTGACAATCTGAGAGCAACACGCGGCTTAGACTGCTGGTCTTATTGCTGGTTTGTGAACTTGCATTGTGGAGCATAAAGTTAGTGATGGTTGTTGTTAACAACATCTAACGTTATGAGAGAGCCTGTTCTCAGCTGCCTACAACTCACAATCACCTGCAGAGGTAACTTTTTGAACGAGGTCTTCGCTCATTGCTACATGTTATCTAGTGAAGCATGAAAATACCATGTCCAGGAAGCCTCAGCTTCTCCATTACACAAATACTGCATAATCCATCACTACGTAATCTGTCTGATAAGTAAAACCAGAGCAGCCCATATTTTGTGTCTAGCAAGTGCTCCTATTTTCCAGCTGAGCGATCCACTGGTTTATAACAGGGCAGGGTTTTGTGCTTGCTTGAAACTCCCAAATCTGCTGGCTGCTTGGTATGCAAGCTCAGAATTAGAACCTTTTCTCGGGGCTCCTAGCACATGTGTGCTTTGCCATGTTTGATTGTTAAAGGGATTTTATTATTATTATTATTATTATTTATTACCTATTATTTTACTGGGAAGGTTTCTTTGCCTACTGGGAAAAGGAGAAATGGTTTTGTGGTTTAAAACAGAAAGAAGATCTGGAGTCTAAAAGGCTCTTTCCTGCTATCTCAGAACATGAGATTGGCAGAAGCTTCCTACTCCTCCATGCCTTGCTAGCTTTCTGCAAAAGGGAAGTAATGCTTATCTGAAAGTAGGGATCTAAAGCTATATAGTTTTTCCAAATAAATGTCCATGAATTTATTAAATTTAGTAAAAACAACAGAACAACAAGACAACCCCCCCCCAAGCAAACCAAAAAGCAAACCTTTCTGCCTGGGTAAGGGACCTGGTTATTGCTGAGTGCTGTAGGCTGGTGGGATCCCATTGCTTTCAGCAGGACAGCTGACTTTGCTGGTACTTTGGGATGCAAATCGAAGTTAAAAGGGATGGAAAGAACCAGCAGAGATTACACTTGCTAGGTGCCCCAGTGTTCTCCATATGGATGGGCTCTGCAACGCACATGGTCAGAGTGGACTGTAATGTTAGTAATGGCTTGTAGCCTGAGAGGCATTTTATTGAGGCTTTTTTTACTATTATCATTTTATTTGTGTTTTCTTTCATAAATCCTATGTTTCTTTCCCTCATTTACCGAAACCACTGGATTTTCCCCTGCAACCATATTCTCTTCTGCCGTCTTTCTAATATTCCTTCTCCCCCTTTCCCCCCCAGTGTTCACTTTCTCCCTTGATCTTTCTTCCACACCTTTCTCATTTAGTCATTTCCCATAAAGCCCTTCCTTCCTTCCTTCCTTCCTTCCTTCCTTCCTTCCTTCCTTCATTCCTTCCTTCCTTCCTTCCTTCCTTCCTTCCTTCCTTCCTTCGCCA
>VXAA01003127.1:979130-1014731 GCA_013399115.1 Anseranas semipalmata
GTTTGTATGTCCCATCCCTTCTCCTTGTATTACTTCCCTCTCAAAATCCAGCTTTCCAAGCAGCACTTCTTTGTTCACACTCCTGGGGTAGGTGATGGACAGAGGAGGTATGGCAGATGCCTAGGATGTGGTCATGAATACATAGGCCATAGAAGTGGTATGGATGTCCCCACCGTGCTGGTGCCTGCTTCCTATGGAGGGCATGTCCTCCATCAGAAATGTCTCAGCTCTGTCTCATTCCAAGCTTTCTGAAGGCTGTGTCAGTAAAAACTGCTGAAGCCCTCAATGCTTCTTGAGAAGTCAGACAGTATAATTATTTTTGACAAGATATGGGTTTCTGAGAAAAACTTTTCATGTTCTCCTTTCTTTAGAAAATCTCTACTAGGATGTTGATATATTAAGAAGATAGGAAGTATGATGAAGTTGTACTTCACTCCTCTTCTGCTCTCTACTCCCCCAGCCCATACGCTTTGTGGTGTTAGTTCTTGCTGCAGTCTCATGAATCTTGTATGTGATTCTGTTGTGCGCATTTTTCAAAAAACATGGCTACGGCCATTTATATAATGTACGCTGTTTGCATTGCCACCATGCGTAATGTCTGTTTTTCTTCAGTCTTCGCACCTACTACGTGAGAAATGACTTTGTCATTTTTAGTAATATGCAGCGCAGCAGAGTATTACTACTTCTGATTTAGAGCAGTGTGCAGTATAACATTTACCCTTTTCCTAAAATTTCAGTCTGTCTCCTACATGTATTACTGAAAACCGTTACTGGCATTTCTGAATTTGAATGGGTGGCTCTAGAGAGGATATTTTCTCTTTTGCATTTAGCCGGCTAAATCAGCAGCCCAACAGGCCATCAGCTCAACAAGTTTTTTTGGAGAGGCTCTCCTTTTCTTTCCCCCTCTCTTTTCTTTTAATCATTTCTGAGTATTTTCTCACCTCTTTGTATGTTTTCAGCTTAACCCCACTCTTCATTGATCCTGTGGGACCACATCAATAGAATACTTAATTAAGTGAATATTTAATTCATATACTGTACTGTGCTACAATTGTATAGATTTTAAAATATACTACCTCTAAATGTAATAATTTAAAATGCACTAATTCTAAGGCTAGCTAAGTATCATCCAGACACATCTTATTGCACATTTGATTTGAAACTGAATTTTTGAGCAATTAGCGTTGCTTTACCTGTATTCATGCCAGTAGTAGCAAATTCTATTGTAGGTATCAATCACGTAGTGAAATCCTTTTTGGTGGTATTACTAAGTAATAGAGGAGCCTTTTGATGTGAAGACCTGGGAGTCAGAACTGGGATCTGTTCCTGAAACCGTGTGTGAGTAATTCTTACTCGCATAACTAACAATCCTGACTCCAATTAAATCAGATGAATCCAAGTGCAGAATGGTAATTATTCTGGCACGGGAAATCTGACAGTGTTTTTAGAGCTATTTTTATTGCTGCATTTTAAAACATCACTTATTCCAATCTTCCCCCTTTCTTTATTCTTCTTGCATAAAAATAATCCATCAACTGTTTCTGGCTGGTATGTGTGAAGTGAAGTTTGTGTGTTCCTTTGAAGCTGAACAGAAGGAAACATCATGACCATGGTTTCACCATCTGTGTATGATATAGTCATTTATTAAAAGTTGTTTATAACATCTAGCCCTTTGATTTTCAAATCTATTTATCCATAAAATATCCTAGGTATTTTATAGTCCTAAAATAGCTTAAGTTCCATATTTAAAAGTCTTATATTTTGATGCTGAACCATATATTTGCAAAGGTACTTGAAAGCCAATTTAATCAAAGAAAATTTCAGATAAAGGCTGCTTCATACTAGAAGGAACTCATTAGAGGATGATGACTTAGAGTGGGGAGCCCTTTCATGAAGCCTTTCTGAAACAGCCGTTAGCCTAACAGGGAAATTCATTCTATTTTCTGGAAATATAAGTTTTTTTTTTTTACTGTAATTTTGGGATGACAGTTCTTTGGGATTTCTTTTTCCTAGGGAAACAGAGAGGGAGTGAGATGAGAAATCTGAACAGAATACTACCATCTTCATTTCTAAGGAAGAACAAATAAAAAGTAGCAGTTGCTAATATAATAACACAATCTAAAGGGCCAAACGATAAATTAATGGAAACTGGTTCTTGTATATTGTTTTGGAGACTAAGCACATTAGATTGAATTGTTTCACAACCAGCATGCCTAATTATTGTGTCTGCCACATTCATCTATTTAAATCATTCCCAACTTTTGGATTGCTGCCTAGAATATTACTGCAGTACGTGTTTCAACTGGCTATTCCCTTGTCATGCACTACTTCATGAAGGAGGCTGATTTTCTTTGGAAAAAAAAAAAAATAGAAGCGAGTATTGGCAGTATATTTATAATACCTGATAAGAAGTGATGATAGGTTTCATAATGTTGATGTGAAAGAGCTGAATGTGAACTGATATTGTATTTGTTTTGTCAGGTCAGTGATTTTAAAAGTGCCTTTGTGAAGTCACTTTTATGAGAGAGGACTGCTACGCCTGTGTTTTCAAAATACTGTCTTTGCCAGCTAGACGTTGCCTTGACCTTACCCGTGGTGGAAGATACCTCAACTGTCTTGATTTGCCAATTAATTGATGGGAAACTGAACTCACCGTGAAAACAGGAAGAATTATTATTATTACTGGGACATGAACAAATGACTGTATTGCTTTTCATGTGTAATCAATACCAGCAAGCGACCTACAGCAAGCTAGTATTCCATCAAGGAGTGCCATTGCATTGAAGGACCTGTGCTTGAAACTGGTGCGTCAGTGATACAATCAGCAGACCCACATATTTTACGGACAGAAATGCTACGGAGCATGGTCTTTTTCAGCCAAAAGTCTACAAGCGGGACTTAATGATTGATGAGTGACTGCTTGCTGATAAACTTTCTCTGTTTATTCCGTGTTGTGTGAGTTGGACATCATTAATCGTTCCGCGCTTTTTTTTTTAACTTTATTTTCAATTGGAATTATTTTTTCTGTTTTTTTTTTTTTCCTTCCTTTCATCTGTAGTTTTGGAAATTTCTTTGGCATAATTCACTTGACAGCAATTTACAAATTCTAAATCAGCTTTTCATCATGGCTTTGAATGTTGCTCCTGTAAGAGATACAAAATGGCTAACGTTAGAAGTGTGCAGGCAATTTCAGAGGGGAACTTGTTCACGCTCTGATGAAGAATGCAAATTTGCACATCCCCCTAAAAGTTGCCAGGTTGAAAATGGAAGAGTTATTGCCTGCTTTGATTCCTTAAAGGTAAGGAAGAAAATTGCATGTGTAGTGAAAATGCTAATATATTGTATTGAAAGCAAAAAATGAAATTGAGTTACAGCTAATCAGAAAATGATTTGTTCTTGGTAAGATGTATATTAATACAAGTGTTATTTGTCTTAACTTTTATTTATTGAAGTTCTGAAAAGATTTCTTTCTAAGGATTTTTCTTTTCCAGTGTCAATATGTTGTTTACAAAAATGTCATAAGACTGTGGGATACAGGATTGCTTACAGCTGGTATGACAATCATAGTCGCCCAAGTACATTTTATGAATTACCATTGTTTCATTGCAAATGAAAATACATGGTGGCAGAGTACTAGGCCATTAGCAATGTGCTAATGAGACAGATTATATTAAAAAAGGACATTTTCATTTAAATCAACAGAAGCAAGAAAAATTTGTCCATCAATTTTGACACAACAGATTGTTTACCCTTGGTATTGTGGACTCTAAGATAAATGAATAGCATTGCATATTATATATAGTGGTAGTGCAGATAGCCACATAAGTTCAGAACAGAGTGAGGGGATTCTTTCCTCTGGAGGAAATTTACCAATTATATTGATAGGCCGTCAACTTTTTCTGACTTGCTAATGACATCAAGCATGCTTTAGAAAACTATTTTAAAAGTTTTGCAAAAGTATTTTGTACTGCACAAAGGACAATTAATAACCCCATGGGATTTGGGGAGTACGTGATGTTTTCTGTGAAGACATGTTTGTATTCTCATGTAAACAGAAGGAAAAATAATTTTTCATGTAAGTAATGAACAGGAAAAGTTAACTATTTGAGTTTTTATTTTAAAAGTTTTACTAACGGCTTTGTCTTTTGGGCATGGGAGAATGTCTTGGCCTGCTTTTTAAATTTGGCTCTGTAGATCGAAATTTCAGTTACTCACCAAGAACTCCTACTATGAAAACATCAGTGTGAATGAGAAGAAAATTGTGTTATTTGAAAATGTTCATTTTGTTTCATTATACTTTCTTTTTTATGTGTGCAATGCAAAACACTGTACTAAGCATCTCTTTCTTCTGGATTTTCTAATTTCTTGTCTTCTTTTGAAGATTTAGAAGAAGGTAACTGGGTGGAAATGTTTGTGAGGGGTTTATGTTCTGTATATCCTACAAGCCAGAACAGCACCTTTGGAGTCATCCCAGTATGTCATCGAGTGCTATTAATGACCTTAATCCATGGATTACTGCACGATAAACTGTAACAGCTTCTTTGTAGATGTTCTAGTATATTGGTCGCTTGCCAATGGGATTTTTTTTTTTTCTTAAACAGGCAGGCTAGCATCTGCAGCAAATGGGCAATAAGTAGCTTTTACAGGAAATGAGCAAGTCACTAGAATTTTTTCAGATGCAATTTTTTACCCTTTGTAGAGACTCAAGAAGTATTTTACAGGTTGCCAAAGAGATTTAATTTTAAACTAGGGCTTTGTTTGCTTGTTTGTTTTATAGAACTGTTAGATTTTGAATTGGCCAAATCGTGGCTTAATCCTTCATTTCTGACATCAAACCTCAATCACAGTAGAAGAATTTGTGGTTCATCCCTATAGCCTTGGAAGCAGGGGATTATGTGAGGAGAATCAGTCTTATGCACTTCTGATTCCCCTACCAAAAGAGTTTTTAAACAACATAAAATTCGGCGGCGAGGCAAATGACTGCCAAAGCAAGTCTTAATTTCAAAGTCTAGAAGTACCACCCTAGTAGCCATGTAGACAAAACAAAACCAGAGAAAACCCCAGCCAACCTAAACCCCAGTGCTTTGCGCGTGTGTATCCCCTCCTTTTATGGAGGAAAAAAGGGAATCAGTTTTACGAAGCTGCCCTGGTCACATCAGGCTTTGCAGTGACAAGAAGTCCCAGTGCACTGTGTTGCTTCCCCTCCTACCGCCCTTGCTGGGCAGGAGGCTGGACACGGGGTGAGGGGCTTGGTCTGCCCCAGGGTTGGTGGGGCTGGCGGGGCGAGAGGCTGCTGCCGCATCTTGGTGGCCGAAGTGGTGGTGGCGAAGTGTGCCTGTGCTGCCTGGCTCACCCCAGTGCCAGTGCCGCTCCCGGTCCCCATCACCTCCCCTGCCAGCACAGGATGCTTGTGGCTGGGGCACGAGTTATTCGAGCTGGAGGCTTTTGTGCCGGGATGATCACCACCCAAGAATTGAAACTTGTGGGGTAACCGAAGCTAGTAATGCAGCAAAGAGAGATCCTGAGGGAACTCACTGACAACCAGTATAATTGCTCGATGGGAAGAAGTCTGAAACCATTTTAAAAATGCAGTCAAAGTGAGCGAGTGTGCTTTGTTCTCGTGCAGCAGGGCATCAGCTCTGATGGCTTGGCGCTCTCAAACCTGGCGTTGGTGGCCAAAGCCAAGCTGCCCTGTCCTGCCCCCTGTTCTGTGGCATCGCCCCCAAGCAGCTGGCAGAAGGGAGCGGGTACCTGTGCCTCCTGTGCTGTGCTTGTTAAGTCCGTTCGATCAAATTAAAAAGTAAGGCCGTTAAGATGGGATCAGACCAAGAAGCCAAATTGCAGCCTGAAACCATGGAGGTGGAGGCTCAGGTTTCCTTCCACTGACTGCTGCGGGCGGGATGACGACGTCTTCAGAGCATCAGGCAGAGCCCTGCGCCGGTGTGCAGTGCCTGACCTTCCGCACGTGGAAAGCTTTCAGGAATTGTTTCGTGCGGGGCTCTATCAGCTAGCATCCTCGCATCCATCGTCTGCGTTATTCCAAAGGGTGTTTGTAAATTGGTGCGTATACAGCAAGAACGTGCCCGAGTAGGGCAGTTTGTTTATGCTGCTGGTTATGTCATTAGTCACATAAATCTATCTGATGTGTGGCTTTCTGAAATGCTGGTGTTAATCATACAGTTTCAGAATAACGCTTTGGAATTCAACAGGCGGGATAACATTTTATGTAAATAAACAGTCTAGAGTTATAGATAATATCAGAATTTGATTAAAAAAAAACAAGAGCTGTTTTCCTTGCTGAACACTGAACCACACTGTAATATGGACAATTATTTAGAGTTTATTTACTTAATATCTAGCTAGAGCTTTGGAGATTGAGCACTTTTACTGTATTGGTTCAGTGTATCTGCTGTAAAAATATATTATAGTGAGTAAGTTGAGTGTCTTTGAATAAACATCTTCCTACCCAGAGGAGGAGCAGATTTTTTTTAGTCTAAGGTTGAGGCATGTATTACATTTATGTGGTGCCTAGTAGTTACAGCAGCTCCATAAGAAAACAGGCAAACAGAAGATAGAGTGCTCAGGCTGGCTCTCCTTTAACCACAGATCATAAGGGTCCCTGTTTGGGGAAGGAACGTGCACCCTCCTGGTGTGTTCTTCCTTCCAGATTTCTGGGACAGAAGAGGGTGTCCGTATCTGCCAGCTGGATCAGACTGATGGAGGGCCGGCATGGAGCTGCTGGAGAGTCTGACAAAAGGTCACAGAGATGGTGAAGGGTCTGGAGCACCTCTCCTATAAGGAGAGGCTGAGACAGCTGGGACTGTTCAGCCTGGAGAAGAGGAGGCTCAGGGGGGATCCCATCAATGTCTATAAATACCTGAAGGGAGGGTGCAAAGAGGACAGAGCCAGGCTCTTTTCAGTGGTGCCCAGTGCCAGCACAAGAGGCAATGGGCACAAACTGGAACACAGGAGGCTCCCTCTGAACACCAGGCAGCACTTCTTTACTGTGTGGGTGACAGAGCACTGGCACAGGTTGCCCAGAGAGGCTGTGGAGTCTCCTCCTTGGAGATCTTCAAAAGTCATCCAGACATGGTCCTGGGCAGCCTGCTCTGGTTGGCCCTGCTTGAGGCCGGAAGGGACCTCTGGAGGTCATCTGGCCTCGGCCATCCTGTGGTTCTGTAACCAGAAGCACCTTCACTCTGACTTTGCATGTAGCCTCATGGTTGGTCAAAGGTGGTAAAAGCTGGTGTTAAGAAAGGAAATAATCCCAGCCAGGGACGCTCGCCTCCATGCTGCACCACATCCTCCTTTGTGCTCCCACCACTGTCTTGTGGTTGTGCAGCACACCAAGTTGGGAAATTGATTGTGGTTAAAACTAAGTTGTTGTTGTTGCAGTTGCTGCTGACAGAAGGGAAAAGGGCTATGTGGCAGCAGCAGCAGCTGTAGGGGACCAGCAGAGCACTGCATTACTTCTGCCAGTGATAGTGCTGTGGCCTCAGTTCCAGGCTTCAGGAGTAATGTGATTGCATCAGAATCCAGGTTTTCCTGTATTAAAGGAGTATATTTGTAGGTCTACTGGTTCCAAGTAAAAGGTCAACAAAATTTAATTAACACTGTTTGCTTTTAACTCAAAAGGGATTTTTGGCTCTGAATACCTGTCCTTGTAATACTTGACTTTAAACCCAGCAGAAGTTGCAACAACCACCCCTCAAACCGATTACAGTTTTGAGGATCCAAATTGCTCACTGTTGAAGACTGTTTAGGCTCTGAATATCCTTCATCTATACGATGCTCCAAGCTAGACAAAAATAGCTAACAACTAATGAGCCTGGTTCAAATTCAGGCCAGAAACTTGCCGATGCCAGGTCCTGCCACATGGGCTTCTGAGATAGGGCTTGGTGTCTGTTTCTCCGCTTGGTGAGGGACAGAGCCTGGCCTGGCTTAGAGAGGGCACTTTGGGGGGTTAGGAGTGTGCAGGGGATCGTTCCTGTTAATCCTGTTGGTGCTGATGCAGCAGCTGGCAGATGAGCACCCATTAACCCATCACAGTGTTGCCTCCAGCACCTGGACTCCCTCCAACAGGAGCCCTCCCCAGCTCTGCCAGCCGCCAATACGACACCCGAAATTGAACCAGGCAAGTGGCTCCTGCTAAATCGATGTCAGGATGAAAGTGGCTCCCAGCTAATCCAGTTGCCTGTGCCTGACACAGATTAAAGCGTATTTACATGACGAAGCCCAGAGCATTGCTGGTGGACAGGAAAGCAGGGAGCTGGTGAGGAAGCACTGCTAGAGCCAGAGCCTCATCTGCTGCTTTAAACCCTCCTGAAGCCTTTCTGGGGCTGTTCGCTTCCCCTTAAAAGCTCCCATTTGGATGCTGCAGTGTTTTTGGGTCTGTGAAGAGGCCTGTTTAAGGGGAAGTTTCAATTTCAGGAACTCCTCTGTTTATGTTTTCGTACTTCTTGCTCAGTTCAAGTAGCTTAATTCTTTAAAAGTGAAGAACCTGGATATGCAACACTTCGTATATCATATGCAGAGCCCTCCAAGTTCAACACTGTAAGCAAACTTGTTTTCAAGACTTTCTAGTTGTGCTAGTGGTAAAGAACAAAATCCTTTCAAAGGAATATTAATATATAATGTAATCTCTAGGGACAAGAACATGCAGAACTTTGCTGTATTTAAAAAATATATATATTAAAATGAATAGCGATGTCTATGAGGGGGAGAGGGAAGTAGCTTGGTAGATAAAAAAATATGTTCATGTGCATTTCAGCAGGAGCTGATTATCATGTTCTCAGGCTATTCTAGCTTTTAAATTATGGTCTGATTTCTTTTGACTCAGATTTATATCTTCTCTGCCAGTCAGCTACCAGAAGGATGCATTGTCTAAGCTAGCATAGACAACAGAGGAGGTATCTTAAAGATACTGTCATTGCAAATTTTATGGTGGTAACGAGAATGAAAGCATCTTTACAGCTAAAGATGGATTTTTCTGTATTTTTCTAATCTATTTACTAGTGTCTAAATACATTGAACTGTTCCATTTATTGAGCCAGCAGACTTGTGTGAACTGTTCATTTGCATTTTCATGAAAGCCTTCTAAGAACATGCCTATCTGGTCTCATTTGGCACTACAGAATAAAAGGTAATTGAAAGCTGTACACAGAGACCTGTTAACCAAGTTAAAAGGGTTCCAGGAAAAAAAGAAATTTTAGGAACATCCACTTTGTTGAAATATCTGGAACTGAAAAGAATCTGTTTAAGAAGGACTCTAGTTTTATTTAGAAAAAGGTGGGGGGGAGCCTTTGTAAACTGAGCAGGCTGAGTGATCTCAAAGTTAGGATGCATTAGCTAGTAATTTGCATTTCTGTGATTCTTTTGGGGATCTCTAAATGTTTTACAAATGTCAGGGAATCAGGATCATATCACACTGTGGGGTAGACGATACCTGCTCTCACTTTGCAATCTGGAGAGATTCTAGGTGTGCACCATGGGCAGATGGGACTGGCTAGTTTTGTCTGTACCAGAAAACATTTAAGTGAGTGTTCATAGTGTTTTAGCTGGCTGAATTTCTTCACTTATGTGGTGTGACACTGTTTGAAAACAAGGTGAGTTCAAGGGCTGTGCCTACAGCTGGTGGGAACGGGGGAAGAGCAACTGAAATGGGCAAACTCATTTCTTCTGGGCAACAGCATCACTTGTTCCTTCTGGGCCTGTGAATTTTCCCTGCTTTGCTGCACAGTGACCTAATTCCAGTTGGATGGGGTAGGTTTAGGATCTGGGGACATGGAAACCGCAGCCCAAAACCTTTCAGGTGAAGGATTCAGAATCCAGGTCCCGTCTTCCTGCTGATGGATGCCTTATCCATATAAAAGGCAGAGCAACGAGTTCAGTCATGTCACTTCTTGTTCACATGTGTTTTTACTTCTAAAAAGCCCAATAAGTAGCAGGTAGCTGGGAACACCTGGCAGAAGCTTTCCTGTCTCTGAATCGTAGAGGAGTGTGGGCATGAAGGGAAAGTGTCGATCAAGGCCAGTTTTAGCATACTGAGAATTAACTCTGTGGGTTCCCTCCGTGTTCAGAATAGCCGTGGTCACCCTATGTCAGACCAAAGCCCCAGTTAGCCCCACAACCCAGTAAGGGCCAGCAGTGCCTATTTAGGAGGAGGTGTGCAAGCATGTAATGGCTTCCTGGAGTGCTGTCCTAGCTCCCAGTGCTCTGATGCTCAGGGACTTTGAGAGCCAGACATGATGCGGTTGTACCTGATAGCACTCAAGGAACATCTTTCCCCTGGGTTTTCCTGCTCTTTTTTGAACCATGTACACCTTCAAAACACACAACATGCTGCAGCGAGGGTTTCCATGACTTCATTTTGCACAGAGTAGAAACCATCTTCTGCCGTTCTTTTCAAACCTCCTGGTTTCATTTGATACCCCCCGGTTCTTGTACTGGAAGGGCAGAAGAGAACCTGCTGGGAGTTATCCTCAGGATAATTCCATCTAACTTATTTTCTCCCACTGACTTCCCTCTGGAAGGGGCATGCTTCTCCCCAGTGAGTTCAAAGGAACGAGAGAAGACACATTGTTTTAAGTCTGCTTCCTGGGACAGGTATGCTTCATGAAGGCCCAGCTTTTTTGGGGCCATGGGAATTTCATGGCTTGGAATGAAGTGCTGGGGATTAAATATTGTGTGAAATTCTGTTGCCATGTTTCCTGAGACTGTGGGCATAGCTTCATGTTATACCCAGCCCATGCAACCATGAGCTGCTGCTGAGAGATGGCTACATACAGTCCTGTATCCTATCACACCTAACTCCATTTTTTTTTATCTTTGTTCAAGTAATCATGTAGCCATGCAACTTGTTTGAGCTGATCCAAAGGAAAGGAGAAGAACTGCATTAAATGTAACATGAAACTATGAACGTAGGCAGCAAAATCTAGTGTAAGGTGAGGTACAATGGAGTTTAAGAAAGGAAAATCTCTTTCTGAAGCTGCCCTTTATCTCTGCGTTCAGGGACTTGCAGTTATTTCCTGCCTTGTCAATCATCTGTTCTTGTTTGTTTTCTGCAAAACACTCTATTTTTATATTCCAGTTTTCTCCTGTAGTCCTCCCAGCATACAAAAGTTCTTTAAACACTTCCTTTTTTCTGTTTGCCTCCCTCCCGTATGCTCACCTAGCTGTCCCCGTGCTAGCTGTGCTGGCTTAACTAAAGGTATGGTTAAAGAGCAACCAGCTGAAGCACTATGCGGACACACTTAAAGATCCCTGAACTTGGCTGACCATGAATTGGTTAGGAGAGACTCAAACAAAAGTGAAATAAGCTTTTAACTGAAGTGATGCAGTGTTTACCATTTCTTTCAAAAAAAGCCTTGGACAGTCATTCACTGCGGAAGGTGCCCTGTCCTTCACTAGATTTTGCCTCTCTCGAGAGAGGAACGTTTCTTATCGGCTTCTGAGCAAAGTCCGGAGGCGTAGCTCGGCCCTGCTGCTGGCCGTGCTTAAACCTCAGCATGGTGTACGGGCAGAAGCCTTGGCCGGTTGTGCAGGCCGGGCCGAGGGCTGGCTGTGCAGCAGAGGGGCGTCAGCAGCGCCTCGACTCGGAGGAGCAAGTCCTAACCCGCCACCACCGCTTCTGCAGCCAACGGTGACCCTCAGACTGAAACGGTGAAAAACAGAGGGAGGTTGAACCAGTTCACTGTGTGGACAGTGCTTCTGTCCTGTAGAAAAACTGGGTGACTCCTTCAGGCCGCTTGTTTGTCTCTCCTAGCGGCAATACTGTGAGCACAAAGCTATCCTGACCATCACTATGCCCCCCTGTAACCACCAAAGCTGTCAAATTTTAAGTCCAGGCACTTTGCTTGAACTTGATATCAGTTCTATTCTCAATGGAGAGCCAAGCTGGACATTTGATAACCGAGCTACCCAGACCTTCCTTCCCTCTGAAGGTGTGGGAACCCCCTCTTCCCAGTCAAGCTGTTCAGCTGCAGAGCCCCATTGTGATCAGAGCAGAAGCCTTTCGCGTTTGGGAGACCTGTCGCAACAGCTTGTGCTGTTTGGCCCGTTACGGCCGCCCAGCGTGAGCGGGTGGGTGTTTACCGGCAGCGAAAGCTGTGTACTCGGTGTGGTAGAACTTGCTGAGCAGGTCCTCTGGTCCCTGGCCTGGGGAGAAGAATGAGCAGTAAGAACAGTAATGGTTGGAGAAGAAAACAGTTAAAGAACAGTAGCTGAAGGATGTAATACAAGCGTGTCTTCTTGTTCACTGAATGGTGTTGTCCCGAGGGACCTGCATTACTCTTTTAGTAGTTCCTGGGCACTGACCATACTGGGTTGAGTTAACTCCTGAAGCTTGCTGCTTCCAGAAGCCCCAGCAGGCTCACAAAGAGCATTCCCAGGTAGTCTGCTGCACCTCTTTATCTCAGATGCAGCTGCCACTCAGTTATCAGTCTCAGTCTGCATGAAGAAGAGCAGCTAGGCAGGCTGGTTAGAGCTGCAGGAAACATTGTGTGGAAGGGCACAATATTTGGCAGATGTTCTTCAGATTCTCATGCTCCTGGGGGTCCTTCATATACCCACTGATTCTCTGTGTAGTTTTTGTTGCTGCACCAACCCATGCTCCCCTAAGCTTTATAATAACCAGTCTGTGGGTGTAGTGAAGGCAAAATTCAATCAGAGTCTCTGACTCATCCCATCACTAGGATTTTGAACACAAGAGCAATTGCTTGCTGCCCACTCCTCCCCCACGCTCCCTATTAACTCAGGTCACTGTTCCTACAGGCTTGCTCTCTCCAGGTCTTCCCACCTACTCCTTTATTTTTCTGGCAGGTGGTCCTTCTTTCTTTCCAGGCTCTTTTTTTGTTCTCTTGGCCCTGCGTATGCAGCTTTCTCTCAGCTCAGGCATCATCTGTTCTTCCCAAGCTGTTATACTTAGACTGCATCATCAATACAAAAGGCAGGGTTGTGTTCAGATGCAGGGAGCTTCCTGATGTAAAAGCCTAGCAGAGTCAAGACCCATGTTCCTATTAGTCAAGGTCATCCACAGGGCTAGAAAGATATTTTTGATAGCAAAAGCTCAGACAAGACTTGATTAGTTTATCTGCAAGTCCTGCTCTCCCAGCTCACATCTCACACAAAGACTGGCACCCTGTTTCTGAGGAGGTGGACCGCATTGGAAACCCATTGCAAGAAAAGGAAAGCTGTTGTCATTTTAGAGATGTTGGAACACGGCATTGAAAGCCTGGTGTGAGGTACCAGTCCCACAACTAAAATTCAAGAGGAAAGCAGTAGTGTCTTTGTTTTCTTCCACACTGATATGTTGCTTCTGGTGGCTGGCAGCATACTGTGCCATGCAGGATTAGATTCCTGCAAGGTCTTGACCAAAGCAAGGAAAAAAATAATAATGGAAAAAAGAAACAGTCTTCTCATTTGCTTTGTCCATGAGCCGTAGGGCAAGGTGTTGTGAACAATGTCCCAAAAGTCAGATGGCCCCAATGCTTGGAAAGACAAATCATTGAGCTGTCACGCATGACAGAGGTAGCTACACCAGTGAGGCACATTGATGGCTCAATGTGCCAACGGGGCCATCCTGCTTCCTGTGGGCAGCTGTGAACCTGCAAGCTCACGTGTTGCTGCACACCACTGCCCTGCATGGAGCCATGCTGCTAACTGAAAGATGGTTTAGTGCAGTCACTGCAGTGTAAACATAGCCCTTTTCATGAGGCATTACAAGTTTTCAGCCCTTGCTTCCTCTCAGATTCCTGTGGCTTAAATGAGAGGGAGTCCATGTGTCTGCTGTCATTGCAGCTGGCTGGATGGCTTGGGCTAGCAGCTCTTCAGGTGTGCTGCTCCTATCTCAACTCCACATGCCATAGGCCAGACACCTTTTGAACTTCGTAGAAAACAAATTTATTTACTTTTGTTTGAAATTCAACTGGGGTCTCGAGTTGAGCACCCTGTAGCGAAGATATATCTCTGAACGGGTTCATGTACCATTGTATGTGTTGTCTTACTTGAGTGTCAGTCTGGTGGCACCTGTGAAGATACATAATGGCCAGAAGAACAGCTCAGCTGTGACTGAGAAGCTGACTGAGAAGCTAACTGAACTGCTGGGACCTGCTTTGTTGGTTCACAGCAAGCCAAAAAAGAAAATCCAGCATGTTGGACACTAGACTAAGCCCCAGTGGCTGTTGTCAAACAGTTCCCCTGGCACCCACCCCCAGCCAAGTAAACAACTTCACAAAAGCTAACTTTCCTAGCTAGATGTGACGGTCAAGAGACATATAATGCCTTATTTTTTCTAAGATCACTTTCTAGATTAGGCCATCACTTTAAGATTAATGCATATTTATTTGCAGTGGGTAGGACCTGAGTCTTTGGGCTTGATTCAGTTGCCCAAACAGGGGCATCTCATGCCATTTGAGATGCCCTAGAGTGTTCTTGATGGCTTTCCAGTGACATGTCAGAGGAGTGTGTCATATCTGCTGTCACTGTGCAGAAGTCCAGGATGTCCCAGGGTGCTCCAAATGGTCCTGCTGACTTCTCTATGGCAACTGACTGAAGCCCTTCTCAGGAGGCAGCATTAGCTGCTGCACTAATTGGGGGCTGTGACGCCGACTGCCTTGAGTAAAAAGGTGGACAATGCATTTGTCACTGTGATGACATGGCTGAGAGGAAAATTGGGGTATAGGCTAAAGCCAGAAGAAAAAGTCTTCTGTAGCAGAAGAATGCTGGCATAGAGAGCAAGCAGGGAAGGAATATTTTCAGCATGTACTTTATAGTTCACTATTAGTAATGTTATCAGCTAATGTAAACTAATTAACTTGAAATAAATGTAACCCAATGTAACTAGGCTCTTTTGCTATCTATGACAAGAAGGAAAATCTTTCTAGGCACAGGGATTTTATGACAGTGAACTCAGTCTATTTAAAAATAAAAAGATGGGCAATCTTTTGCAAATTTAAATTGACTTCTTCTTAATGAAGATCTTAAAACTAGAAATTAACTAGGACATAGTCTATACATTTGAAAAATGAGGAAAGTTTAAAAAAACAAGCCCCGTTCCCTGGAAGCATAATTCTCCATCACTTCACGTTTGTCACAGATGTGACCATGTGTCAAGTACCATCAGATGTAGCAACACATGGCTGGCTACTGATCCAAAACAAGAAGAACTATTTACTTTTCAAAGACCATCTTAATGACAATTCTCCTAAGGTAGGGGTTTTAGATAGTGTCATGAAAATGCAGACTATTCCCGACAGGCATCTTAACTTACCTATGTGCTTCATAGTGCTAGTCATACGATGTATGTCAGTGTTACTAAAAATGAAAACATGGGATTTGCATGTGCACAGCTGGAGGTATGTGGGTATAGATATGGAGTTACAGCATCTGTGTGCATCTGTAAATTACAGTGTTTGTATGAAGGTGATTTTGTGCTGCATGCTAAACGTGTTTATACTGTTGAAGTTCCAGTCTGTGACAGTCCTCAGTATAAATCAACACAAATATTAATTTGCTGCAAAACTCTCATTACTTCACTGAGAGCGGCATTGGCTGATTAGTATGCATGAACCGGTCTGTGTTAGAAGTGCAGGGAAAGTCTACCGTTCTCTTTCTTTAATTGAACCTTCTGGCTATAATTGTTTGTAGCCTGGATTCTTGAGGAAATGAGGCTTATGCAATCAGACTGCCTCTCCTTCCCTCCTCCCCCAGTCACTTTTGAACCCACTGGCCAAATTCAGCCAAGTCTGACAAAGAGATCCTAGTTTCAAGGATAATTAAGTTCCTACAAGTTTTGTGAAAATAGGGAGAGAAAGAGGGAGAGACCTGTAAACACTCCCAAATGAAAGAAAAGGGA
The DNA here is from genome assembly GCA_013399115.1 of Anseranas semipalmata. Taxonomy (NCBI): domain Eukaryota; kingdom Metazoa; phylum Chordata; class Aves; order Anseriformes; family Anseranatidae; genus Anseranas; species Anseranas semipalmata. The sequence continues at coordinate 994,984 of VXAA01003127.1, forward strand.
TTGATAGGAGCTTCCTTCTTGTTTCAAGAGCATACAGGAGATCCTTAAAACTCAGTTAACCACAACTTAGTCAGGTTTGGGGATTTGCAATCAAATGTGTAAAACCCCTGCCTTCGTTTGTCCCAGAACTCACAGAACTACCTGTTTAATGATGTTAGCAGTCTTTTTACTGAGAAGCAGCTGTTGCAGAGGACTGCTTGCAGTCATTCCCTCTAAACTTTAGCCTCTACTTACTTTTTAAGTGTGGTTTTCATGGTATTTTCCTTTTTTGACCTTTTCAAATATCAGATTTATCTTATTGAGTCATTGGTACTAACCATTAATTCTTTTTCTTCAGCAAGAAGGAAATTTCCATTAGGAAGGTAGGCTTAGGTCTTACTTTAGATGGTTGTACAAGGCAACGAAAGGATCCTGGATGGGAGGTGGGGACAGTCAGTATCAGTGCACCTCTCTGAAGCTGGCTATTGTGTAGGAAGCACGAATTTATAAAAGACAGCCAGAGAAAGCAAGAGAAGATGTAACTCTATAGACTTTGTGGTTAGAGCCCTTCTCGAAGGAGGGAGTTTGCCGTGACCATCTCTACTACTAGGTTTCTTTGTGCAGTTTTACTTTAGGCAGCCACTTGATGGAAAAAAAGAAAAGAAAAGAAAACTGTCCTGGGAGCAGAGGTGGCAGTGCTTTATATAAGAACCATATGCCATTTTGTCCTGAGCTCTTAGTATCTCACTTTGTTTTAAGAGCAGCAGTCCCCAAGGCCTTTTCTGTGTCCCAGTGCAGGCGTAAGGTGATCTTTGACATTATTCAGGACTGGCCTAAGAGATGTTTGTGTAACTTCTTTATTCCCCCAAACCTGACATTTTTGCAGTACAGTTAAAGTCCTCCACTGTTCCATGCATAGATGGCCTTTTAAACAAGCACTATTATAAAAGATACATTTAGCCAGCCTTCCCTAAAGCATCACCAATACTGTAAGCAGGTTTTCCTTTGCTAGATATTTCCGCATGCCAGCTGTTACAATATATGTAATGTGTTTAATGAGCAAGGGAGTTTATTACTAGGTATTTGAATATGGCTGTTCTTTCTAGTTCATTATTTGCCTTTCAGTCCTGGATGTTGCAAAAAGATCTGCTGTGATCTCTGTCAATTGTATCATGGAGTGCTTTGATTTGCTATAAAGCAGCTATGTACCTTGGCAGTGCACACAAAAATTGGAGGTGTGAAAACAGCCAGCAAGTTTCTTATGTGAAATGAGAAATGGTATTGCCAGCTAATTAGGTAGCAAGTGGAGGTCAATAAATTCATAAAATATTCCTATACATGGCCAAATTCTATTTAGTGTGATTACTTATTGATATAGAGTTGGAAATATCAAATGGAAAGGTGGTGCAATAAGTTAATAAATATGTTGCTTCTTTAGAGGCCATAGAGAAATGATGGCAAATTGAATTTTAGCTCAGTTCAACAGAAGTTAATTAACTGATATACCTAGCAGGTTTTGTTGATCCCAGCGTGCTTGTAATTGTAGACAGCTTTATCACTTGAGATGAGATTTGAGCTGAGCAGCCCAAAGGAGGAGAGTGGCACATCTGAGATGGCACAGCCCAGTCTTGGGCTGTGCTGAGCTGCTTGACCTTGGTGTGCTGCATCGCTGTGGATGCCATGCGACCAAAGAGAGGACAGCGCATTTCAGCGGCATTTGTAAGAGTAACATAAGCATGTAGAAAGGGGAAAGCTGTGGGCAGAACTGTGTGCTGTTGTTGCACAAAGCATGGAAGAAACTTCCCCCAGACTGATGGTTTTCTGGTATGAGGGTAAAAACTAGCAGGCACAGAGAGTACAGGAATGCCAAAGTTGTTAAGAGAATGTGCAGACACTATTGTGTGTTCTCTGGCTCGGGTGCTTAATTCAGACTGACTGGGAGAACAGCATTATCATGCAGAACAAAAATTTGCTGTACAATGATAGACAAAGAAAAATAAAAAAAGACCTTAAATGATTTGAAGGCAGGGCTGAAGCTTTCTGATATGGTACCTGCAGGATCACTATAAAATTGATTAGTTTGATGTTTTTGACTTTGCATTTTTTATGCACATACTGAATGCAGTTAAGATCCCGGTTTAAATAGATATCCATAATTTATCAGTATAAATGCAATAACTTTAATATTTTATTTAATTTTAATTTCCTAAAGTGATGTTTTTTTCTGTGTTCTTTACAAGGCAGCATTTGTCTGATGGTGCATTGCAGGTCTTTGTTAATATCTGTGTAAAATTTACAGTATTTGAAAGCCTTAGTTACAAATCTGCTATGGCCTTTTAGATCAATCTTAAAATTAGTGAGTGGTGAATCAGAATCTTTTAAAGAAATCAATCTTTACATGTATATTTAAGCACACCTCTGTGTACAAAATATTTGTGTCTGCCTTTTTTTGAGCTGAGATAGTGACAGTCTTGGGTCTACAAGTCACAGTAACCACTCACTTCATAGCAGATCTTTACTGGATAACAAATAGATAACCTTGGATATTGGAAGATGTTTATTTAAATTGCGGCTTTTGACTTGATGTTGTGTGTTATTTGACGTAAATTGTTTAACACCTTTGTGCCTTTGTTTTTCCCTTTGTGAAAGGGATGTAACTGTGTTGTTTTTTTTACTTATCATCTCTTTGTCTTTTAGAAGTCAGAGAAATGAATAAGCTGTTCAAGGTTAGAAGGGAGAGATAATAATAACTAACATAACTGGAAGAAACACAAACTTGTGTTCACACAAGAGGTGTTATAAATATTGGGTCATATTTATAAATAATTATAAAGTGTCTTGGAAAAATGGAGCACACCTGGCAACACTCACTGGTCAAAAAAATAACAAAAATATCTGGGAGAGGGTGTGTCTGTAGTGCAACTTATTGTTCACATACGAGTCTGTGAATACATACATCACCGATTTACGTATCTATATATATATATACACACAAGCAGAATATTTAGCATGTGCTGTGCATTAGAGTTGGTAGATCCAGAACGCACTGAGCATCAAGTCACTCCTGCAGCGCAATAGCAATTTACCTGTGGGTTCCTGACACCCCAAAAAAACAGTAGATTAATGTGAAGTGATGGAATTAAGTGTAAGGTTGATTGCTTCTGCAGCTCAGAGAAGATATTTATGGCCAAAATTATGGAGTTTGTCTACCTGTAGGAGCTTGGTGGTTCAAGTGTAAGTTGGGATGCCAATGCTCGAGGGGAAAATGCGTCATTTATTTAGGTCCCCTAGTACCTAATGATAGATCTCTCCCTTTCAAGCTGTTGGCCCAGCTGTTTAAATTCAGGCTCCCCAAAATGGAGGCAGGTTGCACACAGAGCCTCTTGTGCGAGGGACATTGTTCAGCAGCCATACCGACAGCCACGTGCTGCACCCAAGGGCTTTGCGAGGAGCGGACGACAGACCTTGACTTGCACTGCAAGAGACTAGTGCCTGCACCCATAGGAAATGAGACTTCATTTCCAGCTTTTTTAAAAGCACAGCCTGCCAGAGATTCTCAAAACCTGTCAAGCACGCAGTATTTTTGTTTTCATATTAGAGTATCTGCTGAAGCTTGATGTAATCTTTTAACGTCTGAGTGGAGAAAGGTACTCCTTTGTTGAGGTTTTCTCTAGCTGTAAAAACTGTCACTTGAAAGGCATAAAGTATCATAGAATCACAGAATATCCTGAGTTGGAAGGGACCCACAAGGATCATTGAGTCCAACTCCCGGCTGCACACAGGACCACCCAAAAAACAGACCCTATGTCTGAGAGCATTGTCCTAACGCTTCTTGAACTCCAGCAGGCTCGGTGCTGTGACCACTGCCCTGGGGAGCCTGTTCCAGTGCCCGACCACCCTCTTGGTGAAGAACCTTTTCCTAACACCCAGCCTGACCCTCCCCTGTCACAGCTCCATGCCGTTCCCTCGGGTCCTGTCGCTGTCACCAGAGAGCAGAGGTCGGCGCCTGCCCCTCCGCTCCCCTCGTGAAGAAGCTGCAGGCCGCCATGAGGCCTCCCCTCAGTCCCCTCTTCTCTGGGCTGAACAAAGCAAGTGACCTCAGCCGCTCCTCATACATCTTCCCCTCTAGACCTTTCACCATCTTTGTTGCCCTCCTCTGGATGCTGTCTAAAAGTTTTATGTCTTTCTGATATTATGGCACCCAAAACTGCACACAGTACTCGAGGTGAGGCCACACCAGCGCAGAGCAGAGTGGGACAATCACTTCCCTTGACCAGCTAGCAAAGCTGTGCTTGATGCACCCCAGGGTGCAGTTGGCCCTTTTGATTGCCAGAGCACACTGTTGACTCATGTTTAACTTACTGTTGACCAAACCCCCCGGATCCCTTTCTGTGGGGCTGCTCTCCAGCCTCTCGTCCCCCACTCTGTACGTATATCCAGGGTTGCCCCTTCCCAGGTGCAGAATCCAGCACTTGCTATTGTTAAACTTCATATTGTTGATGGTTGCCCGGCACTTTAATTTGTCAAGATCTCTCTGCAAGGTCTCTCTACACTGGAGGGAGTCAACAACTCCTCCCAGTAACATCTGAATGCACTCTTTCCTTATCTTTTTTAATCTCTATCTGTAATGCAGCTCTTCAGCGTGAAATTGGAGGCTCAAAAATCCAATGAGGTTGATAGTTTATTTATTTTTTAATAGATATCAATTACTTTTGTTTATCATTCAACTTACCTGGCCTTAACTGCTGCTTAGCCAAGGTTTTCCCTCAGGCCTCCTGGTACAGTGTTTTATGACCAGTGCTTTGCTTATTAGCTCTCTATTGAGTGAGGGCTTCTGTTTCTGAATCCCTGACACCATTCATGTGCATCAGCAAATACCTACTATATTAACAACAGGCTAGAAATATAGCTCTGAGGGAGCTGTGTAAGTCAGACATTCCTGTGCCATTTTTTATCATGGGCAGCCATGTCACCTCTTCAGTAGGTAAATCACTAATCTCCATCCTTAAAATGGTTGGGTTTTTTTTTGGAGGGATTTTTTCTGCTTCTATCATAAGACTTTCCTGTAACTTCAGTCCTCATATGCATTCCTCTCATTTCCAGTGTGGATTTTTTCACTGCCAGTTTACCTCTGTTTAGTTGAGTGACAATTATTTTGTAGCTTAAGCAAATGCATTGCTCTTTTCCATTATCCCTCCCATGCCATCCCAACTTCTCTGGGGACATTCACCGAGGACAGTCATATCCCTCCTCAGCCCTTGTTTTACTAAGCCAAAAAAACACCATGCTCTATTTCTCTGCTTGTAAGACAGGCTTTCCTTTCCTTGAGTCACCTTGGCAGCCTATGCCCCTGCTTGCTCCAGAGCAAATCCATCTTTCTTGAACACTGGTGACCAGAAGCGCATAGAGCATTGCAAGTAGACCATGAGAGAAAAAGTCTTGCCACTGAAGCTTGCTGCCTTTCCTAGAAGGTCCTTGTTTGATACATCCTTGGGGCTGTGTTTGCCTTTTTCACAGTTTCGTCACACTGTTGTCTCCGCCATCAGTCGGTGGTTGATCAAAGCATGCATGATGTTCTCCTCAGGCACGGACGGCTCCATCCCAAGTAATAGCTGGACAACTGCCTATTTGTGTCTGAACTGATGTGCAGACTTCTTGCCGCTGGTTGGAAATATTTCATACTTTCATACTGGTTCTTATTCTCCAGATTTCAAGGTCATTATCTTCTGTCATACACTGATTCTTCTCTCTTCCCATTGCCAGCAGAGTTTGAGTCATCAGCACATTTCATTAGCTTATCTGGAGCTTCTGAAAAACACAGATCTGGTGTCCTGGAGATATGAAGCTTAACAGTGTAATCAAAACAGTTGGTTTCTGCATCTGTGACTTTACAGCTCCTCCAGCCCTATGCCCCCACAGATGACTTCTGGGACTGATACCGTATGCAGCTAAGCCTATAATAAACCTCCAGCTGATTTCATGGGGCATTTCACTGTCCCCAGATTTTCTGCACCTTTCTAAATTCAGCCTGTTTTGCCTGTTTCCAGTATGCTGAATTAATGGTTGTTCCACTACCTGGGGAATTAAGTGGAACAGGCTTTCCCTCCATCTGATGCACTTACGTTGGGAGTATTTTTTTTTTAATCCATTGATTTAAATACTCTGGGAGCTCTCAGCTGTGATATCATGACATAAATACCTACCTGTATGTTTCCACAAGGACTATTTCACAAGAGAAAAGACTTTAACACTCATGGTCAAGGGTTCTTAAAAATTATCTGGTCAGCAATGTGCATCAATATGTGCTTATGCTGTTTCCGTGAACAGCAAGTGAGATTCTGGCTTTGTCTTGCTTCTGTGGGCTTTTTTCAAAAAAAAAAAAAAAAAAAAAAAAAGGGGAGGGGGAAATCATAAAATTTATCTTCCCCTCAATTCTCTTTTTATTTTGAAAGGAATGTTTCATGCTTTTGCAAAGGCTGTGTGTGTTGGACTCTTTGTTTTCTTTTGCTTTTTCCCCCTTCTGTCAAAATTCCATCTCTGTTTTCCATCAAGGATATGTGAAAAATATTTTCAATATATATCATTAAATGGTTTCCTTGTTCTTATACTACTCCCTAGGCATCTGCTGCTGACTGCTTTTGGAAACAGGATACTGGGCTGGATGGACCTTGGTTTAACACAGTACAGCTGTTTTTATTTTCTTAAAAGCTGAATCATTTGTCAGAAAAAGTGATTTTTATTTATTTACTTCTATGCAGCTGCAGTGGCTCTCAAGAAGTGGAGTCTGTGGTTTTCTCTTGAGAACAGAAAGACAAATTCAGAGGTGTACAACAGCTCATCTAAGTAATTACAGAAGTGTTCCTAATTGTAACCTTCTGCAGAACACAGAGTCAGTCATCATGTGTTGCAATGAAATGTGGAACTTGCAGAAAGTCTGCGTATTTGAGGATGAGAATAGCCAGAGGATTCCAACAGCAGGGAAAGAGGGAAACTGTCCCAGCTCACACTGTGGAGGGAAGAAAAGGGTGCCAGCTGGGAGCAAAATCTGCCCAAGACTTGATAGCTGTTGTTGCCACTGCTTGAGAAAGGAAATAGGGAAGAACTGGAGAGTTTTCCAAATTCCACAATATCTTATCACCACTGTGGATGCTAAATATTTTATTAAATAGTCAGTCTGGCAAAACTGTAAGAGACCATTACTATAACCTTTCATACATTCTTTTTGAAATCTCTATATTTTATCAGTAATTCATTCTGATCCATGAATATTTTATTCCTTTTAATATGTAGCAAAACAAAAATTTAGTGTTCTTTTTTTTTTTTTTTTTTAAGAAGTAGATACAGAAATGTGAAATCGATCGCCTCATAATGTTCATTTCTTTAGTACTTCATATGCCACTGAAGTCAGTAACAGTGTTGTGGCACGCTGCAGGGAGCCCAGACTTGGAGTCATAGAAATACTGTTATTAATGACACTGGACTAATGAAGATAGTCTTACAAGGTTCGCCTCATACTGAGGTCTTTAAAAATTCCTGGGCATTAATCTTATCTTCTTACATGGCCATATGTAAAGGTGAAAGCTTTCCTGTTTTCTTCGGATTTGAATTCACAGAACTTTCAACCAAATTCTACATTTGGACATCAAAGTTAGACTTTTAATTTATTTTTACGGTACTTTTACCCATTTAGTCATTAGAACTGATTTTATATTTAAGTGCTCTAACATCTGATTTATTTTCCCTGAGGTTAGTGTTTTTTACATGCTGTTTTTTTCAAATTTTACCATTTGATGCATTCACCTTCTAACTGTAAACTTTTTTTATGGTTTTAAAAGGAGCTAGAAAGTTTGAAAACTTTGACCCATATTTTTAAATTTTAAATTGGCAGAGCATTTACAGCTACTGGGCTTTGTTGACTTGTTGCTCAGGAGTTAGTTAAAGTTGGCTGAATATCTGTCCTAAATACCTCCTAGCAGTGGTACTTGGAACATCAGTTTTCCCTTCTCCAGCAGTGATGAACTAGCCAACAAGCAATATGTTTTCATCTGACTCCACTCTCCTTGAAGGACTTTGATCTTAAGGAATGCCAGCATGTGTGTTTTAGCTTTAAACAAAGAAAAATTTAAACTTCTGGAACATGCATTTATTTAGGGCAGCTAAAGAGATGTAGGAATATTAGTGTTAGCCGCTAATCTATTAGTGAACATGAGCAAAAATAAAAGGATCAGATACCATTTGGTTTGTATATGTTACTTTTCCAAATGGAAGATAATGTTTATCTGAAGATCATTAAATAGGTGCTTTTGTGTAGCTAATTATTTGAACATACAAGCTCAGGCTTGCCCACCCTGTGTTTTGTGAGATCTGCTGGTGCTAAGGTGAAGGAGATTCGATTGGGTTGAGTTCTTTGCTGCCCTTTCTGTTGGGTCCTTAGAGATGGGCACTGGCTTTTAGGCAGCACCAGCAATCCCACATCTCATGGTATAGCTACTCACAGCCAACCCAGTCCATTTGGGAACAGGGAATGGAAACTGGGGGACACTGAATATTGCTATAGTGTGGTGTGGTATCCATTAGCTTAGGCACTCACACGGCCTCTGTAGACAACTCACTGCTTGGATCAACGAGTCATGGTGTCTGCTTGGGCCATTCCCAGGCAGGCAAATGCTCAATTGCCCTTACTCCCCTACCAGCGTTAAGGATTCTGTGGGGCTTTTTAGACTGTTGGAGAGCAGTGACAACCATCACGTTTCCATCATAGCGAGGTTGTCGTTGTCCTCTTAGCTGCAGTCAGAGAGATCAGAAGAATACTTCATTATAAATCTAGGGTCTAGTGTTTGCGTGAGTTTGTTTTTAATAGCAGTCATAAAAGGTAGATTTAAAGCATTAGAGCCATATTTTTAGCCTTCATAGCGTTATCAGCTCTTTGTGTGTCTACAAGTGGTACATGATAAATTGGCAGACAGCTGTTTGGTGATATATAATGTGTTGTCTGGTACTCAAGTAGCTTAACATCTTGCAACTGCGATCCAGCATGGTTTGTATAGGATTCTGTTCTAATTTCACTCACTTGCTCACAACAAGTTGAATATATTAAAATGTATCTGAAATCGTTCAGCTTTACTCTGAGACACCTTCAGTTCCTCATTAATTCTAGTATTCCATGAGTAGTTAAGAACTCTCTAAGGCTTTGTATTTCTAAAGCACCATATTTAATTAGCTAGTGATTGGTCTTTATGTTGGGGTTTTGTTTGGTAAATGATGAGAAAAAAATCCTTTGTATCAGACATGCTGGTGTTTTTGTATTGTTTCTCTGTAGTCTCCAAACTGGTCGTTCCACTTGCTATACTGGGTTGGCTTTTGCAATCTCTTTTGTTGTGGGATTCTCCTTTGCTTTCCCCAGTACATTCCAGAAATTGTTTGCTTGTAGGCATCGCTATTTATAAGCTTGTTTCATTCCTGTTTGATGTTTGAAAAGGTTTTTCATAGTTCTTACCTTTTCTTTGTTTTTGCTATGATATGCTAATCAAATGTTCCTTAACTAGTTAAAACTGAATGTTTATTTGTTAAACACAACTAGCCAAGGAAATCCTTCAGGCACGCATGCCCATTTTTTGCTGTCTCTGCTTCATTGTTCTCAGGATTACAGCATGGGAAAACTAATAAAGTGTGGTCTACGGTACAGTGGGTGGCTGCGCATATGATGAACCTTCTATTGAGGCCTCGATACCTTTAAAATTCACTACATTTCTTCTTCTCAAAGCAGAGTTGACATTTAAAGCTAATTTGGAATTCTCTGTTCACTGAAACTTCGAGTCTGGGACTAACGTTGCTGAGAAGAACTCAGATAAAGACCTACTGATCAAACACTGGGCTTTCAGTGTGGGATGGTAAAGTAAAATACATAAAAAGCCTAGTGACGTCTACTGGAGGAGACAATTTTCTTTAAAAATGTTAACAGCACTGCTGCATTCTTAATGTCAATTTAAAATTCATTAAAATACATTTTCCCCATTGACAGTTTGTTCCTTTCTACTGACGTTATTTGCCAAGGAAGATGGAGATTATTTACTATATTCCACTTGACCTGCTCTCGGAAAGCAAGATATTTCTAATCTGTCTGCTATAAGGTGTCTAAAAATCTACAAAAACAAATAGAGCTAAATAATTATAAAGCTAATGACGGCATGCTTCATGTTTAACTCATCTCCAAAGCAATCTCTGCATCAAAGGCCACATTGTTAAAGGTATGGAGGCATCCTTATAAAAATTTCACTTTTTATATGTAGCTGCTCTGCCTATACACAATCCACATATCCTGTAGTAAATGGCCTGCCTACAGTTGAGGGGAGATGAGTGCAGTCCTTCCAACCGCCCACATCTTTTCCCTGTGTGCTTGCTATCTATTTGACTTTTGCTTGGGGACAGAGCTTTGCCATTGTTGTATGATGATGCTCCTTCTGTCTCATAGCTCTTCCAGAGGATCCCTAATGAGTTTTAAGTTTCCATACTGTGTTTGTAGATATCCTGACACTTAGCCCTATAAATCAACTTATGTGCCATCACAACTAGCTTGAAGATGCAAAAATATATGCAAAAGTCAAACTTTCTTTTTGCTTTCATTGATTTATTTATTTACTAAGTAGTATAATGTAGGGATTTAATAGCCTGAAGAGTGATATTTTGTAGTCTGCCTTGTGAATGACTGGTAGGATGTAAATGACTGCTTCTATCAGGAGCTGTATCTTTTGGGCATGGTTTTACATTACATTTGCCAAAGAAAGCCTGACTATAGTCTTTGTCTTCCTAACATGGCAAAATAGTTCTTAGTGCTACATATGCCAACCACCATACATTCACTATTTATTGAGAGAGTTGTCTCTACGCTGTGCTGGAAACCCACAATAGATGTTGCTGGATGCTACAGGCTGATTAAAACCTTTTCTTCTTTTTTTAATATGCTAGTGTTAAATTCATGGCGTTGTCCAAACTCCCTCGCGCCTTCTCTCCATCCAGACATTGAATCCCCAGTGATTAAACAGGGGAGTTGGTTAAACCCTGTCTAGCTGCTGGTTAGTGATCTCATGTTTTGACTATTTCTCCTGATGAATGGTACTCATCCATCACAATTTTTCTTCACCGGAAAACAGCAGGATGGGAAAAAACACTGATTTGGCCATCTAAATACTTCTTTTCCAGACTGTTTGCAATTACAAAGGCTTTGTGAAAAATCTGAATCATGATTGTTTCAATTATGATTAACATTTCATGCCATACTACATTTTAACTTGGGAGCCCTTCAGATCTAATCTGAAGTGCCATGGCAATTTTAATCACTTTATAATGTGCATATCAGACAAATAAAAATAGAAAACAGAAACAAGTACTTCATGGTTCCTGGCTCTGAAAGAACCACTCTTGTGAAAAGCATGAGAACACTATGTATTTTTTCTTCCATAAAACTTTGTTTTGGTTTGTGGAGTTTTAATTTAAGATGTTCTTCGGCCTTTTGACATTGATAAAGAGCATTTAAACTGAAGTCCTTTCTGACCACAATGTAGCTGTGATGAATGATTCTCCAGTGAATGAGAAAAACATGGTTTGGCCAAGCCACCAGGCCAGGTGGTAAGACGGATAACTTGTTAAATTCTGTGTGCAGTTCTAGGGCCTTGGTTGTTGTCTTCTCCTTCCTGATCCAGAGAGGAAAGTTCTCGGTACTTCTGTTCTCTCCAAGAGCAGAGGGAGAAGGCCTGTAAACCACAGGTGGTATAATCTTCACCTGGAGTTTCTAACTCAGTTGTTATTGCCACTTTGGCATAAAAAGAACAACAGAAGCCTTGGCTGTCCCCTCTGCTTCTGACAGCATCCTGTCTCTTCCTCCTTGGCATCCAAAGGGAAACATTTTGACAAAAAGATGTTTGATGGGAACCTTCGCCTTGTGACTGCTGCTCAGATACAGTGCACACAGTGGAAACACTTTACTCACAAAGAAAAGTCATAAATTATGTGGTCCTCTGATTCCTGTTTGGAGAACAGTATTTCAGACCCTGTGGTAATTTCTCCTGAGAAACAGATGAGAGTGGTGCAAAACTGTGAGTGCTTCCAGGAGAAAGACACTGAAAGCTGTCAGTTTGCCACCTTCACACGGAGAACCTGCTTGTCTCCCATAGAAACTTTAAGGGGAAGGCAGAACAAGTCACTAAGGTGATTCATTTATCCAAGTTGGTTTGCACATTTCCTGGCAGATCTCATAATAGCCTGTTGATACTTATTGAACTGCTTTTACTTGTTAAGAGTTAGGGTGTGAAGGTATCATCTACAAAATGCTGAAGAAAACTCAGAGAAGTCCTTTTTTAAGTCAAATGGTCAAGACTTTCTTGCTGCATAGATCATTTGTTTTCACACTGGAAAGACTTTGTATGTCAGTATATGATAATTTTGATGGAACTTAAAATATGACAGAGAGTTTGTATTGGAATGATGCTTACATGATTATAGGCATTATATTTTTCAAAACGCTGTTTGGTAGCTCATTATTCTGTCAATGCAGTGCGTCAGCTGACATATGTAATGGCTACTTGCGTTAAAGTATTTCTGGACAAATGGTCCAGCAGGCTTCATTTTTAAAATGTTGCCAAATGTTTTGTTCACTGTCGTATTTAAATAAGTTTATTGCTCAGAAGTGCTTGGAGTGCATGCAATCATTAGCCTTTGGTTGGGTGTGTTAATGAAGCACATATGAGTGTTTTATTACCAATTCTGTGCCATTGTTATACCTAGATTTAATCTTACCCACCACTTGCCATATAATGTCCTCCTTTTCTGCATTTGTAAGTCTCTCAGAATGCAATCACCTGGGCTGAAACATATGAGTAGCTGACTCAGTGTTTATTTACAGCTTGGCAAAATGCTTCAACCATTTTTGAGAAACAGCTGAGAGGTAAATACCTTGTTTTTCCTTCTTAAATATTTCTTAAAACTAGTTCAATAACAAACTTGATTTCTCATTGTTTACAGCTGAAACTTGAGATTTCACAGCAGAAGGGTTGTTCTGATACAAGTAATTTGCCTTATGCTATTTTTGTGAAATTTCACCCAAATTTGGTCATTTTGTAAGTGTGAAAATTCGCTCTCTATGTATGCCTAGCGGAGGCTTTGTAGGGGTTGGCATCCAGATCAGACAGACTCTGTGTGCACTGAGCTTGCTTCAGACCAGGGCTTCGAGGACTAAGCACAACTGTCTCTGCATTTGCTCCATCTGGTGCCAGGCGCTGGCAGCGGCGAAAGAGTTCCCCTCTGTTCTCAGCGCTCCCCATGATCACCCTCCTTGTGTGGAGGAAAGGAAGAGGACGGACATCGTAAAACACAAGTGCGTGGGCGCAGGGAAGAAGCAAGGCCAGAGGAGGCTGGCGGTGAGGAAAGGCAGAGGAAAGGGAGAGCTGGGGCGTGGTGGCCGTTTGCCCACACAAAGTGGGTGGGAGCCAAGAGTTGAGGAAAACGTGTTGGAGATGTGTTCTTCACATCACATCAGCATGTGTTTTCCTCTGCCTCGCTGCGTGCACGTCACAGACGGCTTTCTGGAGAGGGGACAGCATGTGGAGAGGTTGAGGTCTCCATCCACAGGATGCCGGCTCAGCAAGTGAAACAGACAGGGGCAGACTGGGAGGAGGTGGCCTCCAGGTCAGATGTTCACCGCTCCACTGGAGGACAGTGAGTGAGTCCCCGAAACTGGGGTTGGACTCCCAAAAATCAAGAGCCGTAGGAGTCTGCTGAAGCACCTGTATGTGCCAAGTGGGCACAACTGCAAAGTGAAAGGAGGACAGAGATCTGCAGCCAAAAACCACAGGCACTTCTCAGTGTTTTAACCGTATTTGGTCTCAGTTTGTTCTGTGCAGAGTGGAAGTAATGCTGTCTAATCTCACAAGGAGACTGAGAAACCCATTAATAATTTTAATGGAGCCATTCATAATGTGATCCTATAGGGCCAGCCCTATGCATAGGCCCAAAAGGAAATGAGTATGTTGCATACAGGACAGGGGAGAGATGTATGTGAATTACAGTACTACTACCCACTGACTGTCAGAGCTACATGAAATACTGTTTGACTGCCTGTTCACTGTATGGGAAAGAAGGCTGTGAAAAAAAAGCAGATGTGATCATGTAACTGAGATTGGTATCACCACATCTACTCATGACACTGATGAAGTAACGTGCCATGGACATCAGTGTACACTGACAACGTGGTTGCAATACAATAATTGGTAGGAAGCCCAGTGTGTACATTCCCCTGAGAGCCACGGATATATGCCTTGGAAAACCTAAAGGCAATATTTTAATTTGAGATTAACCTAGAATTTTATTTAGTCGTCACTGAATCTGTCTTAAGGAAAAGAGTAATTATCTGCTCCTTCAACAGAGCATTGAAAAGTTAAGCACTCTCAAGACCACAATCACATATTCTAGTACTTAGTTGAATATAGTATTCAAATAAGGTAATAAGACATCCTAATGTGTCTTATCTTTTCTCATAACCATGATTTAGCTTCTAATTCTGTAAGCTACCATTTGAGATAAATGTAACTGCTTTCTACTTCTTGCTATTTTTTGTTAGATCTTCTGGAAGTTTCCTAATACAGAGTAGAAGGGACAAAGAGCCCTTTGACAAATATATATATATATATTTTTTTCCAGTTACTGGGATGTCAGGGGTTCATTCTTGCCTCTTGCTTGAGTTTCTGAACCTCCTGCCACCCTCCTCCCCCTGTTTTTTAAGCTGGTCTGGAGTGTTGATTCTCTGGGTAGTTCGCATTAATAATGCCCGTGCCCTGCTGCTTCAGGGGAAGGGGTCTTATTACCCTTCCTGCTAGTAGTGCTGGTTTCTCCATCCCCTAAACAGGGAAATCTGGGGTGTGCCAAACATCAAGAAACTGAAGTTTATCACTGATGTTAAGAAAGCCGGTTCCCAGAAGAGAAGGAGCACAGACTGGGTATGGCAAAGGCTAGGAAAGGTACCTGCTTACCTTCTGCTTTTCAGGTCAGGCACACTTGGTGGAAGGTGTTCTCTTTAAGCGGTCCTACAGTGGTACAGTGTCTTTTAATCTTGATTACTTGTTTGTTGCTTCTCATGTGGTGATGGATAGTTTGGGGGATTTTGTGTGTGATTCTTTTTTGGAAATGCAAGTATATTTCCTTTTCGATTTTTAGGTGTTTTTTTTTTTTTTTCCTTAATCTGTACTTTTTAATACAAACACATGGTGCTTCTAAAACACCAAGAAATTTCAGTGTGTTTTCAGCAGTTTTCCAATGCATTGGGAACTTGTGTCAGGTTCCAGCCTTGCTGGTGCATCCTGGGAGCGAAGCCTATGATTTATTAATAACACAGCTGTGGTTCCTGCACTGTCATTAAGGGCTGGTAAACACTCTTCCTTCTGCACAGGGACAAGTTAGTGTACTTTTCACCTCTGCAATTATGTAATATATCCTAGGCTATTTGTATATTTAACTAGGCTGTTGCTTTTTCCTTTTGTTTGTAGAGTGGTCAGCCAAGAAAGTGTGAAATCCCCGAGGGAAGAGAGGCTTTTTGTGTTATTTGTGTCTTGAGAGTGCTGAGCAAACCCCAGCTGGAGCTGGGGACACAGCCTGTTAGTAGGTGCACATGCACAGATATAGGGAAGCCTCTGCCTGGGAGAGCTGCTGCCATGGGGTGGCATGGGGTGACAAAGCTAGTCCATGTAAGGAGCGGCAGAGGGGCTCACCAGCAGTAGATCAGTGGCCAAGGGATGGTCACCCACCCTTCTGCTGGGCCCTATGGAGTCATCTGGTTTGAGAGCTGGGGGCCGTGAAACCTTTGTGGCCGAGGTTGTTGCTTGCTCCGTACACATTGGGTCCATCCTTCTCCGTAACACAGCAGCAGACTCCTTTGGTACCTAGGGGACTTCCCAGATCATACTGATGTGCCTTTTGCAAATCTTTGTGATTCACTGCAACTACCAAATAAAGCATCTTCTCAAGGTTCCCTTGGACAGGTGACTTGCTATACGTGACTAAGGTGGTTGGTTTTACAGCACTCTTCCCCCATTTTGTTGTGACCTGGTCACAGATCACTCCTCATTGCCAAGGTATGTCTCCTGCTCCTTTTTGATGCCATGTAACTGATTTTTTGGGTTTTTCTGAGGCATGTTAAGATTCTTACTATGTTGTTGAGGGAACCGTTGGTGAGGCTTGCAGGCATCCTGATGGCAAAGCCCTGTTGTCACTACTGACTGCTCGCTTTTTCTTTTCCAACATGGTTATGGCAGAAGGCATGTTGTATGAGTGTTGAAGACATTTTGGCTTTCCTCCACAGGCCACTGAGAGAAAAATAAGGTGTCTCAGGGCGATGGCTATCAGTACTGCAGTTACCTTTGCCTACATTTTCACTACCACATGGTGTTTCCACACCAAAGTAAAGCACAGCTTGGAGTTTAAACTCACTCCTGTTCACATGAGCAAGCTTGTATTAAAGTCAGCATACGTCTGCTTGAAAGCTTTTACAAGGATTGTAAAGGAGGTGAGGAAGGAGGTCTGTCAGGGAGCGGCGGCACTATGCCGTGCTCATTTTCTTGTTTGGTCAGAACTTGATATATGCTATTCTTCTCTACGCCATTGCTGCCTTTTCTCTTGCCAGCTGATCTGCAGTCAAACAACTTGTCTTTCTTTACTGGCATTACTTCTGCAACAGCTATTTTTTTTCTGCTCTTGAGATAGTGAGAAAAGTTGAAGAAAATTGCCTCTTACTGAGATTTTCAGCTATCTTCTTTTTCAGTTCAGTCAAGTTAAACTTAATAGTGGAGTATGTTGTTTGCCAGCAAAAAAATCCATGTCGCCCTGAATTGCCATGTGGTCCCACCCGGGATTTACACAGTTCTTTTCTGTCTTAAAAACAGTCGATCTTTGTAACGAGTGGGTGCCTTGGAGCTGCCCAGTCATCAGTTACATGTAACGCTCTCTGCTCAGCAGATACTGAGACTCTGTAAACGCTGTAGGCCTCTGTAAAGAGCCCCGCACAAGGTGGCTTCACATCCTATGAAGACCTCACAACTGATGTAATCCAAATAGTACATTTGGGGAATTTCAACTAAACAAGGTTATGCTTCCCTCTGCTTCCTTTATGTTAGTTCCATAGGAGTTTTCCCCTATACTACACGTTGGCTGCCTTTTATTCCGTGGAAACTCCCTACATGCATTAGAGTGAAGATGTATTTCAAGGCTTGTCCATAGTTGTTTGTGATATATTCATCAGTGCTGGTAGCCAAGCATGAAGCTGAGGTAAAAATAGCTGGTTTAGATTTTGAGTGCCAATGAGGGGGGGAAATGAAGGGGGAAAAAGAAGAAGAAGAAGAAGAAGAAGAAGAAGAAGAAGAAGAAGAAGAAGAAGAAGAAGAAGAAGAAGAAGAAGAAAAGAGTCTATGTAATTGGGGAAGAAATAATCTTTATTTCCCAATTATTCTCAATTCATGTTTGAGTCTGTAAACACAGAAATAAAATAAATTGATATTAAACTGTTGTTTCTTTGTCTGAATTTTCTTTGTCTTATTTGTTAATCTCAAAGATGTTTGTCAAATGACTTATAATTTCATACGCGTCTAAGCAATTTAATATTGAGTACAATTCCCTTGATATTGCAAGGCAAATTATTAAACCATTCTCTATAGCCATCCTTCTCAACATGTGTTTGAAAGAGCAGCTTGAGAGACTCAGAGCTCTTTGTGCATTGCAAATGTGCTCTCCAGTAGAACATTTTGTCTTTTTCCGTTTAAATAAATATCTCCTATTAAGTCTTCAGTGTTAAGACTCTTACATCATTTAGACATTCCATCTTTTTGTAAGACTTCCATTTTTCTTCAGTATTTTTCTCTATTTTTATGTCAGTTACAGGCAGTTCTTGTTCTCTAAGTTTATGAATAAAATGATCATTTTTATTCTAGCAGCTTTTAGTTTCTTACAAATAATTGAAATAATTAGAAGAGTAGCTAATGGATTTTCTTTGCTTGTTGGAAAATGAATCAAGCTAAAGTCACCTGAGAATTTCTTGCATTCATTTCCTTTTCTACTTAAAATAAGAAGGTGAATTTGCCTTCTACTTTTTCTTAAAGCGGAAATGTGTAGGTGCGTATAAATATGTATGCACACTCACTAACTTTGGTGGGTGGACTTGCAAGGTAGCTTTAGAAATAAGGAATTAATTTCTCTACAAAATTTTGAGGTTTTTCTTTTTTTTTCAGAAAAACAGATCAAACAGCTGCAATATTTCAGGTGTAATATATGAAATGCTTTTTTTTTTTGAAATACATTTTGTCCTTGTCCTAAGGCAACAAGTGAATTTTCAGGTGTTTGAACTCTCCATCAAAAGCTTAATATTTCTGTTATTAGTACAGTTTGGTCTTTTAAATTTTTTTTTCTTTCTCTCAAATAGTTCACTTATGTCTCATTTTCAAAATACAAGATCTTATGCTGATCTCCATTTTTTTTTTTTAAATTAGATACAATTCTACTTAGGCTATAGGAATCATGTTTTCATAAGCATGCATATTTGCAAGTCCACATACTTTCGATATTAAATGCAAAATTCAAAAACCATTTGAAGCTTTTTTATATACATTAAGGAATAAATAAAGTACGAAGTTATATTTTTAAAAATCAATGACTAGTCACTCCCAAGGCTTAAGTAAATCCCCTAAGTCCTTGCACATATGCTTAACTCTGCAGGCATGTATCGTCCCATAGATTGTGTGAGATGGTATATATTCACAGCAGATAAAAAGGGCATACTTTAATGAGGTGTCTGCTTTTTTATTTTCTGTGAGAACTTGGAAAGCAGAGAGACCTGCACAGAAGAATTGAATCCCAGCATTGTGATGCTAGAAGGAAAATATTTTTTTATCAATCTCAGTCCAAACTGAAGTCTAGTATTTTTCCTTGATTTTGAGTGTTGAATGTGCTGTTGGCATTTGAGCTCTCATGTACTAAAATATATAGGGGGAAACAAGTAAATGCAAATCCTGGAGAACAAGAGGAATCATCCCTCTCTGCATACCTCAATGAATATACAGTCACTGTTTTCTTTTCTTTTCTTTTTTTTTCTTTTTTTGGTATTTCTGCATTTGAAAAATAACATTTGAACTGGATGTTTTGGGGTGGTAGAGGTAGTGTCGCTGTCTGTGGACAGGAGCATAAACTCCTGTATTTTGATTATCTCAAAATACCCTGTCTTCCTATTGACTGGGTCTATTTTTTGGCCCTACAGAGCCTAAGATTATTGGAATTGAGAATTTCCTTATTTATGCAATGGTGAAATTGTTAAATTGGTGGGGTGAGGACACACTCATTCCCAACCAGAATTTGCCAAGGGGCTGCTGAAGAAGAGTCCCAAAGGAGAAGAAGCTACCGTCACCAGGAACTCTTCCAGAGGAGTATTTATGGCTTAGGTACCTCCACAGCTGCTGACATTGCTGTCTCTGTGGCTATTCTTGCTGTGTGCTGCCACTATCCCAGGCAGGGGCCGGTGATAGCTCTTACTCAGCCAAGCTCTGAACAGCATGTAATATCTTCAGGTATCTAATATCAATATCGAGCAGGTGATGTCTTGCTGACTAGCATGCCCATGGCTGCAAATGCATATAGTTTGTTAGAATGTGATCTGATCTTTACAACAAGCATGTGGAAAGTTTGCTGAAGCTGTATGATACAGAATTACAGATTTTTATTTTATTTTATTTTATTTTATTTTA
>VXAA01003127.1:1014857-1038078 GCA_013399115.1 Anseranas semipalmata
ACCCAAGGAAATGTTGAGATCTCAGAGTGTCTAGTTGGAAACCAGAAAATCTTTTTGCCTTTGTAAAACCAGTTGCTCAAATGTCTTCTAAAACCATTCATGTCTTGAATGTCATAAACACTTTTTTCTTAAAGTTGCATATTTAATCCTTAGAGATCACACAATTTCATCTGCATTTGTTAGTTTTAATTCATTTTCTTAAGGAAACAGATTTGCATAATTGTACTATCCATATTTTTGTCAGCATCAACCTTGCACCCTAATAACTTTTGAACACCCTGGCCAATTTCGGGCAATTTTGCTAGAAGAAGACACCTCAAAGACGTCTCACTTGATATGAAAAAGTTCTTGCTACTTATGCAAAAATCAGTGTCTGGGTAGAAGACAGAGATCCAAATTACTGCCCAGTTAAGGAAAAGGCTGCAGCATAAACTGAGCCGCTCATGAATGCGGTCTGCCAGCCACATGCACATTTTGGCTGGCTGTTCAGGACATGCGCAGCTTGAGGGAGTTATATTTATTGTGTGACTTGTTTGCCAGTCTGTAGTCAGGAGAGGTGGGAGGGTGCTGTGGGGAAGGAGGAAAAAGGGAGGGACGGACGTGGGGTACAGAAGGAATCTGGGAGCTTAGGGAGAGCTGGCAGGTGTGGGGGTAACTGGACGTACCTTGGGGAGAGGGGCTTGGAACAAGGGACAGACATCTGCAGGAAAGCATGCCTCCCTGTTCCTGCTCCTCATCAGATAGCCTGTCTTCTACATGTAACGAGGTGTCTCAGTTTGGATGTTATGCTGTACTGTGAGGTGGGGGAAGCATGCTTTATTATTTCCCTCTAATAGCACCAATAAATTGCCTTTGTTGACTTTGGATTTCTGTGCTCAGTTTCAAGCCAGACTTCCTCATTTCAACTATTTACTGAAGATATAAATCACTTGGTTGGTTTGGTGATGCTTTGATACTTTGATGCTACTGCTGCTTTGACAGGATAACAGGCAGCCAGGGCTGCTGCTTTCCCAAAGTATGAAGCCAAGCTTAGAGGGAGTCTTAATTTATCTGCTATTGTTTCACAAACCTAACTTTTATCCCTCAGACATTAGGGTTCAAACCTGAGACTGGTACACTAGTAGATGGCAACTGGGCAGTGTTGCACAGTGATGCTCCTCCTGGTAGAGCAGCCTTCGGTACCGACAAGGGGGTTGTCCAGAAGGTGCAGCCCACCTCCTTACAGCTGTGCATGGTGGCAGGACATGGGACAGTCAATGTAAGCCAAAACATGACAGGTTCAGACTGAATATAAGGAGAAACTTCTTCATCTTGAGGACAGCTGAGCAGTGGAGCAGGATGCTCAGAGAGGTTGTGAAGGCTCCATCCATGGAGGTTTTCAAGACCTGACTGGACAATGCCCTGAGCAACCTGGTCTGGCCTCAGGGCTGATGCTGCTGCTCTGAGCAGGTTGGACTGGGGGCCTCTCAAAGTCCATTCCAAGCTGAATTAGCCTCTACTTTTGAAAAAAAAAAAAAAAAATGCTGCAGAAAAATACCTCACAGGAGTTTTGGATTGACTGTATAGACTAGGGTTGTTCCATTCACTACTGGGCTTTTATGATAAGCATGCTAAGAATATATATTGACCCCTGCCTTAAAAGCAGCCTTCAGTAGACGACCAAAATGCTTGTGGATGGATTAGTTGATTCTCAGCTTAAGAGATAAAAGACACATTATTTTGCTTTTTTTTTAATAATAAAATTCAAACATCTTATTTTTATGAGAGATAAAGGTAATTTTAGTAGGTAAAAACTAACTCATTGTTATGCATAGGCAATTCCCAGCCCGGGCCTGGATGAATTATTATTATTGTTGTTACTCTTAGAGCAATAGTAAAATACTGAAAAAAGCTGTGGATTTATAAAATATTCAAGAAAGAGACATGGCTACACAACTTGCAGACAGGAAATGGGTTCTTGGTATTTTAATATGCACAGTTAAGGTGTTTTACTTCTGTACTCACTTCTTTTTGCTTATTTTAAAATTATAATTCCTAGCTTTTTAATATATTCCAGCTGCCCTGAGCTGTCTTGTGCCACTGGTTTTAGGCAAATTACCTGTTGGTCTTAATAGGGAAATCTATTGATTTCAGAAAAAGTCAGTGGTGTGACAGAGCTCATTAAGGGACGTGGTTTTGGTACCACGCCAGGCAGGTAGCTGCTCTCAAGACCATTGCCTCTGTGGAAGCAGAGTCGCTCGTTGCTGCACCTGGGCCCTTTGAGCCCTTTGCATTCCCAGCTCCTCATGTGCATCCCTTCTGCCTCCCAGTTCCTTACTGGAACAAACCTGTGGCACGCCCCAGGCGCGAGCCACAGCATGTCCTCGGTCTGGATAATTAGCAGTAGAAAAGTAGTGTTTCTGCTAAAACTTTCCATTACCTGCCAAAATATAATGTACAGCTAGGCTAGCTGTAGAGAGCAAAGCAAGAGAAATGAGAGGTCAGAGGTAGGTACCATGCTTCCAGGATGAGTGGAGTAACAGCACTGGGAATTTAATCTGAGATCCATTCGTCATTACTATCAATTACAGATAAGGAGACAGCTCATTGAGAGGGAGCTTTTCAAGAGAAATCGCATAGGAAGTGAACAACTGCTTGTGATGTGCACGTTGATAACCTTCACTTCATGGGTGAGAGGAGCTTCTAGGGACTAAGTTTCAAATCAATCTGTCTGCACCCTCTGTTTCAGGACTCTGACTCATATGTGGGAGTAGGTTAAAAGTTGTATGAAGCAATGGTTTTCCCTGCTGCCTGCCTGCCTGCCTCATCCTTTGAACAGAGTTTGTGCTGCCGTGCACCAGGCAGTCTGTGGAGCAGCTCCTGAGCTACTGTGGTTTTAAGAGCTGTGATGAACCAAGCCTCACTCCAGAGGCTTGATACTGGTGCACCCTAAAGTCAAAGCACTCAATTCTGCCTCTGTGTTTGTTCTGAGGCAGCCTGCTACCATAGTAATTTTTCTGCAAGCATCCAAAATGGGCCTTTATTGTAGACCCAACATGTTGAATACTCCAACACTTTGTGTACAGTGTTTTGTTCTGCTGTTCAGTTGATGTGTTGCTATCATTTCAGTTGGACTTTGGTTTTGACTTTTCAATAAACAAAATATCGAGGGTCACTTTTGACTGAGATTATACCACAAGTTTGAGTTTTTGTTCTTGCATTGATCAGTTGCTGGGAATCAGCCCAGTTCTGCTCTGAAATTGTTCTCATCAGCAGTTCATAGGGACATGGAGCATTTCTCGCCAAAGAAATGAAAAGTCACTTACAGGCATTTCCCCCCAACCACTGAAGATCCAAAAAGTGAAAGTTGGACTCAGAATTTATTTCGATTTGGTAGCTAGGACTGGATGCATCCGCTCACTATTTTCAGTGCTCATTCCATTGCGGTTTATTTTGGGTCATTTCATTTTAACAAGGCTTGATCTGTTTACAGTGCTTCTATAGCAGCGTGACAGGGCCACACAACTCTTTTAGAGTAAGTTCACTGCTAACCAAGAGCTCAAAAAAAACCTAGTGAATGAGGCACAAACATGAATAACTTCAGAGAATAGAGTACATTTTTATGTGCTTGGATTATTTTGGAAAGTTTTCTGGAACAACCAATCTTTTGTGCACTGCGGGTTGCTTTGCAGAACTTGAAGTGATGGTATATGCTAGCCATGCACTTTTGGAGGTGGTAGTGGAATGCTCGCTGTAGGCTCTCTTCGGACTCGAGGTACTTCAACAACCATTGCAATTGAGAGTTACTCTTACTCCTTAATTGAGGATCGCTTTCATTTGCATAGTTAGATATTTCCATCAGATAGAGTAACTTGATTTTATTTTGCTGTTTTCATTTACAGATTTGCTGTATGAACCATTTACATACAAATTAGATTAAGGTTACATACAAATTAGATTAAGGTTAAGTAGGTCTCAGTTAAAAATGTCTTAACCAGGAAATCCTCATCAGCCAACATAAAAGCATATGCTCATTGCCGTGCTCATGGGTAAGCATGTTCCCATTTAACATTATAAAAGTGATGGCTTTATTACCCCATGAACGAAAGAGCCTGCCTTTTTCTGTGTCCAAGGCAAATCGTGACTCCTTCTGTTTCTGCTTATGCCAGCTGACAAAGTGACTTTCCTTTTGTGTGCTTAATTAAAACTGACGGAATTAGTGACTCGCAGAGTGAGAAGGAAGAGCAGCACGCTGTACTGAAAACGGCTGCACCTGTACCAGAACATTTAAACAGCACCAAGAAATGTTCCTGGGCACTGAGGCACGGCTATCTATATTCTGGAATTTTTAGCTGTCTCGAACTCTTTTGGCCTCTGCCATTCATTACAGTCTCAAACAGTAGCCAGGAGCAGTTCTGGTGTTAGCATCAGGTAAGGGCTGTTCTCTGTGGTTTAATGGTGTGGAAATAGCTGTCTGCACTCCCCTTGGCCTTGGCGCTGGAGAACCTTCCTGGACGTGTTTAATGTACTCCTGCATAGGTAGCTATTAAATCCTTATAGCAGATTAGAGGTAGAAGCAGCAGCATTTCAGTGTGTGAGTAAAAAGTATAACATTAATACCGACATTCTGGGACATCCAAAGCATACTGAGGGTTTTGCAGGGAAGTGTGTGTGCCTGTGTATATACACAGCATCAGAATACGCATATACTGTCTGATGTTCTCTCACAGGGATCTTAATGTTCTCATGACTATAGGAGGATATTCCTGCTTGGCTAAGAATTATGAAGCACTCATACGAGAGAATGGAAAGTTTAAGAAGAACTTTTAAAAAAAAGTCTCAATTTGGAAACTTGTCTTCTACAAGTTGAGTGTGTCATATCCAGTTTGACTAATGCTCTAGGTTCTCTGGTCACAGCTCTCAAAACTTTGTGACTATTTATGAGCCAAGTCATTAAGATGCTTCTGATCTCACCAGGTCCAACCCTGCGGCTGCAGAGGCAGATATACAACCTGCCAGTGCACCCTACAGTTTTCTTTTCTGAGGGAAAATGTATGAGCTTCTTATGATGCTCTGCCTCCATTTTGGTCAGCATGCAGTCAGTCCTTATAGAGGTGTGCTCCATGTCTGTCTCCTCCAACAGAAATCACCTTGAAGATGACTGCCCACCTATAATTCTGTTGTCTGTACTATCTCATAACTATCTAAAACCGCCTGTCTTCAGGCTGATCATGAGGTCTCCTTTTGCTGTGCTCCTTCAGATTTAGCCCCATGCACTGCTACTAAATTTAGGCTCCAAAAGTACCAACTTGACTTCTGTTCTTTTATAATTGAATGGAAATATTTCAAAGTTGTACTTGATGCAATAAAAGCAGGAGGCAAAGTTGTACTTGATGTAATAAAAACAGGAGGCCAGAAGGCAGTGAACTGTAATAAGTATGAACGTACAAGAGAACACAAGCAGAGAGTTGCCACACAGTTGTTGTTTTTTTTTTTTAATATAATGTGCTTATAAGCTGTATTTCTCTTAAAGAAGGTTTAAATTTGTTATTCATAATGTAATGTAATTCATAAAAACATTTATGGTATGGTAACACTGGATACTGTAGCCAAGATACCTGAGATGCAATTCGGGCAGTCTGGATAATACTCAGACTATTAATTGTATAGCAGTGATCTGTACTTCACAATGAAACTGCCAGCAACAATTTTCAAAGCCTTTCTCCTTTTTCATGGCTAATAGCCTTAACAATCAATCAGAGGTAGTGGGCTGAGGCAGAGCTCAAGGCCATCAGCTCCTCCCAGCCTGCTACACCGTTCCCAGGAAACACCCTGTATTTCATTAGTTCTTGCTTAGCTTGTGGTGTAATATTTTGCCTCAAGGCATTAAGCTATCATCAAAAGCAACAGACCAATTAGTGTGACTTCTTTTTCCAGGGTCGTTGTACAAGGGAGAACTGCAAGTACCTTCATCCACCAACGCATTTAAAAACTCAGCTGGAAATCAATGGCAGGAACAACTTAATCCAACAAAAAACTGCAGCAGCGATGCTTGCCCAGCAAATGCAGTTCATGTTTCCAGGAACACCACTACAGCCAGTGGTAAGTTTCTCTGGTGGTGTTATTGGTAAGTAAGTTAAGGTAGAAGACTATAATGACCTGCAAAAGCTCTCTAAAGTAGTATCAATAAAAATAATCCCCATCTGTTCATTTAGGGAACTACCGAACTGCTAGAAATATGTTCATTTATATTTGCATTTGAAGAGATAAAGGAGCGTTGCTGAAGATTTGATACATCTTTTTTTTTTTATCCCAGACTCACTAGCTTTTTTTTTTTTTCTCTCTCTCTCTCTCTTTTTTTTCCCTTCATTCAGTTCTTGTCAGGTTTTGTCTAGATTTGCAAAGGTTTTACACACAATACTTCTGGAGGTGAAAAGTTGTATAATAATAATTTGCTAGTAAGTTATTTGAGTAGGACTGCAAAATTCTCCTCTCAGCAGTCTGTGACTTTGAGTGGCTTCAAACAGGATTTAATCCCAATAACAGGAAAAAAGGGTAATGTCATTCTGGGCAGTGATTTCTTTCTCTCTTGAAATCTGGAGTGTCCCAGAATAAGAACTGATGATGCGTCCACTTACAAACTCAGTGTTTTATTTCAAGGTAACGCATATGGTACCTGGAATGCTTCAAATCCAGAAGGTGACATAAAGCTAATGTCTTGCAGGAACGAGCAGCGTCTTTGGGATATATGTGAAAATGATCAATTGCTCTGGGCTGCCTTTGCAGTTCAGCTCCTCATTGTGCCAGGCGTCCAAAGCATGGTTAGACAACAAGACTTTTCACACATGGCGGCTAATGATGTTTTCTCAATTCGAACACCTACTGTAAGGCACTGGAGTGGGATTTCTTTCTCTAACTTGAGGCGCCTGGAGTGTAGGCATCAAATTTTGCGCTGGGCTTCCTAGGTCCTTTAATAGTTTATCAAAAGAAATAGGCACTTCTAATTACCATTCGCTTGGCTTGTTTCAGAAATCTGCATCCAGATTATATGGTTTGGTTGCTTTTAAGTGCCTTTGTCTTTCCATGGACTGTCAAAGGAGATAAGTATAAGCATCTCAGATGAAGACATCTGTACTTGGCCACACAAGCTCACCCCTTTCTTCAAAAGTGGTTTTACACTTGAAGCATCTGCTGCACGGTGGGAGGCATGAACAAAAATTGGGTGTCAGGGGTCTCTGAGTTTCTGGTACATGTTTATCAGCTTTCAAAATGTATGTAAGATGTATCTTGATATATTGTCATAATGTGTTTTGATATTTCCTGATTTATTACTGCTTAAGTTTTGTCCAAAAAAATTTTCATGAGATAATAAAAAGATTCCACTTCTTGGTATTATGAAGAAAAATTGGAAGTGCCAAAATCATATTTCTTTTCTACTCACTCATTTCATCATTTGAACTTTACAATTTCATTGATGTAATGCCTTCTGTACTGATGGCTGTGATAAATGTGGAGAGTTTTATTTCTCTGTCTTGCATAAATTGCCAGATTAAGATGACTCAGCCTTGACCAAATGGATAAAAAGTAGAAGAAAATTCCATAGAAGTCATTTGACATGTAGATTTATTCTTAAAATTGTATCTGATACAAAGATGGTATTTATATTTTACATAACACATATAGTCCTCAAAATAGTTGAACTGTTGTTTCATATAAATCTTCATTATTATGCTCGAAATAATTTAGCTCACACTTGGCATTTAAACCATGCTATTTGATATCAAGCAGTTTTGATCTCTGATAAAAACAGAGCATTATTCACTTCTAACTCTCTAGGGCAAATAGATACCATTTCTGTACAGTTGGGTATCCTGGCTAATGTGCTGCTCTAAGCATCTTCTTGGTACTAACTCAAATTCATTTATAATTTCGTAATTGGTTCCAACGACCAAAAAAGAAGAAAGAGGGAAGAAAAAGGCAAAAACAAACAAGAAAAAAACACCAGAAGTAAACTTTCTAGCTATTGTGCTTTCTTTCACGTATTTTCTACGTAATTTGTGTTGCTGGCTTCCCTTCTCCAGCAGAGGCCATGCAGGCCACCTTGTTGAGAAAGACTTTCCTCTTTCATTAACTGTTCTTAAGTCTTCGTAAGTCCTTTTCTAGTGTTCTGCTATTCCATGGTTCATTTCTAGCTGCCAGCTTACTTGGGGACTTAATTTGTGACAAAGCTAATCTCAGATTTGTCCTATTTCTGCAGAGTTTTTCATTTATAATCATCATTGTTTATAATTATACCTTCACTCTCTGGAGTAAACATCAGCTCTGCAGAAGTAAATCACTTTCCAGTTATGACCATGGTCTGACCATGGTGATATTCTGCTTCCATCCCCCTTGGAGCTGGTGGTAACAAACCCACTATTCTGCCTTGGTAGGGCTGGGTTTTAGCATCACACAAGCGCTCTTTCTTCTGATCATGACTTCACTGACTTGCTCTAGGAAGGCATGAAACAGATTTTTAGACCCATATCATTCCTTCCAATCAACCTTTTTTTTTTTGTAAGATAAACTCAAGCTAAGCCTGAGTAATCCCTTTCTAAATATTGTGTCCAGCTGAGATTATAATATTTATTCTGCTTGCCACTGGTGACAGCTGAGCACACAAACATTTGCAAAGGTGAGGCTTTTCGATGTGTGAGCCATAGCAACATATAATTGCAGGAGGTGGCAAAATACAGCATGCAAACAGATGGAAGTTACATGCCAAAGAGCTCATTATTTATAGTCTTATTAGAAATATGGCTTTAATATAGTTAATAATGCTTCACCTATGAAATCTGAAAAAATCATGAATTTGAAAAATAGCCTGTTTTCCCAAGGAAAGCAGGTATTGAGAAAAAGCAATAAAGTCTATGTTATTTCTACTTTTAGATGTGTAAATAAGCCTGCAATATAAGCTGGACCTCCATAGAGATTCAGGTTCGCAGCAGGACTTCCTTTGCATTGGCAGCCTCTTTTCCAACAGCAGAGTTACAAAATGCGGTTCCTAGTATGCTGCTGGAATGTGTTACATGATTAAAAGAAGAGAATATGCTGTGTGTTTTGCCAGCTGCTTGAAAATTTTTGCTTAAGAAAATGAATCGGAGCCAGGGAGAACATGCAAAAGACAACTAATAAGCTCTTGATTAAGGTTTTTTTTTCATCTTGGTCTGTGTTTTCATTTTGCAGCCCACATTTCCAGTGGGTCCCACAATAGGAACGAACACGGCTATTAGCTTTGCTCCTTACCTAACGCCCGTAACACCAGGAGTTGGCTTAGTCCCGACTGAGATCTTACCCACGCCGCCCGTCATTGTTCCTGGAAGTCCACCGGTTTCAGTCCCTGGTTCAACCGCTACTCAGAAACTCCTCAGGACTGATAAACTGGAGGTACTGTAGACACCACCGTGACTAAAAACGCAATTCTCTGTCAGGCTGTAGGGAAGCTCCTGGAGGAAAAACTCCATTACTTTAGAAACTATGCTTAAATTTAGTTGCTAAAAGTATAGATGTCATAACTAGACAGAATTCCTACACTTACAGACGGTGGTAATTAAACACTTATTTGTAAGGTAGTGTTTGCTTATAAATATAGTACACAGAAATCAACATGAAGTTTCATCTTTCTTAAACTTCATTTCTTCAAATATACGTCAAGTTTACATGCCTGTAAAGGTGAAATATCTAACAAGCACATTTTTATTGCAGTATTAATTCTGCCCTGCAGTATTAATTCTGTCCTGATATTTATTATTAAATATTAGGGGAAATTTATAGCAGTTCACCCTTGAGCTACCAAAGGATTAGTTGAATGTTACAAACCCCAGAGAAGGCTGAGCAGGCAAGCCCCCAGTGATGTGCAGAGCCTTCCTGGAGCTGGTGGATCCCTGCACGGCTGAATCTATGGTCCACATACACGAGAAGGCCAAATGCCACTTACAGAAATGAATGCCCAAAAGCCCAGTGTCTAGAGCACATTTCCCCTTAGAGAAATCAGCTAGTACATTCTGGCCATTTTAAAAAAATATTTTTACGGAGGCTCTCCATTTTGTTTGTAGACTCTATAGAAATCTTACTATCTTCCCCAGGTATCAGCAAGAGGAACTACTTCCCTACCAGTGGAGCTGCAAGAGTATAAAATACAGCTAGAAAGGGACTGAACATTTTGTGAGTCTCAGCTAGTTTTGCAGGGGGCAGTTACTTCCGTAAGAACCCTTCCCAGGTGTTTTCTAAACAGGATAAAGGAAAGACATTTGGGAATGTTTCTGTTCCATGTCTATTTAGCCACCATACCACAAATCTACCCGAGGAGCCCAATGCGCAAGGGTAAAATAGATGCATTTCCCTCTACTAGAAGAAGATGGCGGGTTTATTAAATCAGATTCACTGAGCTAACTGGGGAAGGGGGAAGGTCCATTCTGGGGGGGCATGGGCTCTCCCTGCCATTTTGGGTTGCAACCAGTGTTGTTTTGCACGTAGGTGTGCAGGGAGTTCCAGAGGGGAAACTGTGCACGTGGAGAGACTGATTGCCGCTTTGCACATCCGGCAGACAGCACAATGATTGACACAAACGACAACACCGTAACCGTGTGTATGGATTACATAAAAGGTCGTTGCATGAGGGAGAAATGCAAGTATTTTCACCCTCCTGCACATTTGCAGGCCAAAATCAAAGCGGCGCAACACCAAGCCAACCAGGCTGCGGTGGCAGCCCAGGCAGCTGCGGCAGCTGCGACTGTGATGGTAAGTGCTGGCATATATGGCTGCTTTTCTTGACAGAAGCTCTTTGATGCGTATTTTGCTTCAATTTAATGCTGTTTGCTTAAACTTTCTTTTCCCTTTTTGTTTTTTTTTTTTTTTTGTTAAAAAGATAAGAATTTATAAAACTACTACTATTGCTTGATGGGAGGAAGCACTCCTTTTCTTCATTCGCTTATTTGAATGCTATATTTCTATCCAAGACAGTGAAGCAAATGACACTCTATACCACTTCTGTTCTCTGCCTTGATTATATGTTAAATTTGCCCCTAGTATTTCCAAACAGAAACAAAACTGTTCAATGTCCACTGGAAAACAGGGGCAGATATGCTGGTTTAGCTCTCTGACAACAGATATGCATGTGGAAATTGGGAAGAAAAGGAAGAAAAGCAAAGAGACCGTTTGTGCTTCAGAGGTTGGTAGTAGAAGGGAGACCTGTATTAAGATTCAGCTCGCCCCACGTCGCATGTCATACAGTTGGATACCTGAGCCTAACCCAGCCACCTTGGTCCCACTTCACAGGCAGTGGAGAAAACCCAGCACATTCATCTGATCCACCATTGGTGCCTGTCTGAGGACGAGGAAGATTTGTCCTCTGTAGATACACATCTTTCCCCCCTGCCTAAGAAGTGTTGACTATACCTTTTTGAACTCCGGTTAGGGGAGATGAGTCCCATGCTAAGAGACCTTTCTTACCTCTCCCACTGACAGGGCCAAGTTACTTGAATCTCTCTATGCTACGTTTTTTTTTTTCTATTAGAATAACAGAGTTTAAAAGTAGTAAACTAAAATGGGAATAATTAAGAAAAAGCAGAGTAAGTATAGTAAGAAAAAAAAGAGATTGAGGGCTTTCTATTTTCAGAAATGTTAAGCTCTTCCTGAAAGCTGTTCAGACAAGTCAGCCCATCCATTTACCAGTATTGGTTATCTCTTATGGTTGCTACCAGGAAAGTTGTTAAATTTAAATAAAGTGGTATTGATAAAGTTAAATAAATCAAGCATTAAGGATTTGACTTGGGAGACAAAATTGCTGGCAGTAAATCAAAGAATCGTTGTCCTCATTGCTGGCGTTGGACGAATAATTAAGCAGATGTGGTTTGTGGACTTGTGGGCAGTGCATACAATAGTTATAGACAATACAGTTATTCTCTGGGTAAGAAGCCTACCAGAAACACAATGCAGTACAGTATATAACTACCCCAAGCTATTGTATTTAGCAAATGAGCAAAGACCAGACTTTGGGAGGAACAAAGGGTAAATTATGCAAGAAAGTAAACCACCAAACAGAAGAAAATTTCTTAAGTTGTAAAATTCTTTCTCTTATAGTATCCCAGTTACTGTTTCACACAGCATGATTTTTAGTTAAACTTTCCTGTGCTTGCAGAAATTGAATACCATCTGGAAATTAAAGCGGAGGAGATTGTTTTTTTTATTCTAGCTTCTATTGTGCAATATTTATTGACCATTTGGAGAATGTAATATTTCTAGACAGTGTACTAAAGAAGAAAGGAGAGAGATGAGGGGATTCATTTTTTGTGCTTCAGTAATGGCTAGATATATATCCTGTGATTTTAAATAAGCCATAATTGAAGTTTCATTAGCCTCAACGCAAGATGAAGCATCCTTGGAAAGACAGAACTGAAATGTGAGCATTCTAATGTCATGGGGGAAGAAGGCTGGGACCTGTAATTCAGGGTAACTTTTTGCAGAAAAATACTAGACTATCAAGCAGAAAAGATTATTTTCAATCCAGATATTTTTTATTTAATGTAGATTTGAAAGAAACAGATAAAGTGAATGAAAAATCGCCAGAATGACAACGACAGAAAATTGGTAAAGTGCTTGCAAGGCTACCCAAGAATGAACAAGAACACTCAGATCTAGAGTGCAAATATAAGGCAGAAATACGAATGCTTACCTGTAGGACTCACTTGGAGGTTGCTCCTAGGTTGAATTGTATCTAAGAGGTTTTGCTTCCTGGGGGAACTGTCTGCATTGCTCTGGCCCAGAGGGTGCTCTTGTAGGCGAGCATTGTGGATGGGGTTACAGCACTGTAGGCAGAGCCTGTAAGACAACTGAAGGTCAATGAAGCCTGCAGTCTGGGACCAGAAAATACCCTGCCTGTATTTCTGCACAGTAAAGTTTAGGAAATTTTACTCAGATGTCTTAGGTGACCTCACAATATGAAGTAAAAAGAAAGGGGAAGGACACTGTGAAAGAGGCTATAAACCGTGTACAGCTTAAATCCAAAGTGCATTAGATGATAATCATCCGTCATTGTACTCGGGGAGCTCCAAATATTCATGTGGTGCATCAGAGAGCATGGAAAGTCACAGAATAATGTACAGCCTAAATTAAAATGTGAATTGATAGTTGAGGTTGGAAGGGACCTCTGGAGATTGTCTAGTCCGCCCTCACTGCTCTAGTAGGGTGAACTAGAGCAGACTGCCCAGGATCATGGCTCGTTGGCTTTTGAATGTCTCCAGGGATGGAGACTCTACAACTTCTCTTGGCAACATACTCCATGATTAAATCATGCTTACAGTAAAAGTAATTTAAAAAAAAAAAAAAAAAAGAGTTATATTTAAACAGAATTTCCTGTGTTTCAATTTGGTCTCATTGCCTCTTACCCTGTCACTGGGCACCACTGAGAAGAGTATGGCTCTGTCTTTACTCCCCTGTAAGGTATTTATTATACACGCTGCTGAGATACCCCTGCATCTTTTCTTCTCCAGACTGAACAGTCCATGGCCTCTCAACCTTTCCTCATATGAGAGGTGCTCCGATCCCTCCATCACCTTTGGGGCCCTGTATGGGACTGTTTCTAGTACATCCATTTCTTTCTTGTACCGGAAGGCCCAGACCTGGACATAGCGGGGCATGTGTGGCCTCACCAGTGCTGAGTAGAGGGGAAGGATGACCTCCTTCAACCTGACGGTGATGCTCTTCCTAACACAGCCCAGGACACCACAGTCCAGGACACTGTTGGCTGCCTTTGCTGCAAGGGCACAGTGTAGGCTTATGTTCAACTTGGTGTCCACCAGGACCCCAAGGGCCTTTTCTACTAAGCTGCTTTCCAGCTGGGTGGCCCCCAGCATATACTAGTGGCTGTGGCTATTCCTCCCCAGGTGCTTGACGTATTATTTCCCTTTATTGAACATGGTGAGGTTCCTCCATGCCCATTTCTCCAGCCTGTTCAGATCCCTCTGAATGCCAACAAAATTGTCTAATGTATCAACCACTCCTCCCAGTTTTATACCGCTATTAACAGAACTCCAGCTGGACTTTATGTTGCTGATCACAACCCTTTCATCCTGTCAGTTGAGACAATTTTCAATCCACCTCACTCTTTCCACTTATTTAGCCTGTACTAAATAAGTTTATCTATGAAGGTGAAATGGGAGATGATGTAGAAAACCTTACTGAAGTGAAGAGAAACAACACCCATTGCTCTCCCCTCATCTACCAAGCCAGTCTCATAGAAGGCTGTTAGGTTGGTTAAGCACAATTTCCACTTCATTAGTCTATGCTGTCTATTCCCAACCAATTTCTTGGCTTTCATGCATTTGGAGATGGTTTTCAGGAGGATTTGCTTCATTGCCTTCCCAGAGATTGAGGTAAGGCTGACTGACCTGTCGTTCCTTTCCTTCCCTTTTTGAAGATAGGAGTGTCATTTACTTTCTTTCAGTCTTCAGAACTTCCCTCAGTCATAATGACTTTTCAAACACAATTACCAGTGGCCTCTCAGTGACATTGGCTAGCTCCTTCAGGACCCACTGGTGCATCCTGTCAGGTCCTATTGGACATCCAGTTTGTTTAAATGTTCCCTAACCTGATCCTCTTCCACCAAGGGTAAATCCTTCTCACTCCAGACTTTCCCACTGGTCTCGGGGACCTGTGATTCCTGTAGGCCAGTCTTACCAGTAAAGACTGAGGTGAAGCAGACGTTCAGTACCTCAGCCTTTTCCATGTCTTGTGCCACCAGGTCACCTGCCCTATTGAGCAGCAGCCCACATTTTCTGCAGTCTTCCTTTTGGTGCTGATATACTTGTAGAAGCCCTTCTTGTCACCTTTCATGTCCCTTGTCAGATTCAGCTCCAGGTGAGATTTGGCTCTCCTAACCCATTCCTGCATGCTGAGGCAGTGCCTCTAAGTCATCTCTCCATGCTTCCACTTCTTGTGTGCAATTCTTACATTTCAGTTTAGTCAGGAGCTCCTTGCTCATCCATGCAGTTGTGTGTATCTCACTCATATTCCAGGATACATTATAGCATACCAATATGACATATGGAAGACAAATATTATGCCTCAGAATGTTTGATGATTTTTATTATCATCTTTATTTCCTTTCCATAGCATTTTCCTGTGAGGTCTGTAGCTGTTTATTTTTTAGTCATTAGTTATGTGGGAGATTAAATGTTGAGAAGAAGATTAGCTGATGGAACAGAAAGAATCAAAAGAAGGTTTTACCATCAGGACAAAATGAAAGAAAAGATAAAGGTGGGAGAGAGGAGTGGATAGGCTGTCTGAAAGCTTGAAAAGAGGGGGAGTCTACATGGAAATGAGGTTGATGAGTAGGTCTAGAAACAGATCAATTTAAAGCCTTTGGGTTGAACTTGGTATGGAAGGTGAGAGGAAAACGAGCAAAAAGTAGGGAGGTGAGGGGCAGAAGAACATAGAGAAGAGATGAAGAAAGGTAATCATGAATACAGAGATAATAAGTTAACAAGTGAGATCAGATAATATCTGGTTTGGAATAATAAAGGTAATTAACTGAAATGCTTTACTCTTCTTGATGTTGGTTTGAACTTACGGGCTTCATCATCACATAATGCTGAATTCAGTTGTAATACTTCACCTCCATGTAGAACTCCATCAGTGGTGGAGGCAGAGTGCCTCTGAGGCTGTGTTAGCTTAGCCAGAGCAATGTCCCCCATGGTGGGTACCACACATCTGCTGCACAGATGCTCTGCTTATATGCAAGAAGGCTATCCACATCCTCACTTGGCACCAGGTGCTTCTTGTTATATCTGAGTCTTGACCCAGACAGATGAGCGGATCCTGTAGATCAGGGTATATAATCCAGAAATGTGCCAGAGGAGAGCTGGGGAGTGGGCTGGGAAGCCTCATGCAACATAGCTGCAACAGAGCTGGAAATGAGGAAAGCAAGGTCTATCCTGCAAAATACCCTGCTGGCATTAGGTAATACCATGACCATAATCTATTTGTAGGTGTTTTGTGCCTTGTCCGCTTTTTTACACTTTTGTTCCCTGTTTCCACATACTGATGTCAAGATAGACATAATCTGCATATCCTAAAAAAGCTAAATATCAGCATATGCTTAAAGTAAAAAAAAAAAAAAGGAAAAATTCTGATTTATAAGTAAATCATCCTTTCTTTCTGAAGGTTTGTAAAAATTATTTGCACTACAAAACTTGAAAGTAATATTTTATATGAAAAAAATTAAAGAATGTCATCATATCAGCCATAGGTTTACTCTTACTATGAAAATATACATAAATTTATGTCTATGTACTATGCCTATTTTCTTAAAATTAATAATGCTGAACTAGTATCATAAGTCGTACTTTAATGTTCACTTTCAAGCTGGGAGCAGTGTTTTTACTCCCTGCTCCTGAGGCCGGTACTGAAGGTTGTAGTGAAATTTAGAAAATATATTTTAAATTCTGAAAGGCTGTTTTTTTCCTCTCAATGTAATGTGGTAAGTCACAAGGAAAAAAAATTGACAAAAATGACTCACTTGTAGGGAAAAAAATAAGGAATTAATGATAAGTTAGTGTAAGACATATTAAATATTCTGTATTGGGAAAGGAGAACCTCTCTCATTGTGAATCCCAAACTTACTGAATTACGCACTTTTGTTACCTAAGACTCTCACCTTGCAAGCACAAGTATTGGTAGCACTTGTAACGCATTACAACTTTCACTAGTGCTTTTTATTTGAAAATCCAGCATTCAAAATTTATTTTATGTTTGAAAATTTGACTCAACTAACTTATCAGAAATTCTTGTGGGAGTATCCTTAAAACTTCCTGCATCTCTGTGAAGTGTTTATAAAATGCTTAATAGTGTCTGCAAGCTGCTGTTTTACTCAACTTTCCTGAATTTCAAACATCTATATTTTACTCTCTTATATGCTTTTAACTAAGGTATAGTAGATGCATTTTTGCTTCAGTACTAATTCGAAATGTAATATTCATTTCTTTAGAAGACATTTTTGTTGTTGTGCATGCCTAGTGTTTTGTATGTTGTATATTGCATTCAGAATATTTTTTTCCTTCTCACCTATCCACAATGCAATGCCGTTCCCATGATGCACCTCTGCTTGCTGTTTACCTGTATGTTAATTCGCTTGAATCCCATTGGCCCACTGCCATCATGTGCTCGCTGCCTGTTATTAAAAGACTCAGTCGACTGCCAAAGCAATGAAGCGACCTCTCGAAGCAACTGTAGACCTGGTACTTTGACCTTTCACCTTTTGCTTTGCATGTAGCTTTTCGGAGAAGCAACTAATGAAATTTGTATTGCTTTCTTTTAAACATCAACCGGAAATGATTTCACATACTCTTAATTTACCGGAAACTCAGTACCGTATTTATCCATCTCATTCTCATACGTAATAAACGCAGACAATTTAGTTTGGTTCCTAACATGGTTTCATTTTTAAATATCTTCTCATAAAAAGTCGAATTGAGATAAAACTGCTTTTGTAATTGAAAATGCTTAACATAATCCATTAATCTGTGTAATAATAGGAAACAATATTTAAATTTAAAAAACATACTTGGCAATGAAACACAAGTGGTTTTTTCTCCCTATAATATTTGAAAGCCTATTTAAAGGAAATGCCATTTTCGCTGCTTTAAAGGCCTTTCTTTTCAGTAGTTGTGCTGCTACAGTTTTAGGTTAATAGTACCATGCTTTTGCTATCAATAACAAAATTTCACTCATTTTACATTGCTGTGCTTTGAGTTAATATGCATGGCAAGGCATCTTTAGCCGCTTTAAAAATAATAAGTTTTTGTATTTTTGTATATGTTGCAGACAATGCCTGAAAAATTACGCCGTTTTAACTAACTTTCTTATTTACAGGCCTTTCCTCCTGGTGTTCTTCACCCTTTACCAAAGAGACAAGCACTTGAAAAAAGCAATGGTGCCAGTGCCGTTTTCAATCCCAGTGTCTTGCACTATCAACAGGCTCTTGCCAATGCTCAGTTGCAGCAACATGCAGCGTTTATCCCGACAGGTATGTTGCGCCCGCACTGAACCCAGTTTGCGTTAGGTAGCCTCTACGTCAGGCAGTTGCGCTTCATGAAAGGTTTTATTACGCTCCTCACCCTGCTTGAGATGAGGCCTGCATAGATACTTACGTGCTGGTTTAATTCCTTCTGCGAAGTGTGAGGGTCCAAGCTCAAATTCCGACACGCCGTTAGGCTGCTTTTCATTTTCATAGCCTCCTTCATCATCACCCACAGTTTGCCCTTTTTTCCTACATTGAATTGGCTGCATTTTGACTTCACCCGCTAGAGCCTCCCTGGGGAATGAGAGGGCAAAACACCGCTAGGAAAATGCTGGGAAAAGCATAGGGCTTTGGAGATGCCACGGGTGTCCCTTCGTGGCCCCTCCGGTGAGAACGGGTGCACCAGCACGAGCCTTCTGCTCGGACCCGCACAGGAGCATCCTCAAAACAAATTGCTCCCTGTCTTGCTGCTACGGGGGCTTGGAGGCATCAGATCTGTTTTCGTGGCTTTCCTTTTGGCACGCTACCAGTACTTTTCCTAGCATTTGCAGCTAATAGCTGGGGTTGTAATTCTTCGTCCCGGTGAGCCAAAGGCGAGAGGACGCACTTTGCATGCCAGTGCGCAGAAGCCGCTGAGATCTGACCATCCTCCAGAGGGCCACTGCGGCTTGAGCTGCACCATGGTGCTGGTGTCGGTGCTCCTCTTTAACACCACGACAGAAGGCATGCACTCGGTATTTGCATAAACAGTAACACCAGAAGCCCTCCAGTTATGTCAGTCGCCCCCAGCTCCAAACTTTCTGCAGGTGAACATCCTCTCCAAGGAACGATGTGATTCAGCCTGCGATTGACAAATAGCATGTTCTGTTATCAGAACGTTATCAAGGGTGAACATCCAGAATCCTTTAAAAAGACATGTTTGCAAATGCACTTGACATTTCAGCAACGTTATTTTAGTTTATAGAAATAACGCTGGTTATAAAGGGGAATGAAACACAACATGCCAGGATTGCCTGATCTGTCAGCATCCCCGTATGTCTTTAAAAATGAAAACAAACACAGATGGCATTGGCTTCATGGGATTTTGCTATAAGGCCTGAGTAACAACCTTGGAGCCTGCCCCTGTGTCGATAATAGCGAGTTATAGAATGCTGTATTTTTAGCACATTCGTGCACCAGAATATCTGTGGCAGAAAACACACTGACATGTATGAGAGTATTTGAAAAAAATGGTGAGACTGCCTATTTGGATATGAATGGAAGACTGCCCTGTGCTTAACAATGTAGAAATTTATTGTATATCATAACCCTAACAATTTGTACTATGATACTCATTACTCCTTCTCTTAAGCACTCCCTTTCAGGGCATATCACTATTGTAAGGAACTGCCATAGAACTTAAATTAACTATGGAAAATACAGTAGTTTAAACTTTTTTTCAGTGAAATAGCGTTTGGATATTTTCCAGACTTTTGGAGTGCTCATGCTTCCTTAAGTAGCTCATTCTTTGTGCCGTTTATTGTCCATCCCTCTTTCCAGCTAATGGTTGTAATTACAGTTTTACCTTATAAATTTCTGATGGTAGAAAGGGTGGACCTTGGAACCAAATCTTAAGGGCCAGATTGTTGGCAAGCCCAAAACAAGTGCACAAAAAAGAAGAGAGGGATAACATAGCAGATGGAGCCCAGGCCCAGAGTGGAAAAACTTTCTCCAGGTGCTGAACCTCCTGCTCCTTGTGAACACCACCAGCACCTAAAAGGACATTAGGGAGAGGAGTGAGGTATGGGAGGAGGCTGGAAAGAGGGAACCCGCTCTATACGAGTGGGTGTAATGTGCTATTGTTAAACGGGGTTTATCCGATATTCCCATGTTTCCTGGGAAGTCCAAGAGAAGGCTGGATTTGCTGGGTGTGAGGCCTGTCGTGTCACCCAGCCCTAAGGAGCAATGCATGACATTATCTGTTGGATTTTAAATGATTATGTGATATTTTCTGAACTGGTATAATTTTCAAATGTGTTCCTTGTGTGCGTGTGTGTTTGTGTGTGTGTGTGCGTGTTAAAAAAGTTAACTTGTAAGACAAGTTTTGCTGCTGGAATATATATAAAACTTAATTGTTTTATATAACCTCTCTGCTTTCTTAACCACTTGCTCCCCTAATAAAAAGTGTGGGGCTTCACTTAGCATGGCTTACCTCCAAATTTTTGCACTTCACATGTTTTACATCAGTTTGATTGCTTCATCACCTCTCCTTCTTGTTTGGTGGATGATCTCAAAAACAACAGATCTTTTCTCTCTTCCCATCGCTGTTCGTAAGCGTTTTTATGGCCGCTAGACTAGGAACTGTGTGTATTCTCTGGGGGTTGTTCTTCGGTAAGGTCATTCATAGTTACACTGCTGCTGTGATGGGCGGGTAAGAGGCTGCTGTAATAATTAAGCAGGAATACAGGAAGCATATTTGACTTTACATCAAATATGTGTGTACGTGGCACTAGTCTCCTTGCCTCCTCACCTTCACCAGCTTGCTATATGCACTGTACTGAAAGCACATTGTTGGTTTTTTTTTCATTTGGTCTTCTCAGAAGGGCTAAAGGTGGACTCAGCCCCAAAGCCTAGGGAACCTTTTGCTGCAAGGTTATATGCTTTTAGGTGTTTAGCTTGGGAACTGTTCCAGTAGTGTTTTCGTTGGTCAGAAACACCTCTCCGCTTCATGCCTTGCGTTACATGAAACGTAAATTTGACAAAGCCTCTGCAGAGTAATATCGGCTACTTCCATTTTAACTTTTTTCTCTGCTGCACAAAAAGTTGACGAATGTTGATCTGCACAGCATTAAGCTGTCTGAATTATGCAGTGAATTATAAAATTGCAAAATAAAGTGATATTTAATCAAAGATGCTTCTGTAAACAAAAACCTGTTGCTGCAATGGTACTAAATGAAAGGGTAAAAGTGCTGAACGAAAGGTCTTATGAAGTATCTTGTATGCACACAGAAACATGCCAAAAGTCATATACTATACTCAAGTAGGAATTTAACATGAACATAATCACATTTTTAGTGTTAAAGCAAAACTATGAATGACCTTAAACTTTCATTTAACTAACTTACTTATCTGTGGTTATGCTTGAATCTCACTTTGAATGTTAACTCTAAACAGCTAACCTGTTTCTTCCCTTTATCCACTTTTTTCACCTATCATTGCATGACACGCAGGGTCAGTTTTGTGCATGACACCCGCTACCAGTATTGGTAGGTTCCAAATTTCTTTATTGATCTCTTTTATACTGTATATGATGTATATTCACTTGTTTCAAAAATCCTAGGCGAGATTTAGACAATGACTAGAATTAAAGGTTC
Source organism: Anseranas semipalmata (assembly GCA_013399115.1). Classification (NCBI taxonomy): domain Eukaryota; kingdom Metazoa; phylum Chordata; class Aves; order Anseriformes; family Anseranatidae; genus Anseranas; species Anseranas semipalmata. The sequence goes on from VXAA01003127.1 coordinate 1,036,245, forward strand.
ACTTGTCCTTCTGGTTGACTTTGTGCAGTATTTAGATTTGTAGACAAAAGCTGCAGTTTAGATGTGATACCACCTGCTATAACAACTACACTGCAAAAGCATAATATCATGAATTCCAGTCTGCTTTTCAGTTTTCAAAGTTTTATTTCTCTTTATATTTTATATTGTCTAGTACTATAAAATCATAAAATACTGGAAAAACCAGCAAGTTTCATCAGTGTTTTAAAGTTTCATAGTGGTGTGCCTATTTCTCCTTTTTGCTGTGTGTTAGAAAGTTTTATCAGCGTTTCCCAGAAATGCGTGCTTTGATCCACAAAGGTTCTGTTGAAACCCGTGATCTGAATCTCACTCCTCCTTTAAATATATTTGGAATGAACATTTTGGGCATGCAAAATTGAAGTCCAATGCAACAGACACTAAGATGGAAAAGTAATCTTCCTTTTATTCTGTAGCCCCATCCCAGATAATTTTTGTGGGACTACTCGGATAAGCAGATAAAACATCAAGCCTTTAAAACAGGAAGTTAGTATTCTCTCCTGAAGATGCTGATTAAAATTCATTCTTAAAACGAGTAAAAGCAGCAACTTTCACAAAATTGACCTTGATTTTTTAGATCAAAGTAGTATTTAAATCAGGAAAATGATTATTATCCTTCTTCGGATTTTTGCCTCAAAGCAGATGGCAATTTAACTCTGATAAAGTCTAGCAGTTATGCAGTGCTAGTAGAAAAAATGCATAAATTGGATTATAAAGGAAGACAGAGAGTATCTGGCTTACTTCAAAATGAAGATGCATGAAAATAATTTGTTTTTAATTCTGTTTAAAAATTAAGATAAACAGTTACCATTTTCCTTCCCAGTTCAAAACACTGTTGTTTTTATTCAGTAGACTTTTATTTTGGAGTGCTTTCTGGCAATACTGGGGGGAAAAAATTGTCCGTGTAACAATTCTCAGGTAACAGGCTATTCTGGTAGAGGCCTTACTTACATAAGTTATCCCATTCTTTGAGGTAACATCTGCATTTTCAATGTCCCTTGTTCTTTTTTTCTGGGAATCGCCGATTGTGTTGACAACCTTCCTTTAATTGTACTTGTAATAAGCTATTTTCCCTTTTTTTTATTTCTCCGCCACGCTTTCTCGCTTTGCACTGTGATTGCATGCCATCTGCCGGTTTAACCCATGACGATGGCTTGCCGCTCTTGATATTCACCATGCCAAAAATACCACTTCTCTTACCATAATGCTGCACCCTCCTGTTCATTGCTTCCATGGTTCCCCTCCTGAAAGTACCCATGATGCACAACGCTACGGCCGCCACTGTCTCTGCAGCAACAACTCCTGCAACAAGTGTTCCCTTCGCCGCAACAGCCACAGCAAATCAGGTTTGCTCCTTTTAAAGCTTTCTTTCACAAGATCCCGAACTCTAAATGAGTGCTGAGATTTTTATTTATTTTTATTTTTTAACAAAAAAAATTCTCCCGGAGAATTTTTTTTTTCTGTGTTTACCCCATCAAATTTTACTTTTATTTTTAAGTCGTTTATAGCAAGTGTTTGTGGGACAGGTTGCACTTATTTAGAGTTAACATTTGTTGCAAATAATGATGTAGCTGTGTTTTGTGTTGCGATGTTTGTACCTAATTATTGTGTAATTAACCCAGCTGGAGTTAGAATCACTGTAGTACTGGACTGCTTATAATAGTCTATTATTAACTCTTAAGTTCAAAAGCAAGACCATCACAGATTTCAAATATTCAGGCGTGTTAATGTAACCTTCTCCATGCAGTGTGTGTGGAAGTCACTAATCTGTAAGCATGGAAGCTGTCTGAAATAACAA
>VXAA01003127.1:1038126-1073930 GCA_013399115.1 Anseranas semipalmata
GAGAGAAACAAAACTGAATGTTTTCTGTAAATGCTAGTGATCAAAACAGTCCTCGAGGTATTTATGCCTGTGTCTGCTTTATGTTCAAAAGAATATCTTCGACCTGCAAATAGTATTTCCCTAAGGAAGGACATTATTACAGCAACTCCCCAGGATTATTGGCAGAGACAGACTAGGCAAGATGATACTTTCTCCTTTTCTTCTGCGGTTTGTTATGTTAATGGCAGTGTTCATTCTGCTAGGGTCTCCCCCTCCTCCGGCAGGACCAGGTCCGTAGGGGAGGTGTATCTATTGCAGCTCCCCGTGAGCAGCGCTGATTCCTCCGTTCACTCTGTAGCGGCTCAGCTGGGATGCCCTGTTTTCCCAGGAAAACCTGGAGAGGTCAAACTGCAAAGAAAGCAAGAAGCAGATTTGCTCGCCAAAAGAAAGAAAAGGGCTGTGTCCCAGGCGTGTCTCCTGGTGTCGCTCCCGGCCAGACCGACATGCTGCTGCAGGCCTAGCAGAAACGCACACCCGTTGAGTGATTCCCTCCACTTGCCAACGAATTACAAGGAAATCAGTGAAAATGTTTTGCTTAATAATGTTATACTAGCAGATTTATTTATTTTTCTTTTTTTTTAAAAAGTTCCAAAATGGTTTAAGTATCCCATGGAAAAACAGAATTTGCTATAAGATTTTATCTATAATAATCTAGGAAAAATATACTACCTCTGAAATACACCCTACTTTCTGAAAGAAACACAAGCTAGTCCATTTTCTCTTCTCTTCTTTTTTTTGAAAGGCTTGTTTGCCAGCGTTGTGGTGTTTGTGCTTCTAGTGTTTTCATCAAAAGAGGGTTGTCATTTTGTGCGTTCCTTTCTGAAAGCTGGCTTGTTTTAACAAAGAAAACGCCCAGGACAAGGAGGAAGGTGTATGGGGCAAATGATGCATTTGACTGTCCTTCCCTTCTGCTTTTCAGGGTGTGGTAATGTAGCAGGCGGACTCTCTGGCTGCATAGGTCGAAGAGCCTGTGGGTACGCAGGATTACAGGTTCTTGGTAGCGAGCGCAGAAGAACAATGTCTGCAGCAGAGAATTGCTTGGTGGTACCCAGGGCAGTGAGGTGATCCCAAAGTGGTGACAGAGGCACTTGAGAATGGAAAATGAGAAAACAGGGATGTTTTGGGGAGTGGGTCAGCTGGGGACCCTCTCCATGCACTGTTGTGAAGGAGGTACCCAAGGAGGGTGGTGGGACCCTCTGCCTGAGCACCAGAAGTGCTGGCTGTGGCCAAGGTAGAGCAAAGATATATGCACCTACAGAAGGACCAGTAAGCAGTCAGGGTTGTTTTTTACAGGGAATACTTTCTCACAAGTAACTTGTGCCACTGTGGAGACAGAGGTGTGCCTTAATGCATTTTCTCATCTAGCGGGACGGCAGGCAGAGCGCCTCCTTTCCCAGTGCAGATTTTGTTTGCGTTGGAGGATTAGAGCATTTTATATTTAACAGTAGTTGTAAAAGTGTCTGTTTATATTTATTTAGTTGCATATATGTCTGTGTGTGAGCATATACAAATAATTCCATGCTGAAATTAAACACAGGGATGGGTTTCCACTTGTTTGACTTCAGCCATTTGGAAGCTCGGCATCCAGTTCATCAGCTTTTCTAGACGTCCTTGCTGGGGCAAGATAAATTGCCCTGGAGGGTCCTGTCTCTTTCTGTTGACTGTGGAAGGAGGTTAGACGAGCAACTGAAGATCTGCACCACCACAGTTAGAGGAGAAGAGTCCCACCAAAGCAGGTTTTCTTATGGGCTTCTGCAGTGTGTGCCATCACTGTTTTTTTTCTTTTCACCCCGTCTTTGTTTTAGCCACTGTAAACCTTTAAAAGCTACATTAAAAAAAAAAAAAAAAAAAAAGATATGTGTATTTGAAAGTAGGGAAAGTAGGAGTAGTTACTTTGTTATAAGAGGCAAGGCTCCAACTTTGGAGACCAGAGCTCCAGAGTTGGAGACCACGCTATACTGGGAAAGGCCCCGTAGTAACTCCCAAGTCCTGACCCTTGGTATTTCTCTTCTAGTCCAAGAAACACAGAAGCAGCAGGTAATTAACTTGAGTTCACCTGTTAAGACCTAGCCCATGGTCATCATGTCCTTTGTTTGTGTCCTCTTGTACGGATTTAAGCTCTCCTGTGTATTTCAGAAAAGGACATCTTTATTCCCATCTAGATAAAATTTCCTTTTCTGGTCTGTGCTACGCTGTAGCCTCTTTACTTCTCTGTGGGATAGTTTCCTCTTTCCAGTGTATCTACTGCACTTTTTAAATCAATCTGCAGCCATCAGACCATTCTTTTTCTGCTCCCATGGCTTCTCCTCACAATGCCAGGCATGAAAGGAAAGTCACAGCAGTGCTTAATCATTTGGCTCAATATCTTTTGGCTTAATATTCAAGCCTGGGTAAAGATTGCTGTACTTCCTTGGGTTGAATGTGATGATCCAGGTGTCCTAGAAGCACCGGTGGGAGGAAACATCAACATCCCAAAAGCCATGGAGTCTCAGTTGATGGCTGAAGAAAAACTAACAACTCTGTAGGGTCCAGAAAATTGTATAGTACGTGCTGTCAGTTTGTACTTTGAAAGATTAGCTGTGTCTCATGTCTTCTATATATCTTTCCTTTCTGAAAATAACAATAATAACGGGGTGCAAAATGTGCCTGCAGTGACCCGTTCACAGTCATTCACTCTTGGCCAGCAGCTCTCTCTGTTTTGTGTTCAGTATGGGTGTGGATGAGGCACAAGAGAAGACTGTGTATGGTTAAAAAGTATACCATAATGCATACATGCAGGGAGACCCAGTTAAGAATATACAGAAGACTGGGAGTCTGTCACATTTCCTCATTACAGAAATTTTGTTTCGAAACCAAAATAATTTTCTTTTAGTGTTCTTCAGAAGGGAGGAGAATCACTTGGGCTCAGTCCTGATAAAAACTGACTCGGTTCATACAAGACATGGTGCTGGTGTCACCATTCACTGCCTGCGAGCACCTTGTGAGGGGAGCCCCCTGCTTACTCTAGCTGCCAGACCTGATGAGAGGGGAGGCAGCGGGGACTTGTGCCCCGCTTGGGATTTCCAGTGAAAGGCAGGTTGACTTCCAGAGCTATGTGAGGAGTCTGGGAGCATGAGCAGCAAGAGATGAGAGGAGCCCTCTACTGTAAGTCGCTCCTTCCCCTTTTCCTCTTTCCCTGTTCACAACTACTCCAGCCGTTCCCACCAGAATGGTGCTGGAAGCTGCAGCTGCTTAACCTTGCTTCAGGCGTAATGAACTTACCTGTTTTGGGGTGCTGACAACATCGTCTTGCGGGATGGAACCAACAAAGTTCCAAGAAGTATGGAGTAACTGAGCAGTGTCAGGGAATATAAACGGAGGGTTTGGTACTAGCTCCCTCTAGTGCATGCGTGTGGGCACAGATATGTAAACATCTTAAAAACATTTATACAATAATTCTGTGTAAATGTACACTTCAGATATTTTTAACAAAACTTTTAATTATTAGTCATGTAGATAGTAGGACCAGGTAGTGGACCAGATAGTACCTGAGCAAGCAGATCAACTGTTCCCTGCTCAGCTTCGCTCACAGTCAGCCATGGGATTTCAAAGAGGACATTCTGTCCTGACATTACTTGAGAGAAGTGTTATCCTGAATTCTGGTACTGAATCCCAACTTTGAATAATGCCAGCATACTTATAGTTTTGTTTTTGTTTTTTGTTTGTTTGTTTGTTGCTTTTGGTTTTGTTTTTATTTCTAAGTAGAAAGCCTTACTATTGCTTCATTTACAAATACACATTGGTGAGTCCTACAAGGATTAAAGGTTACAATTAAGCTTGAAATTAAGACACCTAAGTGTTTGTATCTGAGTATAGGTGTCTACATGCAAGTGAGATGTTTAAGTGCCCGTTGAAGGCAGTGAAGATTAACAGCCCAGTCAAATGAGGCCTGGAGAACAGCCTGGCTCACCCTCCCGAAGGTGCACAGGGCTTGATTCGGTTGCCTAGACATGTGCTTACTGACATTTAAGATTGTCCTAAGATAACCTTGAATGTCTAGGTTATCCAAGACAGGCTTGGCAGATACAGTACAGGACCTACAGGCATATCTGCCCACTCCTGAATGTGCAGCTGGACGACAGGAAGGAGACCTTAGCCCAAACAGTAGTAAAGGCCTGGTGAGCAAATGAACCGAGCCTGCAGCAGACGATCACATGAAGTGATCTCCAGGCTCCACTGATTTACTGACTAGATTGTACCACACCATTGACTGCTATGGGATTTGAGACACCAGCATTTATGTGTTTTAATTTGTGTCCTCAAGCTCAGTGTGTGCTTATTTAGTTGTTGGTTACTACAGGGTAACTACCAAATTCCAGATTGCTTTAAAGAAGATAGTCTTGTCTCGTGCTAAGGCTCATGATTATCTAGCACAGCTGTTTTAAATTATGCATCAGTGTTCAAACTAAATTAGGTGGCAATTATGCAGATATTAATTATGAAATTGTTCGGTAGCCTCCAGTTTTGTGAAAATCTGTAAAAATACAAAGAAGTGAAAATAAAAATAGTTACATTACATTCAAGTACCACAAACAAGAGAACAATTGAAATATTTGCCCAGAATTCAAAAAGTCATTAGCATTGCGCTAATGTGCCAAAAGTTTTGTGGGGATTTGAGGAGCCATGTGTGGCAGCTCCCTTGGGCGTGAGGGGAGTGGGGAAGTTCAGCATGAAACACCTCTCTAGTCCAGGATTGGCGCGGGGCTACCCAAAAAGGCAGATTGCCATTAGACCGAAATGTCCTGTGGCACCTACTCAGCCCCATGCAAGTGAATTTCCTCCTCTGCATAGAGCAGAAGCACTGTGGGACAGTTGCTCCCTCTTGCAAATAGAGCCTCGTGTCCCCAAAAAGGGTGTCCTCTCCAGGCTGCGCATTTCACCCCAGGAAGCCTTCTGGTGGGGCAGATGGCTGTCATCAGTGCTGCTGAGGAGTGAAAAGGCTGTTTCTGTCTTTTTCTGTCTCCTGTCCCCTTTGCTCCTTGTGGAAACCTGCTGAATGTGTAAACAAGAAGAGCAACAATATGCTGGGAAAGTGAATTGGAAATCTGTAAATGTCCTTTTTTTTTTTTTTTTGTTAGCTTGCCTCACTTGACAGTAAAAGGANAAACATGTTAAGTTTCTGCTTATTAAATTTCTCTTTTTTTTTTTTTTTTTTTGATTGTTAAAAGCAAACTTTTGAGAAGGAAGATGGGAAGGGGAAACAAATTTTATTTACATCTTTAGTGCCAGTATACAACATTACAAATAAGAGCCTTTGCAGAACTGTTGTTACTGATTTGAAAAGCTTTAGCTGCAGTTTCTAAGGGAGTGAGGAAACAAGTGGGAAAGCACTTCTGCTGTGAAGTAGCGGTATCTAAATAATTTTTGCCTTTTTTTGACTGAAAGTTTTGGTCTAAAAATTCCAGAAAGTCCCAAGATAAATGCTCCTGTAGAAAATTGTGTTCTAACAGCAGAAAGGGTCATTTGGACATGAAAAAGTCCAAAAAAAAAAAAAAAAAGAGGCAGAAGAGCAGGTTCTTTTCATAGTCACATTATCAGAAGGGGAAGCTTGCAGAGAGCAAGCCCTGGGCAAGAGTTACCAGCAAGCTTTGGCATCCGGGCTACAGGACGGGCATCTCACCTGGCCCTCAGGCTGCAAATGTAAGTGCACTGAGTGCCTGCACCAGGCTGGAAAAATGAACCTCCAGAAAGCGTGAAGACGGTTGCACATTCCAAAATGCTGCTCCAAGCACTCCGGCTTTGAAATTTAGCTGGGCAGCATCCAACGGGTTGCACTCTGAGAGTCGGCTGAAATTGTGGTGTCGAAGGCCAGCCGATTAACCTGGCTGGGTTGTCTGTGTCTGGAGAGGCACAGGAACAAGTCCTGATCCCTAGCACGCTTTGGGGGAATGGTTAAAAATTTCCGTTTCTTTCCTTTCTGACGTGTAGCAGCAACAGGTGGATTTATTGGTTTGCAGAGAGATTTGTTTTTTCCTAAACTATCCTTGAACATGAAGATGTTGAAGAGTAATTTCTCCAGGGAGGGTATTTGAATAGCAGTATCTAGTCACAGTATGAAAGGCAAATTGAAACTGCTTGCTGCTTATTTCATGCTAGACACCCCAGAATCGCAAGCGTCAATTCAATGAAGTTATAATGTGCCTGAAGACACTGAGTTACATGTAAGTAGCTGCAACTTTCAGAATTAACAGTTTTCAGACTCAAAAAGTGAGAGTTTTCCATCTTAACGCCCACAACAAATCTCAAGCAGTGTCAATAAAAGACCCTTTGAATTGCCTTGAAACAACTGACATTACAAAATATGTGGCAAAACTTTGTTTTCTTAAGCTGTACGACAGCAAAGAAGCAAACACAAAAGTTTACCTTGGAAAATTTAAAGGAACTCTATTTGAAATCTCATGCAAAGTTTAACCCAGTCTTCATTTTACTTTTAATAACATTTTTTTTGGTCTCTTCAGTTTGGATAGACTGTTGTTCTGTGTAGATAATGAAGAAATCTGGCAGTCTTACATACAGAGTTTTATGTCACATGCATAACAAGAAACAAGTGGGAAGAAATGGAAAATCTGTTTGCTTTTTAAAGTAATTCCTCCCCACCCCTCCCACCCCCGTAGAGACTGAAACCTGACTTCCCTGGTAGCCTGCTAGATGGCAGTATCACATAACATAAGAGTTAAGCAAAGGTGAACACATAAAAATCTAGACATATTTCCCTTTCCTGTTACAGACTGTTTTAACTTTCATAGTAATTAATATAATAACAATTAATATAGTGGAGTTATTTTTGATATGATAACTTTCCTTTGTGCTCTTTCTTTCAATTATTCAACAAATGATACTTTGACAAGCTGAGTAGAAGTCTTTTGGGGCATCTATTTATTATTTAAATGTAGGAAATCTTTTCTGAGGTCAAGTGATTTTGTAGGCATTTGGGGAAAAATGAATTAGTCTCATTGTTCTCAGCATGTACACACAGCTCATATGAGTCTGTTTTTTTCCATCATAAAATTTTAACAAGACAGTGCAGTGCAGAGCTCCAGATGTATTACTTGCTTGGGATTCTGCTCTTTGGAATAATTGTGTCTGTACATTTACAGCTGCTTCAGCTCTTCGGCCTTGAAATAAACTGATATCATATTTTTATCTTAGTGTATGACTTATTGGATGAGCATTTTGCCCACCAGAAATGCCGTTCTTTGGCTTTGAGTGTGCAGGAGGCTGCCCACATAACTGCAGTGGAAACATTTCTTGACTTTATTCATTTATTTACTTATTTATTTATTGTACCTGCCATGTCTTTCAGCTTGAGGCAGAGGTTTGTTAAATGACAGCCTTCACTTTTGGCACAATATTATGTGCAGTGCCACAGAAGGTGGCATATAGGTATGTCTATATAGAATCATAGAATGGTTTGGGTTGGAATGAACCTCTAAAAGATCATCTAGTTCCAACACCTCTGCCATGGGCAGGGAAATATGAGAGTATTCAGATAAGAAAAAAAAATTAAGGAAACAGTAAGTAGGCAAAAGTCAGGAACATTAGGTTCTCCTCAGAGAATTCGTAACTACAGTGAGTTTTATAAAACTGACAAAAGGTTCAGTAGCTGAAATAAATACATCCTATTATAAGTGTGGTGTCTGGTGAGAAACTTTGATGAAGAAAATGTAAATTTGGTGCCTTTCTGTGTTCAAGAGAAGTTCTGGGTGTAGCAGCGAAGCACTTCTTGCTTTGAAGGGAATCTGAATTTGAACACCAGCTTTCGGGAGAGGAGGGTTTACAGTGCAGCTGCTACTGCTGAGGAGCCTGGAGCAGGGCTAGCCCTGCTCTGCCTGCTGTGGCAGTGCTCACCTTGCAGTGACAGGCTCATCTTGGATGGCATGGGCACACATGACATAGAGGAGGAAAATATAAAGCAGGTTTTGTAAAAAAAAAGTAAAATAAAATAAAAAAATTGCTGGATGAGGACAGTTAAGAAGATGCAGGTTTGAAGAAGGAACCTTCCTACAAGAGGAATATGGGCATGCTCATAGGGAATGCACAGCTTGGCTTGGTCTTTCACTCCTTTGTGCTCTCAGTTCCTCTGTGTAAGCCCATTATGGCAGTTTCTAAAGTTCAAGAAGATAAGGAAAATGACCTAAAAATAGGAAGTGAAAAACACAGATGATTGCAGTAGCTCAGATCTGCTGAAAGGTAACATTGAGTAGCCATTCAAAACAATCACTGTATGGGGGCTCCTGAAATATTACAGCAGTAATTTTCTCATTTTCTAGGCAGTCTGTCTGTTGCCCGCATGATTAGTTTAAAATAGATTTTGGTAGAATAAGTTACAGTATGTTATGATCAATTTCAAGTACTGCATTATTTATTACTTTAAAGAAGAATAAATAAAACCAGGTTGCTTTCATTTTAAAAGCAACTAATCCTGTTTCATCGAAGTGAGTAAATACCTATTACATTGTACTTATAATATTTAAAGTATTATTTGAGTAAATACCTATTGAAGCTCATAAGCATGCTAAGGAGTTGGCAGCACCAGTGTGTTTGGACTCTCTTTTGGGACTGCATGAGTATTAAAGGAGAAGAATGATGCTGTTGAACCCTTGAGCCCTTTGGGATCCCATGGTTGCCTTGATCTTTTCTTTAGATCATCATGAAAAGCTAAATTCAGACAAGGTCTTTGTCAGCTTTGTAACACCCTGATGACCAACAGCTTGTGCCTGATGGAATGAAAATATGCTAGCAGATGTGTCCACCTCAGCATGGACACCTGACTCTCTGTTGTTTCCAAAGGCCTATTAGCAACTGCTAGTATAAGAGAGTTTTTTGCCCAAACTGCATAAATCACAGATAAAAGAGTGAAGACCTGTAACCTTGTTTTAAGGAGAAATTGATCTTTACTATTAATGAGACCACTCCTCTTTTTCCTTATAAAAGGAACTAAACGTACTAAATATGTATATTTGGGAAGATCATAACATGTTTTCCTTACTCCTTCTGCAGCTTTAACAACAAAGCTTATGTCTGTCCCAGTATCTGACACTTTGAATTCACACTGAAAAGCATTGCTATATCTTACCCAAAGAAACTGGACAGAATTAGGTTGCAGGGGTATGTAGTTGCGTGTTTCATTCTGGCTGTGAGAACATGTAGTTTTGTGTGCGTTGGCTGGTAAATATCCCATTGGGTAGAATAGACAGACTGGTTAGCAGACCCAGATAAATGTGAATAACCAAGTGGGGCAGGCATTTTGCCTCAGCAGTCCTTGGCGAGTGGCTAGAAGGGCAGATGGCCCACAAAACAGAGTGGGAGTGGGGCAGACAAGAACTGGGGACGCTCACATTTAGAGAAGAAAAAGATGGAGCAGGGCACCAAAATTACCTTGTCAGGGGATGGACTGTGAGAAAAAGCAAACAAATAGGACCTCCACCCCTCAGCAACACCTGATGCCTCCTATATTAGTGACTGTATGGGTCTGCGGCCTGGAGGCCTCACCATTTATATGCAGTAGACAAATGCATTGGGAATGCATTGGATTAATGGAGAAGCAATAAGCTCCTCACTCCTGAATTACAAAGAGGTGCACAGTTAGACAAACGAAGTGAGTATACATTAAACTGCAATGTGCTGAAAGTGAGAACAGGGTTTCTGGCCATCGAGAGGGTAGGAGTAGCAAAGGAAAGCAGCCAGCAGCACAAAGCAGAGCTCAGTGTATTTATGAAAAGTGATGAAGTGATCGGCAGTATTAGCAGGGGTAACAAATTGCTGTCGGTGGGTCCCTCCAATCCTACTAGTAGTTTCCTCAGGTTTTTGGTTGGGAAGTTTTTCAGTTATTCATATATTTATTTATTTATTTTTCCTATTATTATTTTGGTTTTTAGTGTCTCCAGATGACACTGCAGAAAGATGGTAGTTTGAAACTAGTTTCAGCCTGTTTTTCATGCAAACAAGACTTACAGCCAGCTCAGCTGTTAGCCATTTGAGGATAGGGTCAGATCCCATGCCCTGGGGGAGTATTGGTGGGAATCCTGGAGTGGGACATTGAATGTCTCTGTTTGGTGCTCCCTGGAGGTGCTGCTGCTGAAGGCGTGGAGAAACAGGAAGTAAAAAAAATCCATCTGCAAGGCTATACAAAAATTATACATGACCGAGCATAACTGATATGATGGTGATTACTCTCAATAAATGTCTGAAGATTTTCAGATATTCAGTCTGAAACTCATCCTTTTCTACTTTTGATTGAGAAAAAAAAAAAAAAAGAGAGAGAGACTGATTCATTTTGAAGACGAAGAACAGGCACATGCCACAAAAGAGCATTCTAAGAGAAAATGAAAAATAAAGAGATGGTGGCACTTCCCAAAGGTGAAATATAAATAGTCTTGGGTTTCATGTCAAAGGGAAGAAATGCCTGGTGTTAGTTTTATTTTTAGAAAGTGGGAGAAGTTATAAGACAGCCTGATATGAGCAGGCTGACTGAAAATATCTGTCGTTTTTAATGTATACCCTATTTATATCTGACCATTCTGCTACTGGTGTGCAAAACATGAAAATAGAAAATGTCACTGTGGTAGGAGTCATCTGCCCTGACGGAGGTGTCTACAAGTTAAATACCTCAGTGTGAACTGCTTGCCACAGACTCTTACATTGGGTGGAGGAAAAGAAGCATCACAAGTTTATAATTTGTCTCATGCTAAGATAAGTTGCCCAAGGTAGGCTAGTAAGATGTAAAACAGGGTGACCAGCTGAGGCTTGCATGTCTGAAATCATCTGAGATGAATCTTGTCTACAAAGAACTTCTATTACTACATTGCTCTAAAAATGAAAGGCTGAGTAGTCTAAAATGTTACTACATATGAGTTCATTTTTGGAGGGATAAATGCTTTGCAATGTGGAGGTCAAGTATGATCTTAATCCCACCTTAAAATGTATTAACACTTATAGAGCAAAGTGTAATCTGGAGAAATAATTTCAAAACTTCTTAAAGAGAAACATCTCAGAGACGGATGCAAAGTCATGTTTTCCAGCTGATCCACTGTGACAGATCTCTAAATTGAACAAGATTCTTGTACTCTGAATTCATGCAGAAAGGTAAATTTTCTGTATTCATCATTGTATAATAAATCTGGAACTGGAAATAATTTAACACAGAGAGAAGCTTCATGAGTTGTATGCGTGAAATCAGTACCCAGTCATGATTCTAGGGAATTCAGGTAGTTATGTGAACTGTAACAAGTAAAACAGTGCACAGAGTCATCTAGAGGTCAGAAAAGAGTTCACAAATGTGGAATTGCCACCTTAATTTAAAAGAAATTCTCAATTTTACTCTGTAAATCTTGAAACAATAACCAGTGACAGCCTTCTTTGTGGGGTCTGAGGGAATTGCAAGCTAACGTCGAGCTGTCTGCTGCATACTGTGGGCCACCAGTTTGGTGAGAAGCTGAGACCTTTGGCAGTAACTTATCTCTTGGTTGTCATACCCATGGACCACGCAGCAGGACTGTATCACACCTGGTAGCAACCAGCGTTACCCCAGCTGAATTTATGGATGCTTTGTATTGCACAGTGGGCTGAATGACCACTGTGGTAATTCAGAGCTCCTGAAGGCCTGTTCAAAGAGCTAAGCTCTGACAGAAAAGCGAGAAAGAAAGTCTTGTCATTTGGGAGCTGAAAAAGCCACCTTTTAGAGCTGGCAGTTTTGGAAAAGCAAACCCTTCCTGGCAGTTAGAAAGTAGTTTGCAGAAATGTAGGTGCACTCTATGTATTACCCTTTTCAGTGAGGTCTAGTAACTAACGCTGGTACTGTGCTAGAGATTTTAGTCTACAGAGTAGCAATCTGTTGAAGTGAGGTGGCTGGTTTGGCTTGAGAAGGCAATGGAGAGAGTACCCTACGTCTGCGATTGCCTCAAAAAAATGCCCTTTGCTATTATTAAATCTTCTGGGCATTACTATTCCAGATCGTAAGAGCCAGGCCATTCTGCTTTTGCTAGAAATAGTGTTCTTATTAGCTCTGTTACTGCAGTCGCAGAAAATCTGCTTTCTTGCATGTCTGTATCCAGTCCTGCAGACATAGATATGGTCTTATCCATACAGAGCGTGAGAAAGTGCTTTCCTGTGCTTGGCTTGTAGGCCTTTGTACATGGGAGTGTGTGCATGCACGCACACAAACACACACTCATTGTTTAGCCTTATTTTTCAGGGTTTTTTTTGTTTGTTTACATTTACTATGGTGAGATACACTTATCAAGTTGCTGTGAAGTTTAATGAATAGTAGCAAATGTGATGAGTCATGTGGATGTACATGTGAGATGTAATCCTTCAAACAGCGAGCATAAAGGTTGTTGGACCTCTTTACAAGTAATGAGGGAGTGGAGACACTGTAATAAGTGTATGCAGGGATGTTCTTTGGTCGGTATGGTCTGTACAATTTCTTCTTTTTCAGCATGCAGGCGATGGAGCAATTAGCAGTGATGCAGACGGAGATAGCTTACATGTTCCATCACAGTTTATTACTTTGTTTGTAGATTAAACGGGAGAGGTTCACAGTGTATTTTCCATGTAAAGTAGTTTAGCATTTTATGTTTCTCTGTCAGACACAGTGAAAAAAAAAAGAGTTGCAGAAGCTGCTACACGTGTATGTAGCTGTGGTGGAGTTGTGATATCTTTGGAGAAATAGGGTGTGAAGATATAATTAAAGACTATGGGATGCATTTTACACGTTGTGGCTAAGGTTAAAAAAGAAATGTAGCTCCTCAGTTCTGCGTCTGTGTACTACAGAAGCTTCTTCTGAAGGAGAGACTTGAGGTTTTTTCCTAGGAGGACTCCTACGTGCACTAGAAATAGCCAAGGTGCAACATGCCCTAGTTACATCCTCTGCGCGCGTGGTGGGGTGGCGAGGATAATGTGGTGGGAACGGGCCAGAGAGGAGCGCGGTGGGGAAGGCTCCGGCTGCTGTCTGCTCCTCCTGCACCCACCACCACGTGAACAGGACGTGTACACAGAAGGAAAGCGTTCACCTTGTCTTCGCTGTTTCCTGAGTGTTGAGAGGAGGGGAGCAATGGCAGGAGTAGGGATGGGATGGTGGAAGTCCTCAGCTGGACTCTGCTGCTCGCCTGAGTGATGCAGGGAAGGGGTCCCTGCTCTTTCACACTGCCGGGAGCCCCCCATCCTGCAGGGTGAATTGCACCCAGGTCAAGCACAGTGCCAGGGACACCCCGACCCTTTCCTCATGTTACAGCCCTCTGCCTCATCTGTCCCATACTTTGGAGGAGCTGGGAACATCAGGCTTGTTTGACCTTTCAGGACATCTCACCACAAGGGGCAATTATCTCTCTCTGTCTTCTCTCTGTGTATTTCTGAAACAGTGGGACAGGAAGAAAAAAGTTACAGAAAAATGCAAGTCCTGTCCCCTCAAAAGTTGGGAGGGGAGGTAGGCAGCTGCAGTATCTGAAATCCTAATTTTTTAAACCGAATAGTTTTCAGGTTATGTTCCATTAAATGAGACATTAGGATCCCTTAAATACATTTGTGTGATTATGGCTAACCCAGTATAGCTAAAGCTGCTTTATTAATTACATTGACATGTTGGGTTGTAACATGCTAAAAATACCAGTGCTGATAATGTTGGTCACTTCTTATTTTCAGCATGGCTCTGTTCTTTGTACTTACTGCCAAATCACAGTGCTGTAGATGGACCAGGATTATCACTTTTCTCTTTATTATCGCTTTATTATTTCAGCAAGGGTATTTCTTTGTTATTTCAAAAGGAAACAGAAGATAGATGATAAGACACATAATGTGTGGAAGTCATTAAAAATATATGTCCTTGTTGTATGAATGATGTATTTAGATGTCCAGCCCTTTGGAGCTGGCAGGTGTTTGTACAGTACCATGAAAATGGGGCTTCGAGTGTCACCAAATAAATTATCAGTGACAATCAAAGATTACTTGTAGGCATGCCAGCAAGTCATATGGGTTCAGGGAGCTCATAGCTGTGTACAGAGAGCACATAGCGGTGGAGGGGCTCCTTGCCCCTGTAAGGAGAGTGCTGCCAGTGTAGTGGGAGTCACCACTCCTGCTCCATCGATCAGGCTTGGGCAGAAGGGGTCCATGGCGAGTGCTTAGGAAGTGGGGTTCCGAGGTTTCGGGTGTGACGGCATTCCCGTCATTCCTGCTAATGCTTCGTCTTATTGGCAATGTTTTGTTGAAGTGAGGTGGCTGGGCGGTTGCCTGCGGTCATTGGCAGTCCTCATGGCATGCCGTGCCGTACCTAAAGCAAAGGCCTTCTCGCTGGTTTGGGAACAGGGCTGATGCAGGGCTTGTGAGGTGTGTTCGATGTGGTCTCGGGGGTGGCTAGAGCAAGTGCCTTCCAAGCAGTGCTGAGTGTGTTTCTTTTCTGTATGTCAGAGGTAGTATGTTGCTGAAGTTATTTTCAAAACATCTTTTTTCTTTTCCTTTTAAAATAAATATTGCATTAAGCAGCAGTCTGTCTGTGTAATACACAAGTAGGTCAAAGTGCTGTCATGCCTGTCTTGCATACAACCTACAAATACAGCTTAAAAATGTGTCGAGTGCCAAATTAAACAGGAAGGGCAAGTGATGCACTCCAATTCCTTGACTTGTGCTTAGGTCTGGAGTACAGATTAGCAATGGCGTGGTAAAACATCACACCCCTTGCTTCTGACATCCCTTTCACTGATAGCCATTTATATGGCAGATGATGGAAATCCAGATCATTTCCCAATACTGAGAGCTGGTTGAGTCAATTGCCTTCATGCTTTGGAAGAGCACTGGGCACATCCCGCATTTAACCGTTGCAGTATGGGAAGCAGGAGAGCTTGCATCTGCAAAATGGTTGCTTCACCCTTAGTTTGAGACACGGTGGAGGCAAACCAGCAAGGTTAGTGACCAGCTGGGCGCACAGAGGTGCCATTACGACCATCCCCCTGGACCTCCTGCTGTAAGGAAGCATGAAGAAGCTTTCGACTCACTGACCTGAAGATAATTTGTTAGGAAATTAGTAGTTGCTAAAAATGCATTAAGAAGACACTTTAGCTTGTTGAAAACATCCAGCCCAGTACACTATTTTTCTTTTTTTTTTTTTGGCTTGATAGCGGTGAGTGGCCCTGCCTCCACCTCTGCCCCTTGCTGTTCCTGGTTTTGGATCGGGGCTGTGGAAGGGCGGCGGGCACCGGTGCCCTCCCCAGCCTCCTTGCGAGGCGCAGAGCCGGGGAGGCAAGGGCGCACGGCACCCCGCAGGGCTGGCGTGGTTCCCCGTCTCCCTCCGGTGTTTTGATGCCTAAACTGTCCCCTTCGCGTGTCCTCACGCGCTGGAGGATGTGGCGAACAGGTTTGTGAAACACACAGGCCTCCCACCCAGCGTTAAGGATATGGAAGGCTGTCTTGTACGAGCTGGATTTAGTCAGACCGGTGCCACCCGTTCTGGTGACCCGCTCCTTGAGGTGTCACCTAGAAGCACAATCACACTTTCCTTTCTCTCCACAGATAATCCTGAAGTAATCAGCAGGAACGGGACGGAGTGTCAAGAAGCCTCCCTGCGGATGGCCAAGCACGGCTACTGTACATACTATCCTGTCTCCTCCTCTCTAGAATTGCCACAAACTGCATGCTAAGTAAAGAATTTGTTCTTATGGACAAATCACAAACTCTAAAAAGCTAGTGCTGCTATGTCATATATGAATATTAAATATGGTATGCTTACTATACTCCGACCTAAAATAGTTAACTACCTGATACCAGCTGTGATGTTTCAAGACATAAAGGGTAACATTTAGTTTTGAAGATTTTCTAAACATAGTTTAATTCTTGCAAATATTGTCTTTTCTCCATAACTATACCTAATGGAAACGGTCCAGTTAAGTTAGTCTTGGGAGATTCAGTGTTCATGAATCTTTCAAGCTCAGCAATAATTAATTTGTATTGGCTAAAAACTTATGCCAGTTGCAGGTTTAATTTTAACCCAAAATACGATTGGGGTTTTTCTTCTTGGTTAAAATATCTTGGTTTTGCTCCCAGAGCAAGCTGACTCCAAGACAAAGGAAATGAAACAAAGCCCAGTATCCTGCACATCACCCTGCCAGTCTAAAATTTTTAGCCAGAAATCCAAAGTAAAGCACAAATTCTTTAGATGCACATAGTTGGTGTTTGACTTGTATGGAGAAGTTGCATTTGAGTCATAGCAGAATAGCAGAAAAAAAAGTTAAAAATTTTGCACAGTATGAACTTCATACCCTTTTCAATCCCCAAAAGAACAAAGTCTTGAAAATATTATTTTGCAAGTATATTTATAACGTTTTTAAGAGAAACTTTGCAGAAGTGCCTAAATTTTGTCACATCAGACTTGATGAAAGTGAGCCTGATGCCAACAGTCAATCTTACCAGAAGCGAATAATCTCTCAAACTCATAGTCACGTTACCAAAAAGATCCAAGCTCTTAAGAAGTAACTTCTATAAATGTGAAATCAAACGAAAAGACCAAACTAGCAAAAGAAAAGGAGAAAAAGAAGGCTGTAGGTGAAGAGATCTGTATGATACTCTAATTTAATTAAAATTCAGTTTAGTCACTGAGACTTCATAAGTGACTTTAATCTAGGTTATTAACTGAACACTAAGAATGTAGAATGAGATTCAGTTTAATAAATCGTTACTGTATTTGCATTTTTTTTAATTGGATTATAAGATTGTAACCGGATTAGAGTGGAGAAAAAATAGTTCTTTTAATTGTTTTTCTTTAAAAACATATTTTATGTCACAAAAGTATGAAGATATCTTTAATACAATTATATACATATTATATATACATACATACATATATATGGATGAAGCAGATTTTAATGTTGTTTACTTTTTTAAATACTTTGTTGATTTACAAGGTAATTATATATGTATAATTAAAATTTCATTTGTTTGATTTGAGATTTGTTTCAAGCACTATTGTACCAAATATTTCATATTTCACATTTTATATGTTGCACATGTATCACAGAAATTACATAGTTTTTAAATTATTGTTTAAAAAACAAGACAGCTGTTATAAGTGGATATTATGTATAATTGTTTGCAGCATAAGTTTTCTATGTGGACATTATTAGTGATTGCAGTATTTTAACTTAACCTCTTCAGATTGATTGTAAACTATTTTAAACTTTGGCAGCACTGCCTGTTCTGAACGACTGAAGGCACTAACCATATAATTATTTGTCTAGGAAATTATTTTCCAGGCTAAATCTTGTTTGTCCAATGTCTAATTACTATCTATTTATATATAAAGCTGGAGATTTGATCATCCGACAGAAAAAAATAATCACAATTCGATTGTAAAATTAACATAGTGCTTGTAACGTTGCGTTAGTTTTAATTTGTGAAAAATAATGTATCTTAACTTGTTACTTTAGCAGTTAAGGTATCACCATTATATACTATTAAAACACTAATATTTGTAGACTTTCTCAGTCATTATAACTAGGTAGTTGACACTGCAACTTGCCTATATCTGTCAAAGTTGTTTTTATTTTTTTATAATAGTTAATTTAGGCATTTGGGTAGCTTATTGTATAATACTAAATGGTAAATTATCCATGTTGTTTAAATATTTTATGTAGATAACTCTTCAAGACATTGTTTTGTGTGAACTTTTTATGTTTCAAAATAACTGTTATTCTATGTTTTTTACAATTAATCCAATACTACTATTTTTTGCCCATGGATGACGAAGCTTCAGATACATCAGGTCTTTCATCCAGATAAACTGACAGACAAAAAGAGAAAATGTATTTTTAATAAGAGATCCACTTTCCGACTTTATGACTTTGTAATATTCCTAAAAACTGTACAAGTACAAACCTATGCTAACAGTAAGGAGGCAATTACAGAGATGTGCAAATACGTGTACAACAGATTCTGCATTTTATTTATTTATAAAGTAATTTTATAGACTATTTCAAAATTTGGGAAGATCTAAAACTATTTTTCTGTATAAATATTATTTGCCAAAACTTTGTTTATATTTTAAAAAAGTCTAATGAAAATGATTAAATTTTAAATGCTTTGTTTAATTAAAAACAAAAAAAAAACACAAAAAACACACAAATAAACCCCCCTAAAAGAACCATGAGATGGGCCAACACAGAGACAGTGAATACTGTAGCTGAGGCATAGTTTCAAGTTACTTGAGATGCCTCAGTGTTTATTTTCTTCAAATGATACAGCACCTCACCAAAATACCTTTTTGTTTGCCTCTCTCATACAGTATAATTGACAACGCTTACAACGAATATTTCGGTAACAGTTCGAGAACCCCCTCCATTTGCTCTTTTTCAGCATATAACTACTAGTGGTCTGTTAAATAGCCATTCTATTTCTGTTGTGACGTTAAATTCATTCACCCAATGTACAACCACTGAAATAAAAAGAAGCATTTTAAAATGAAAGGCGAGTCGGGCCCTTCCTTTCTCGTGACGTGACTCTGAGACGATGGGGCAACAAAAGTGGTCAAAAGAAAGCAGAGGTCATCTTTTAAAAGCTTATCATTTATTTTTACCTTTTTTCCTTAATTGCATGTTCAAGTAGCTACCCACTAAGCGCGGTCCCCTGGCCCAGGACACACGTAGATGTCTGGTGAGGGGAGGAGGAGCTGAGGACGCTGCACTGCATGGATTTAGCCCCAAGCAGTCCTTCCGTGCCCTTTCCACCTGCACGGGTGCGCTGGGTGGCTCACAGGTGGGTAACCACTGGGAGGGTTGTCAGTGCATTGTGCTCCGTCCTCTTCTCTCGCCCACTTCTCTGAGGGTTTTATACTGACAAGTCATCCCCATTATGTTTTTGTTCCTCTTGGAAGCATTGCAGAGGAGTTATGTGCCCAAGAGATCACACAGCAAGCATAGTGACAGAGAAGGGATTAAAACCACTGGTTTGCAGCTCCGAGGTTTCTTGACACGATCTCCTCTGATCCATTTTTTAAATGCTTCAAAGAAAAGAAATAGCAATTCCTGCTCCCTTAGAAGCATGCAGAATCAAGAAGAATTTGTGTCATAAAGTTGTATACATTGCATCAGCACGGGGCTGGCTTGAAAGGAGTCCAAGGTCACAAGTGATGTGGAAAACCACCAGGTCAACCAGTCAATTTGGATGTATCACAAACGTACGGAGCCAGAAGCCTGCTGAGAACAAGCATGTGGGATGGCGAAGAGACACAGTGATGCCTGGCAGAGATAGAGGACTGGAGTATTAGAGGGCATTGTGAAGCAGAAGCAGCAAACAATTCAAATTCACCTCCTAAAGATTGAAGAGCAGAACCCCTGCCTGTTTACATTTTCTTGCATTAAACCTCAACCTGCACTGACTTTCTGGACAGTTGTCAGCAGCCAAGGAGGGTCAGGACATGTTTATTTTCTTGTCTAAAAATTGCTTTGTCTCTTGTCAACTTGGGCATTTGCACAGCAATGGAGAAGCTTTTATGGGAGGCACAAGCTTTTGGGAGCCCCACCAAACCAGTGAGCGTTGTACATCTCCATGTGCGGAGCGTACCTCCTTCAGATAATTTCAGGGTCTCCAAAATGAAACGAGAAACTTTAGAGACCTTTGGTATTCTCCACAAGGCAGCTGGCCATGGGTTGTGGCTCAGCAGCCGTGCATGCCCTCATGCACAGACCAGGGCCACCGCTTTGGTGCCAAGTGCTGCTTCCCCTGCAGAGAGCAGTCCCTTGCCCCAGGGACATCACATTGCTTAACATCAGCCTTCTCCAGAGCAGCCTGGCCAGGTCCATGCTCACTGTGTTTGGCTGTGCATCTCCTCTGGCCTCACATGGTGCAGCCATGGCCACGAGGCATAATTATTATTTTCAGTATGGTTTTGTTTGTTTTTCAGTTCAAAGGTCTAAAGCAATCTGAGGGCTGTTTTTTTTGCAGCCCACTGGAATTAATAGCATGAAACAAAAGGGTATGTGACATTTGAGGGGTCAAAGCCTGCTGGGATAATTTTGCATGTTTGTATACAGTGGAGGAAGCCAAAACTGGTTGAGCCTTGTCCATACTGCATTTTGGGAGTGTCTGTTGAGCAACTTACCAAAACAGCAGCTGGGTTTTGTTTCAGAAAGAGCTGTTTCACTCCAGAAGAAAGCCTAGGAACAACCCAACATTTCTGTATTGTGGATTATGAGGAAAAAGGGACTTGCGGGCATGGCTGTTTCACAGTGTGGACATTGTATTGCGTCTTCTGCTAGAGGCATTTATTGCACGGATTCATGGGACCCAAAAATATGCCTTGAATTGCTGAAAACCTTCCTTGGCATCTGATCACATGCATACCACGCTCTTTATGCCTGCAATCATTTCTCTAGCCAAGCCCTTTTTCGAGTAACCTCCCTTTTTAATGTCATATAATTGACAGTTCTGAAGGCTTTTCAGATGGATCACGATGATTTTTATTGCTCTTGTGTGGGGTGGGGAAGGGGGGGAAATACCATCTCAGCTGCTGCATCAAAGCAGTTACTATTTCTGGTATGGAATGTATTCGAGCAAATTGTGATAGGTATAGACTATATAGTTAAATTATCGGTGAATGAATAAATTACAGAAATGGCTTTTAAATTCTTATTTGTCTAGTTCAGTAATTATAGAACCCACAGAAACTGTAGAAAATAAATTACGTGCTGTTTTATGAAAATACCTTCTGCTACAGGAGGAAAAAAAAAACCACTTAGAAATGTGAAAGGAAGATACTGGTGTGATCTGCCTATGCAATGTGGTGTTGCAGTTGCATTATTTCCACCAAAGTTTCTTTCAGAGTGAGGAAAACACACGTGGCTTTATGATTTAGGAAAATCACTACAGGAAAGACACCCTGCCCCTCTCCTCTCCAAAGAGCTGAATTTGTATACTACTTTTAAGGAAAAACAAATTTTGGTGAGTGTCCTCCTTATTCCGATTGCCCGTGTCATGAAACGCTTAGGGTGGAGCCTGGCTGGCGGGTCATTCTTCAGAGGGTCGCAGGACCAACCAGTGCTGGTCTGTGGTGGTGGCGAGGGTGACCACCACGGTGTCAGGTTTGTGCTGTGGGAACAATCCCCGGGGATGGTCACACAGGTGCGTCCCTGTGCTACACCTGAGCTGAACCGCTCGGAGCACTGTGTTGACATTCTCCTTGAAGGCCTCTCCTTTTCATAGGAGGGGGAAATGCTTTTAGTTGCTTTCTTTTTATGCTTACCGTCACCACACTGAATGCCAGTGGAGCATATTCAGAGATACTAAAGTTGGTAGCTAACAGCACTGCTCGGGACTGTGAGCAAGCAAGTTTTTCTCACTTGGAAAGCTGTTAGGGTGGGATTCAGCTTCTTATCTGTAGCTGTCTAGTAGCATTTCAGACATTGCAGGGTACCGACTTGGCCTAAAGCCACTGCTCTGGAGGAGCACAGATCTGGATAGATATCTTAGCTCAAGTCTGCCAGCCCCTGCAGATGTCTCATATACTCTACAACATCTCAGATGGGTTTAAGCAATGAATCCTACTTGTTTTCACAAGGGACTGTCAATCGCAACAATGGCTTTGATGGATTTTCAAACACCGTCAAGCACAAGCAATCACAAAATCACAAGATTGGCTTAAATGGTCTGATGGTTACAAATCCTGTTCTTTTTTGTAGGCATTTGGAGTACTTTCAGCTTGCATATTTAAGCTTTTTTCTCTTACCTTCATGCCTAGAAATACTTTTCATGTCAACCAAGATGCCCACGTACTCATGGAGGTAAAGTTAAAGAGTAGCTCATAACATTCTTGAGAAAGTCATGAAAATTGACAACACTAATTTTACAGGTTTGATGACTTTGAGATGTTCTTATCTATTACCAAGTTATAGGGAGGAATTGAGAAATATTGTACCCCTTTGGCATGTCGTATCATTTCTTCAGGCTTAGTCTTCACATGGGCTTTATTTCGTTATTATTATTATGTCAATAGTGGTGTGATTTTATCTGTATAGCTTAGTATGAGTGCACTTGCAGCGGGATATACTATTCCTGTATGAAAATAAACTGTTCTATTCTAAATATTTCAGGTGGGCCCATTGTACCCTACTTTGTCTGATCTAGTTATGTTGCTTTAATTTCTCTGTCTGTAAGGCATGATAACAAGCTGTCCTTTGACAGGTGTTCGGTAGATCCTGCACATTCTTCTCCAGGTTTAAGATAAAAGGTGAAAGGCAAGGGTCCTGTTATATGTCCATCCTTAAGCCAATTGTGATTAAAAGAAAAGCTACACAAGCAAACACAAGTAAACTGGGACTTATGTGGGGAAAAAATGATCAGATTTCAGCAGGCTTTCTAAGAACAAGATGTGACAGAAAGCGTTTTCCCTTTTTTCTTGACGTTAAAAATGATTACTTTATTCCAATTCCAGAGGAAATAAATGAGGTTGAATTCTTCTAAGAGAGAATCAGTTTCCTCCTCTATGAGTGGGAGCCTTCTGATCCAGACCGATCACTTGATAAACCCCTGGGCTGATGGCACTGCCCATTCCTCAGCCGTCATCTTGGGGCCCATGACATGTGGTCATGGGCAGCAGTAGAAACATATTGGTGGCTCTTCCTGTAGTTTGTGGGCTTTTCATTTTATTTCCTTTTAATTGGTTGATGGGAGAGGCTGAACGTCAACTCCCCATTTTATTTGGAGCTGTAGGTATGTATGAGAACTTCTGGCTGGTTGGTGTTTTTCTCCCCAGCTTCCTTGGATGTTAGACTGTTTGCACATTCTTTGTAGCTTTTAAGGGCCAGGCTACTTATATTTCAAGTTTGCTTCAGTCCTCTTTAAATGCACATTTCAGATGTGCTCATTTGTCTTCTAGATCAATTCCTCCCATTCTTCACAGAACTGATTCTGCAGCAAGGTATTTCAAATATTCTGCTTTATGAAGTACAATCTGACAAATAATTTACAACAACATACAGAGAGCCTATAAGGCAAATGCATCTGAATTGGCTACATCAAATTGTCAGCTAACTCTGCACTTTCTCACTTGCAACCATTCTGTTTGCCTGATGTAGCACGGTATTTATATGGATTGCCTAAATAGTGGCAATAGTTTTCTTCTGGGCATCTTTTTGTCTGTACTGGCCCACTGAAGTCAGGTAGAAGATGAATTAGAGTAATAACTGAAGTGTATTTTTACCAAACAAAATTTAGGTCTTTTGCATTCAGCCCCAGACTTCCTGTGTAGGCAAATGGAGGGAGAGGCTTCGCTGGGGGTCAGTCAGGGCAGCAACCTTCAACTTCTGCACAGCACTGCCTCTTCTGGAGACTGTCCAGCCCGGCTGCCTACAGAGATGCCCCGGGTGACCACCCTGCTAAGTCGCTTTGGGGCACACAGCGAGGTGCTGTGCATCCCCGCTCCTGCCCCCAGGCTGCCAGATCCTCCTTGCTCTGACTTTCACCTGAGCTTCTCTTCTGAGCATATGTGCACCATGGGAACCCCGTGCTGCCTGCCAGCTCCTGCTCCTTTATTTTTCTCTGAGGTTGTTGGGTTTTTAAAGCCTCTTGTTCCTTTTCTCTTTCTTTCTTTCTAGAAATGACATTGTTTGTTTTTACCATCATGTGGCTGAGGAACATATTTTGGTCCTTGGACTACTGCAACACTTTAACAGGTCGTTTATGCCCATTAGTTGCAATGAATTGATTTCCTTTGCCAGCACAGGTTGAGCAGGTTGCCTGGAAGGTGAGGATCTGACTTGTGAGAAAGTGACCTGTCCTGCAGTCATCAAAGACCTTTCCCCACCACTATGCATGCACATCAACATGAATCCCTTACTACTTAGAGAAACTTTAGGGGAAAAATATCCTCTTGCTACTTATGAAAAGTATCAGTTGATCCAGGTTTAATTTGCATGCAGAGGCATTTATCTTCAGCCATTTGATTCTGCTGGCCTTCTTTAGGAGACCCTCGGCTCCACATTAAGAGCTAGGCTGCTCTTAACCACATGGAGAAGTTTCCTGCAAGCTTATGAAAGCCTATGTGAGAGTCATTTCCAGTTAGACTGACCAGACAGTTTTCATTTTCATAACTAAAGCAGGAAACCACAGTGGTCTGAGTATTTAAAGCGTTGTTTAATTACGGATTTGCTTTGCATTGAAGGTAGAGTGGTCAGGACCTTCCCTGAGAGGATCCAACTTTCTTGGAGGCAGTGACGTGCCTGCTCCATGGAATGTTTTGCGATCAGAGAGAAGATGGAGAGGGCAGGCTTCATTCCAGGCTGGCTGTAAATAAACCCACTTTCAGAAGTGGAAGCAGCTCTCCCCATATAATTATTGGGTGAGAGAAATTTGCCAGTCTTACACAGTGGATGCTATCCACAGGACAGGTTTTGATGAGAGCTACCAGGTACTGTGGAAACCCGATGAAAAGAGGAAGGTGTAGAGCAATGAGGGGACATCGTACAGCAAGAATTCAGCAGGGACACTCGAAAAGGAATCCAAGCACGACATAGTTATTCTCTTGTTTGCCTCTCACATCCGTCTACATCAGATGTTCATTCTAAAGAGACATTTTGCCACTCCACGGTGAAATGAACCATTTTTTTTTTTGCATGGATCTGTCTTTCGGGAGACTATGTCCTTTTTTATTTGCCTGTTTCCTCTCCCTTTGCTTTAATTTTAGCCCAAATGCAGATGATTGTCTGTGACACGAGACCAGCCTTCAAGCTTTGGTGAATGCAGCAGATAGATTCCTCTTTAGGAGTAATTATCAGAGGAACTGCTTTCAAATCCAAGTTTCCTGTGCAATAAAATTATTCCTATTTAAATAAAGGACTCCGGCAGTGCTACTCAGCAGCACCTCTATGTACAAAGCCAGAGTTGTTTCCTCGTAACACAGCTTTCTTTCTGCTCTTCTCAGAAAATGGCTCAGTTAGAATCAAACATTAGTCAGTCAAAGTGCCT
Source organism: Anseranas semipalmata (assembly GCA_013399115.1). Lineage (NCBI taxonomy): Eukaryota > Metazoa > Chordata > Aves > Anseriformes > Anseranatidae > Anseranas > Anseranas semipalmata. Next base: position 1,063,141 of record VXAA01003127.1, read on the forward strand.
AAAATCAATGATCATTTCATATTCAGTTGAATCCTTGCTTTTTTTTAAAGTATCACAATGAAAGCACTCTATTTTACTTTCCTTTATTATTGCTATTATTACCTCACGAATACTCGCAGGGAGACACAGCTGTCTCTCCTTCATTTTTTAGCTTCTTTCTAAGAGATAGCTGGATGTGGCTTCGTGCTCCAGGAGTCTATATTCTTGAGCCAATTTGCAATAAAACCGATAAAGAAAACAGCCCCGATAAGATCTGGTTTCTGTAGCACTTGGATTTAGCCCTCTGGGCGACAGAAGCGCGTCCCCACACGAGTTTTACCTCGAAACGCGTGCTGCAGCGCTGCGGTGTCAGGCGCTCCCACTGGTCGGGCTGGGCCTGCAGGCTGGCTCCTCAGCAGCAGGGATTAGAAACTTATTACTGGGTCTGGATGGGCAGCTGGAAGGAGCGGATGTGGGCCAAGTTACTTGAGCAGGGTACTCTGAGGCATTATAACCTCGATGGTTTCCTCTGGTTCACCTGGAAGTTGAAAACGACAACACCCGGGACAGCGGGCTTCTTGCCGGGGAGAAGCGCGGGGCGGCTGAAGGCCGCGTTCTCCCCTCAGCTGCTTCACGCGATGCTGCCCAAATCAAGGAGCGACACGTAGGCATGGAGCCAGGACTGGACCAAACACATTATTTATTGTGACCTTGGCAGGTTGAAAGCTCTGGTGTTTCTACAGCAGGCCCACAAATCCCAGAGGTCTCCTCCTCGGGTCACATAAACCAATGCAGCTTTAAGCTACTGGAGTCTGTGCCAATTTATAGCAGCTGAGACTCTAGCTGAAGGTTTTGAAGGCCATGGAAAATACTGCATCTAAGACTGTTCCTGCTCTTTAATTTCCTTCATGTGTTTTTAAACAGATGTTTCATCCCCTAATCAAATGGCACTGTATAACAATATATCAGCTTCAGAGACAATACATTTCTTAGGCACCAGCTAAAATACGAAAATAAAAGAAATAAGAAAGTGCAAAGAGAGTTGTAAATAGTCTGGTTCAACCAAAACATGGTGCTTTGTCTTTTCTTTGTAAATAGATATGCAGCTATTTGTTCTTGTAAAGAATTGTTTTGGAGACCTAAATGGTTATTTCCTGGGTTTTGTTCCAAACAACTTTTGAATTACTTCAGGGACACAATTTCCCTGCTGCATTACATTAGAGACTACAGCCAAAAAGATACAGGATCACATCTTTCAAACACCCAGATGACTCGGGGGCTCACCAACCACCTTCACAGCTGATTTAGGCCGTAATGGCCACAAGCCACCAAGATGGTACTTCAGGAGATCCCCATCAAGGCTGCATGGAAAGAAATGGCTCTTAGCCTGTGCTAAAATGTGACTTCCCAGTTCAATTTTGCACCGATTTACTGCCATCTCCCTTCCAAGCAGCAGATCTAATCTGCTGCATGTTACATGTGTGACAATGTCTCTCTGGACCTCCACTTCCTGCAATTCCTCCCTGGATACTTATATGCTCTGTAGGTTATCTAACACTTTACTAGCTGGAACTAAAGAGAATGGCCAATTAAAACTTTTTTTTTTTTTTTTTTTTAACTTAAAGGAACTCCTATGCTTGATTTTTAAGCATTCGGCAGCTTTGATGAAGGAATACACTTGATGACACTGTGATACACACTTTAGGAAGCAATAGTAAGTACAATAAAGTTATATGGCAACCTGTATTATTCATTAGGCTTTTTTATTAAACAATTAGATTTCAGTAACAGCTGCCTGGCATGAGATGTGAAGAGAATTATGTCTCAGCCCATGGAAAAGCTGAGCCATCACGAGTTTTACCAGAACGATAATATTTTTTCAGTGGGGGCATGATCAACGGTTCAGCCATATCTAAAGACAGCAAGCTTTTGCAGATAGGAGCTTCTCAGGAGAAAAAAAAATAAGAAAACACTACCTAGAGAATCACATGGAGCGGTGCAAATTATGCTACTAATTACTGTTTCAGGTTAGGTGAGTATTCATGTGCTATCTGTGCTAGCTAGCTCAGGTCTCTGTTCTCTGCACTGCTGTCACTTTTGTGGTTACAGAGCTGTATCCAATACACATTGCTTCTGGACTCGCTAAAATCTAGTTTCTTATATAATAAGAGCAAAGATAATGAATACTTATTTTATTAGGGCACTATCCAGCAACTAATCACTTATCGGTGCACTACATGGAAAAGACGATGCTTATTAGATTGGAGGATGATACCAAGCTGAGAAGGGCCTGCAAGTATCATGGAAGACAGAGTAGAACCTCACAAACTGGAAAAAAATAGCATGAGATCTGTGATGCAATTCAGCAAAGACAAGTGCCAGGTACTGCACTTAGATAAGAACAATCAGTTTCACAAAATCAGGGTGAGATACCCCTACCTGAGCAAAAGTTCTTCGTTGAACAGCTGGGTGGGAGAGGCTAATTACAAACCACAAGCCTAGCACCAGTCAACTTGGCCATGGTTTTGTTGTGAAGAAAAGCTCTGGGTTACAATGGTAGGTACAAACAGGAGCCCACCCTGCCAGGAAGGTAAATGAGTACTTCCTAACCAGCTCTGCCTCAGCTCAGATATTGTGTCCAGTTTGGGATGCTGTGCTTTGAGGAAAAAAATGCTCTAGTAAGAAAAACTCCTGGGATCAGACATCTAGGCAGTATTGCCTATGGCATTTTTATCCTGGAAAAGACCAAGGGGAAAATCTGATTTTATTACAGTTCCTGAAAGTCTGCTGAAAAGGGGTCCTGAGTGAATTGGACATGGTGTAACAAGTTTAAAATACACGAAAGGAGATTCAAGTTGAACCTTAAACTAACATTGCAAGCAGCAACACACCGGAATAAATTGCTTAGGGCTGCCATGGCACCTCCACCGCTTGCGATTTTTCAGAACTGGTTGTGCAGATGTCCATCAGGACTGACCCTGATGCGCTCAAACTGCCTCACTGCAGAGCATGAACCCTCTCATCTCTTAAAATCCACTCGTCAGCCTACTTTATGGCTCTAAAGACGTTCCAGTGGGTTTTAGTTGCAGGTGCCGATGGTAATGATCTTGACATTTCTAAGCAAGATCTTCAATGCTGTCCCTTGGTAGAGGTGGAAGCAACACCCTTTACAGCTGATTTTGGAAACTGAGAGCTATACCAAGCAGTGAACGTTTATAGGGCTGGGACTTTGAGACGTGATAAAAGACAAAGAATTTGCCAATGCTGAACTTCTAATCAAAGCACGTTTTTTGTTTGTTTGTTTGACTGGAAGAGGAGAAGCAATGCTGTGTTCGAGCCCAAAGGCTGACTGGGTGTTGATTTGGTGAGCAGCTAAGGGGAAGAGAAGGAATCCTGTAATGTAGTTTCTCTGTCAGAGCTAAATACCATGAAAGCATAGCCTTGGGGAAGATGAGTTGTGAGGGCACTACATTAAAAAAGGAAGGAAGCTAAGAAGAAGCCTCATAAGAGAAGTTTGCACCAAAGTGTAAAACCAGCAGATGTGACACTATGAAAAAAAAACACAAACAACTGAGACAGAACCCCCTTGTTGCACTGTTACATCAAACTCTTTACTGAAGTAAATACACAAAGGGTTATGTATTTTTTCCTCCGTTGCTGAGAAACTGGACAAGACATCTAAGCATGAGAAAAACATTGACTTGGAAGATGACAGGAGAACCATGAAGATGGGAGAAACTAGCAGACACTGACTGCCTTGAGAAGACTATTAAGGGGCAGTTCCAGCAGAGTCATCACTCATCTACTATGCCCATGACATTCATCCCAAACCTGCCAGGAAATCTTCTTGGAATCTGCCCAGAAAAGCCCGATAAAGTTCAGCTTTGTGCAGTGAGATCAGATCCATATGAAAGGTCCTGAATGATTTTGGAAAATCTAATTGTCTGGATTTATTTGCTGCATTCTAAGTTGCTCCTCCATTATTTTGCAATTTAGCTGCAGTTGTAGCAGTCCTCACTGAAGTCCCAAGAGGAAATGCAAAGAGAGGCTGGAGCTAATTCTTTGTATTATTTTCGTCAAGGAAATGAACTGTGGATCTTTGTTAAAGTAGCATATGTGTATCTCCCGCTTGTAGGATAAGCTTCCCAGTATAACACAGCTCTGAAAATTTACTAGAAAGTAGTCACAGATTGGCATTCTTGTACAGCATCGAAGACTTAAAGAAGAGGATGAGAGCTTTGTACACCTCACAAACTCACTTCCTTCTCTTTTTTTCCTCTGCATGAATCTTTCTCCCAGGCTTAGATGATTACTGAGCTATTATTACCCCATCCATAGTCCCTGTTGCCAAAACTTCTGATTTTATCACAAATTACGATACTGAGTCTTCTTAAAGTACCAGCTACTGGAATCAAGAATATGAGACTTCTGGCTTCTATTTAAAATAAGAAAAAAGATAATGTATGAGGAAGTAGTGAAAAGAAGCAAAAATATCTAAAGACTAAAAGGCAAACCCAATAGTTCGTGTTAAAAAGCACCCAAGTCCTCATGATTTTCAGGCCTTTAATGCTCATCTTTGAAGCAACTCTTATGTTGATCACATCTGAAACTCATGGTTTCGAAGCACTTAGGACTTCCTGCTCCACTGATCAGAGCATGGGCTCAACAAGCCCTCAGAAGCGGGAACTCCAGAAGACCTTCAGGTAGGAAGAGACGAGTTACTCCACAGATGAGACCGGCCTCCCCGCATCCAAATCCCAAGCTACCTCCTATCTCCATACGTGCGTGTATCGAGGGAGGGGGGCCCCGCGTGATCCAGGCACATGTGTCCACCTACTTGTGCACAGAGAGGAGGTCAGTGACTGCAGACACGTTGGCTGCTGTCTTTTTCGGAAAGACACGATCTCATTTCCCCCCAACCACCTGCCCACACGGTCTGCCCTTAAAATCTGCCCCTCTCCAGGGACCTGTCGGGGTCATACGCTGTTGGCTTTGGATGCTTCGCAGAGCAACCCGCTTCCCTGCCTAGAGCAAGCGATGCAAATCCAAACATCCAGAACAAATGTGTCTACTCGGACATGCACCAAAACTACTAAACAGGTTTTAGGACATGTACTGAAATGACCTAAGCTATGATTTGATCACACCCGAGATGATTAAATACTGCCCAACTTAAGAAAATGCGCATTTAAGAAATACATATAGGAAAAGTGGATGGGAAAGGTTATTTTGATTTACAGTATAATTCACAACAATTAAGGCATCTTAAAATTTAATTCAGTTCTGGATATTTTGCTCAAAACAACAACATAAAAAGAAAATACTATTGTAACTATAATATATCTAGAGACATTGACATGTACAGAATCTAATGCTTATGTAATACAAGGCCCTGATGCTTATACTCTGGTTATTAAAAAGGAGGGGTTAAACATTTCAAGACTAACTCAGAAAGAAATGTCTATGCGGCTTGCGATAGATATTCCAAGACTTCTGTACCTTAATAAAAACGGACTATCATTATCTTCACTTTCTCTTAAATCTTGTGATTGAATTATTTCTGAACATCGTAAGGAGAAAGAAGGAGTCAAATGGAATAATAAATGAGCTGTTTTTAGTTTATTTCACTGTGTTTTTTTTTTTTTTATATCCTGAAGCTGACTTCCCCTGTTTTGAACCTACATAGGAATGACAGCTTAACTTTATTGGCAGATGGGTATTTCTTACAAAACTTAGATACACGGTGGAAGCTTTTCATTAAAATTAACAACACCACCAAGGTTTTTTGTTTGCTTTTATGGTAAGCAAAGAAAACTTTGTTGTGAAAAATCATAATACATCAGCAGAAGTCCACCAAAACTCCACTTAAAAACAATAAAAATCAGGTCACAACATAAAACAGAGTATTTTCATTTAGATTTCTTGGTGCTTTGGGAATGGTTCAATCAAATTTTCCCTCCTAATAAAAAGAGGGACCAGGAGCAATTATTCTTTTCAAATTTAACCACCATCTTCAATTAAACACAACGACCTTATTACGTGACAGGGATGGATATCTGACTGCACGAAGTAGTTAAAAACCATCAGCTCTGCTCCTCAGTGAGTGATATCCCCTTCCTCTGAATGGTTAATCTGCTATGTCAGGAAACAGCATTAATGAGGTGATAACAACAGAAAGCTGTCCCTATTTGCAGAGCTACTAAACTGGTCATCCTCTGAAGTAAGCCCACAGGACTGAAGCCTGAATGCTCCTTTCTGATTAGAAAATTAAATTATGACTGAGAGAAGACTTTGGTATGCCTACTTCTATTGTCTCCATGTCTTTCAAATTGTTAAAAGGAAAAAAAAAATCCCGAGGGACAGGAGCACACAATTGGAAGTGACAGCTACAGCAACTTAATGAGTATCTACTGGCGGAGCCACAGTAATTGTGTTCACACTTGTTGTCCTCTCTAGTTTTAAGGTAAAATGCATTAATTCAATCTAGTTCTGCTGAAACGTAATCTAGTTTGTTTTACTTCACAAAACAAACACAGTCTCATGGGAAGCAATAGGTGTGGGTTTAAACTGTTTCGAGCTGAGGACGGAGTTAACTGTGTTCCTCTGTCATGGCTGAGTCCGTGGCAGCTAGCAATTATAAAACAATTTGCATTTCTAGTCTGGATTAGCTTTCTACAGATTTAGTGGGCTGCAGTGGCTCAGTGCAGGGCACCAGCAGTGGTGTCGCAGAGCCAAAGGCAGCATGGGCTTGGGAGGAGCAAGGAGATGCACAGCAAGGTCTGCTCACACCCTATGGAGCTGCGTGAAATACGAGGAACTAGTGCAGATTTTGGCTCCCTGACTCCAAAGATGCTTAAATGAAGACTACGTGCAACTCAGCCCGAGGAGAAAGCTGCCCACACATCGTTTCTGATGAGCTGGTTTACGATCTCCCTGCTCAGCACGCTTGTCTGCTGAGAATCCAGTCCAAGCGCTCAATTCTCAGTTTTGCCAAGAATCTCCTAGTGCTTACCTCAGCTTTGCGGGGCGCCTTCCCCAAACCAGGCACCACGGGAAGGCTGACCACTGTCGCACTGAAACCCAGCTCCGCACATGCTCTCCCAGCGCAGTGAGTTAAATCCCACCCCGTGCCCTCCGCCAAGCTCTCCGCTAGCCCGGCTCTTGTGCGACCCGACCGTGGCCAAGCAGGATGGCGGAGCACCCGGAGGTTGTCCCTGCTCTCCTCTGGAAAGCTGCTGTTTTCATGGACAAAGATGTCAAACACCTACAGTTTTGCAGTCAGTAAAAAAAAAAAAAAAAAGGGACAACATCACAGCAGGGACGAAAGGGAAGTAACAGTGTGATCAACTAAAAATGCTAAGGATAGGGTAAGAAAAGTCAGTCACCTTTCACCCCAGTTAGCTGTACCTTGAGTTTGATAACAACTTTATGGACAGTTCTAATCATTTAATTGGGCAAGAAGTATTAGATGAAAGACTAAACATAATCTCAATCCTTAATGCTGGCTACACTTCCTAAAATACTGTAATTATAGATGGCTAGGAGCAATCCATGTGACGACAGAACTGCACTGCCACCCTGAACACAAAAATACGGCAGTAAGCAAGGATGGGAAGTCACCGCTGTTCTACTGACCTGCACTCGGAAGAGCTCTTGGCCGCAGAAAACAAATACTCACTAGAACAGTTTTGTGGAGTACACAGGCTCTGCTTCATCCTTTCTCTCTTGCTTAGATGCCAGGAGACAACCATCAGCATTCAGAAGGAGGGCACTACAGATTTCCCTATTTTTCATCTTGTCAGTGGTAGTGTTACTACTGAAAAATTAGCAAACCTTGGCTTTGGCATAAAATTAGATGTTAGAGGCCTTGTCCCTCTTTCATACACCTACTCTAATGTGCAGTCAGAGGCTACAATAGCTCGCATGAAACTTATGCAACAGTGCGTTGTTTTCTGCATAAAATAAAAATATTTATAGAGAAACTCCAGCCTATCATAAGACAGTGTGGTTAGCCACAGGCTGCTGAAGTCTGAAACATGATAGTTCAATGTAAGACATAAAAGACTTGCAAAGCGAGCAATAAAACTGTCTGAAGTCTGAAGTTTCAAAATCCTGGGAAGACAGCAAAAATGCAGCCGCACGGCACAGAGGGACTGGATAACTCCCGAGCCTCCTCTGAGAAGCTGCAAAGGAAGTCGTGCTGGGAAAGGAGACCATCCGTCTGCTGGTCAGATGCGGGCTGAGAAGTTTGCCTGGACAAGCCTTGTCCAGTTCAGTCTTTGGTGGCAGGAAGTTTCCCTTTCCCCAAAATGTACTTTTTCCTCCTCCCCCTTTGGTAAAGAATAGCGAAAGTATAAGCAGTGTGCAGAAAAGAAAGACTGGCAGCCCCACGTTCTCCACCTCACTATAAATAACTCCACATCACTGTTAGCTGCAATTCTTTTTAGGGCAGAGGCTTCGGCACTGACCAGCCGAATTTTCAACGCTGTCATCTTCCCCAGGTGAATCAAAACCAACCAAGTGCGAAGGCTAGAAAAACAGGGCAATGGTAAGGTTTTTAGCCTCACAAGTGAAGTGGCTGAGATCCTCGGGAACAGTCGTCCATTCTGGGCATCCAGCACCTCCTCCAGTTGACCATCCTGCCCTTTCTTTTCCATCCTCCATGCCATACTTACTGTCCCCTTACATTTCATTCTTGTATGCGTTTCTATAGTCCTTGCACACATCACCCCACTATCACTATTAAGTGAAAAAATGCTTTGCTGCCCATGAAACTCGACCATCTATGAGACTGACCACCTGGTGTAAATCTGCTCAGCGTGTGCGCTCCTGTTGTCTCTTTCTGAACTGTTGCATCTTCATCCTGATCATCATCCTCATGGTGAACCAGGAGTCAGCAGCTTCTCTCTGAGAAATACTGAACATCGGGAGACTGCTCTAGTCTGAGGACACGTAAGGGAGGCCCACATCTCCTCCCTTCAACACAGATAATTAAATCTGTTTTTTATCATTGCACATCATCTTCCTATTCTGAAGCACAATGCATTTCCAAGCCTGTCAGACATGTTCATCTTTCACAGTTCTTAACGGAAGGCCAAACCCTCAGTCCTCTGAGAGATCTCTTTTCCACCTAGACTCATAATCAGTTTAGATCCGTGTTCTATCAATGTTGTTCATTAGCTTAAACGCCCACACCTCGATTCTGCCCTGGCTTATTTGTTACTAGCAGCCATATTCCTCCTCCATATTTGCTTTTGCTGGGTTAACCAGACAAATATTGCAAGTGTACTCTTGTAGATAAGCTTTACTCTTTTCCAGTAACCCTCCCGGCTGTATTTCTGCACATGTTCCTCTTTCTCGGACATGGTTCATCAGCACTGGACACAGTAATGTCTCACTAGCCACCCAAAGGCTTGACCTTGTGCATGTCACAGTCACATTTGTTTTTTCCTAACTGCATTAAGTCACTAGCTTCCACTCGTCATTGACTAATAAACGCAGGTATTTTCCCAGTCTACTGCTAGGCACTTCCCTGATTTACAGGGCACTCACTCACTAACCCATACATGCAGTATCTTGCATTTTCTGCCACTACATGTTCCCGTAGGCTCACTCCTGTTACTCGAAGGTCTCAAGTCACTAACAGAAGTGAGATTATTCATGGAAAATATTACTCATTTATAATGAGTAATAGGCTTGACCAGGCTCAGTACCATTTACAAATGGATTCTGATAGTCCTGTAAAAATTCTGTGTATCTTTGTTACTTAATGTATTTATACCACATGGGTGTGTGTGGTTTTGGTTTTGCTTTGCTGGTTTTATACTATATGGGCATTGCTAGAAGCCAGCGAATAACCTTCTTTCTTCTAGACAGGCTAAAGCTATTGGCATCCTACTAAGATAAATTTGTTTTGAAGCTTTGCAGTCTGAAAAGAAACGCACAGAGGAAAAGACAAGCTATTACAGTAGAAGGCCCAAGCAAACCGCCAGAAAGCTGAAAGCACTGCACATGGCAAGCATTCAACCAAAAGACTCAGCAAGAGGACAAGTGTTCTCCTAAGCCCCAGAAATACATCTGCCACTGAAAATTCCATGTTAAGTTTGGAAACATGAAAATAGGTCAGCAAGGAAGCAGAACTGGACTTGCCTGGAAAGCAGGCTGAGACCAAGCGCTTTACCTAAGATGAAGACAAGATAATGGAAGGGGAAGAACAACACAGTGAGAAATGTAACCCCAGGAGAGAGCTCCTTTTCTGACAGCTTTCAGAAAGTACCTTAGCAGCAGACTAATGTCTCTGGCTGAACCACACGCCTCTAATGGAAACAAAGCCTTTTCTCCCTATATCCAATCCTTCCAACCAGCAATGATTAAGAAAACAAAAATAAAGTCTTAAGGAGTCTCATGGCAGAAGCACAAGCATACAAATGGGAGCATCTTTCCAGAGCGATACTGGATCCCACGAGAAGCTGCTCGTGTCCCCTCCTCGAGTGTCTTCGGTTTAGTTACTGTTCACTCGGAGTGTTTCTCTCGAGCTGCACCAGCGTCCTTCCCGGCCCCCAGTCCCTACCAGAAGGGGGTGAGGAGCCGGGCACCGCTTAGCAACACACTCGTAACGACGCCCCTCGCAAGCACACGCCGGCACGACGACGGGAACCCTCGCAGGACCGCTGCGGCGGGCTTTATTAACCCCGTTTACTTCTGTACACGCGGCTGGGCTTCAAACGGCGGCTCGGGCCCTCACCGAGGCAGCCCCCTGCTGCCTCTGGGGACGCGGCAGGCTTCCAACCGCCCACCGCGACGGGGGACAA
>VXAA01003127.1:1089228-1230558 GCA_013399115.1 Anseranas semipalmata
TTAACCTAGACCAGACCCAAAGAAATTAACATTTGTATATGAGCTAAAATATAAATAGCTCAACATCTGGGATGTTGAGTACACCCAAGTTCCTCCTTCTGGATGACTTCATTTTAATAGTTACACAAATACTAGATTTGAGATGCACATAAGGAAGAAAATATTTACATTTTACTGTTTTATGTACTTGATACCCTATATCTGATGTCATTTTATGGACATTAATTTCTTCCTGCAGAAGTTCTGGATGCTAGAATGGTTAAACTTTAGCTTAAGGTCTTCCAGTATATTCAGGATGCTGATTTAGAATAAAATAGTTCATGAGGTATTTTTCTGTAATGGGTACTTGTCTTACTGTAGGAAGAATAAGTTCCTAAGAAATTTATTTCAGAAGTTTATGCTCAACATAGGAGAGAGGTTATCAGTCAGGAAGTCGTATTTTGTATTCACAGCATGGAGGTAATATGCTGGGAGGCACTACTTTATACTTGATGATGAACCAAAACATTTAAAAAAAAAAAAAAACACATTTTTGGTAGGTCTTAATTTGTATGTTGATCTTTAGATTTGGAAATGGTTTCACTTAACTGGCTGATGGCTCTTTTTTCTGGATCAAATTTGTGGAGTTGAATTGTTAAAGATAGAGGTCACTTCTGAAAACTGTGGAGAAGTCACATTCTTGGTGCTCTGTTCATCCAAGGTAGTCCAACTGAACATTCAAATTATTTAAACCAGGCTTATGGTAATTAAATAAGTTATTCTTTAAGATGAGGGCCACCAACTTTTTGAGGTCATGGCAGAAAGAAAACCATTCTCAAATGAGAAGTCAAATGTTCTGGTAGAAACTCAGCAGGAGTGAAGAGGCTTCCAGAGCGTCTGCTAATGCAACAGTTGGACCTGTAACCCAAAAGTTCTTGGACTTCTGTTGTTGGTGACAAATCTCACATCAGTAAAAGAGGGCTTGACTATAATCAAAAGGATACAATATCATAATACTGCTTCTAAAGTAAAAGACAAAATGGTAAAAGTTATACTACTATCTCCTAAATGGGCTCAGTATTCCGGCATTGCCACTCGTTTAGTTTCTGTAAAATAGTCCATCTTACATATAATACCCAGAGTTGTAATATAATTGTGCTGTCGTGAGGAAAATCTGTCTCAACAGAGCATTTTTTGCGAAGTTTTCTTACAAGCATTGTAGGATATTTTTATTAGCTTGAAGGACATTAAGCTGTATTATTCTTTGGTTACTAGGGTAACAAGGAAGCCTCTGCTTCATACTAGATTCTGAAATTCTCTTCAGGCTGTGCCACGTCACATACACTCTGGTATCCATCTGCCTGAGCTTGTACATGGGGACTGATGAGAGAACAGAAATTTGTGCCAGGTTGTTTGCTGCTTAATCCAGTTATTTTTATTTTTTTTCTGAAGTCTTAGGTGACATGAAGCTAAGTTTATTGCAAAAGGTCAAATTCTTTCAAAAGTAAATAAGAAAAGGCACTATGGGAATGCAGTTCATATCCATCTGCAGTGCTCGACTGTACAGACAGTACAGATAGTAGCAATCAAATTGTCAGAGGTGAGTTTAAGCCCACCCAGGGATGTAGGTGTTTAAGGTCAGACCTGATGATCATTTGATCCCATCATTCCAACCCAGGCTGTTCTGTAATATCTGTGAGTTTTGTGATCCAAGCTTGCATCTGTTTCCAGAGGCATATATTTGGGTAGTGGTAAAAATCAGCAGCTCTGACTTACTGGAGTAAGAAGGCTCTTACCTTACCTTGATATTGAGAAGAAGCTGTGTGGTTCTAGTTGGACGGAACAACATGATCGTTCCTAAATGCTAATCCTTTGGAAGCAGGTGATGCTACTAAGAAGGTTTTGAATTAATTGTGAGGCCTATTCTTAAAGACTGTAAAAGCGTAATTTTAATGAGCTGAAGAAAATCCTATTAGAATTGTTTAAATAAGTTTTGTAGTGGGATTTTTATCAGTGATCATAAATTGGTTAAAGGAATAGAAGAGTGTTTTCTCTGTGAAGAGTGAAGTAACGCCTTACGGGACTGTGGTCTTCTGGCCCTTTTAAAGGGCTTATGCATTTGGATATTTATACTAGCCAAAACTTTTACTTTTTATATTCATTAATAAGTTCCCCTTTCTATAGATTTAACAAGGATAAGGAGGTTGGAGTTGCCATTAACTTATGCGTGGAGCTCTAGTTACCTTTGTAAAATCTTGGTAAGTCACTTTGCTTTCATAATGATCAGATATATGTCTGCCTTGAGTTGTGTAAGTATGATTGTCAATTCCTCAACGTAAACTAATAGTTATAAATATTTGTATAGCTTTGGCATTTGTTTCTCAGCCCATTTTCTATGGAAGCCAGCTTTATGCAACTCAGTTGTCTACTTGTCTCACCTTCCTCCATTACCAGCCAGTAAATTTTTAGTTCTGCGGCCAAGTCAAACTAAATTCAGTGCTGGGACAAGTTCCCACAGAGGTTGTGGAAGGTCTATCCTTGGAGATTTTCAAGACTCAGTGGTGCGTGGCCCTGCATGAGCTGGTTGAGGTCTCCTAGCTGACCTTCCTCTGAGCAGGGAGTTGGACTGAGACTTCCTGAGGTCCCTTCCCGCCCCAGTGATGCTGCGGTTCTGACCGGGAAGAGTTAGAGATCTAAGTAATGATTTCAGTTCTTGCTGAGTTGCAGGTGGGAAAGAGAGCCCGCTGGTGCTCTGGTTGTGGAAAATCTGTGGCATGTGCTCAGGCCTAATTATGGCCCGGAGAATGGTTGAGGGAAAGCGTACTAGGCAGGCTTCTTGACCTTGTACAAGTTCTGTACGGAGAAGCAAGGAGGAGGAGAAATCCCTCAGTGTCGGTATGTGTTTTAAGATACCGCGAGCTCTGCAGTTTCCGCTCAAGCCTGCGTAGCTGAGGTGAGGTAACAGCCCCGGTGTGTGTCCTTTGCTCCTGCTCTGAGGCACACCCAGTCTAACAGCTGTGTTGTTTCTGCTGGCAAGCGTGACATTGGCACTGAATCTGCCCTAACATATCTGTTCTGAATACTTGTGAAGAAAACCTGAAGATTTGCGCTGTTACGTAGCGGGCTGCTGAGAATAGCTGGCATGCGGGCTGTTCTCCTCTTGGAGAGGGAGCAAAACTGCTAGCACATCCTTCAGGATGCTCGAATGACCTCTGCCACCACGGGTGGAAGGCCTCAGCGGTGGCTACCTGCCTCGGGCATTCGGAGGTGAAGGCTGATGGCTGTTCTTCCAGCTGCAGGACAGAGATGCAGAGTTTAAAGGACTTGCTAGAAATGGCTCAGGAAGTCTGTAACAGGATATGGTAGTGAACCCCCATCTCTCACATTGCGTGTCGGCGCTCCTCTCACTTGATGTTAATGTGCTTTCTGCAGGGTGTCAGAAGATTAAAATTTTATTCTAAGTGGTTATGTCTGGAGAGCAAAGAAACAGTTGTTTTGAAGAATTGTCTTTTTTCAGACTTTAAAATACAAATCAAATATAGATGGTAGTCTCTTTAATTGTAGGTTTTTTTGTTCTTTTTAACTGTAGTATCTTCTGCATGTTGTACATTTGGTATGTACCAAAACCCTTGACATATCTAGTCATGCTCATTGCAATAAACATTACTATATTACCATGGCATATGGCTTAAAAATATTTAAGGTCAAAACTAATACAGTCATTAAGGGTAATTTTCAATTATGGATACAAAGTTCAAATACTTAAACGTGCAGCCTGATTTTCAAGATGTTGAATGCCATTGCTACAGGTAGTAGCAGTGTTTTTATTTATTTTAAATTAGATGCTTAGATTTAGAGTATCTAGGAAATTTTGAGCAAGAGCTTTGTACTTAAGCAACCACACTGTGCATTATCGGTTCATGGCTTTTGTGATAACCAGACTTCTTTCAACACAAACTGAGTATGAGACAGGAATTAAGTGAAACTGATGCACCTGTGAGAAACTCAGATTTGTAGGGCATTCTGATTTTTCCTGCTGCTTTGGAGGTATCACATTAGAAACAAAAGAACTAGTCACGATGGAAAAAGTCAGGTAAACACATTTTTGTGCTTGTGGTTATTGCTGCTTAAATTTTACCAAGGAATAGAAAATTCTTATTTGAAAATTCCAGTGTTTAAGTTGTTAAATGTGACCGGACTTTAGGATTTCAGTAAGATGATGTTGCTGTTCACCTATATAAGATGAGAACTTTGAGTGGTATTGAGAGGGAATGCAAGGATTAAAATCTTGCATGCATATGTTCACAGCAAACCTGCTGCTAAGCAGGTAGATGTTATATATCACTTGGAGTCTTTTCAGTGTTGGTAATTGATTTCAGTGTTAGATATGAATTGTAATGATAGATACCTAGGAAAAGGTATACTCTTTAGGGTGAAAGCTAACTTCTTGTTTGCAAAGGCTGTCGAGTGCCTGAAATGCCAGTGGATGAGAACTGGTGTTACTTAGGTCATAGACTCCCTGTTGTCATCCCCAGAGCTAGAAGGGCTGCTTGCCTGCCTCTTCCCATGCCAGAGCCTTCTTCGAGAGGGACTGATAATGTCACTGGATGCGGTTCAAACATGCACGGGCTTCTGTGAACTTGCTGAGGAAAAGGTCTCCCAAAGATCTTGATGATCAGTAATTTTTCTTTAGGACTGGTTTGGTACTTTAAAGTGAATAGTGAACTCTTCTCCCATGGGGCGTGTTGGCTGACCATTGACTTTTCAGGTGTTCTTGCTGTTCTGCTGTTTAAGCAGGTGACAGAGCTGCTGACAGAGGCTTCATCTGCAGCAAATGAATGTAGGTTTATTAGGTGGTGTCTGGGTACAAGTAAAGGATAACATCATCCACCATTCATGTCCCTTTCAAGTTCTCAGCTGTGAGCTGCTAAGAAATAGTGTGTTCAAGTGCTTTGGTTCAAAAGCGCTTGTAGGAACAGTTGGGAAGTAAATATATATGGGTGTATAAATATATATAGTGCTTCATTACATTGGGTTTTATTGTTGTTGTTTCTTGGGCTTTGGGTTGGAAGACAACTGTTTCCTCTAATACTAACTAGGCACCGTACCAAAGGTGAGCCTGTAGGACAATTTCAGCAAAACTAGGATTGGCTGAGACTTTTGTTAGACCTTCAAACCAAACTGGAAAGCGTAAGCAGACTATAACAACCAGTGAACTGAATTGGCTTTTAAAGTATTTAATTTAAGTTGAGATGATTATTTCCAGAAAGCTTCATGTACAAGAGCAAGGATAGTTTCTGAAGTCTTCTCAAAAGCAATATGGTGTGGTGGTTATTTATTATACTAATATTATTCTTCAAGTCATTTTACAATTATTATTTAATTTGATGTCCTATGAGTAAGTACAATTATCCTGACTGTATACAGTTATCCTCAGTCTACCCATCTGAGAAGTTTGTTTCCCGAAGGCTATATAGGGAATTCATGTCAAAGCCTAGAATAAAATGTTAGATCCCTAGTCCCACAATTAGGCCATACACTGTTCTGTATGGCAAAATAATTCATGACTCAGCCACCTAATTGCAGTGGGACTTCCAATAAGCTCTTTAACATCTACTCATTTATAAAAATGATTTTAAGACTTTTTTTTTTTCAGTTGGGAGTTGTTGCTTAACTAATTTAAATCCTTACACAATGTAGCTTACAAAACTGAATATTAAATGCAATTAATCGGCAAACTGGAATGACTTGTTTGCATGAGAGAGGTGTGGGTTTTACGGCTGTTAGGTATGGATTTACCTGAGAGGCTGCAGTAATTTCCATGTTGTGGAGAGCAAAATGTGGAGAGTTCAAACTTTGCAAAAACCTACTTATATATGCGCGCACACATACACATATCCTGACACATTCCATCTATCTATACAGGTACAGGCACATCTTCATTGGAGTTTATTTGTAGAACTCCATGGGGAAAAGATAGAGCTCTGCAGACTGGCCGCGTGCTGTTGATTTAACCCATAATGTTAATTTTTTTTAAAACTACCAAAATACAAGGAATCAGGGTCTGGGAAAAAGTGAAATGTCCTTTCTACCTAAATTTCTTAAGGTAAGGTAGTAATGTTTTAGAAGTGTGTATGTGTATATATATACATAATAAAAAAATATATATTTTCCCCCATTACTTTAGTTCAAGAATTAGAAGCTTTCAACAGACGGTTAAGCTTGCATGTTTCCACTTGACAATTCCATAGCTTTGCTTCCTCTCATCCTCATGTCTGAGAGGGTCAGCACCAGATTGGAAAACACTGTGTCTCTTTTCTTATCCTCTGCAGCTAACGTGATTTGTAACTATTGAGGATTTTACATGAAACATCCAAGGAACAGTGTGAAAGGGATAAGAAAAAGTCTTGATAGTTAAACTTGGAATAAATTCTTTCTGTAGATGAGGAAACTTCAAGTTATGACAGATTTTACTGCAGGCAATCAAAAGTTTGCAAGGTGCGTTACAAAATAATGTTTAGTAATAGATGCATATGAATTTGTAAACAATCTAATGGATTTAACTGCTATTTATGGTACTTTATTTCATATTGCCCAGAACTATTTTACTGTGTCTTTTGGCAAGATTCTTGTCACATTTTTTTTTTTTAAGTCTAAAGTGAAGAATAATTATTTTTCCTTGCCACAATATCTTTGTCACTTTAAAGGCTTTCCTTTTTGAAATACTGTGAAAAGTGCAAGAAACACTCTCAAAGAAGGAAGAGGGGGGAAAAAAACACATGCAAAAGAAGATAAAAAAGGTTTCAAACTGAAGACTCCTTTGATTAGGAAAAGTTATCATGGATAGATATCTTTACATTTCAGTGGTCTCTGTATTTAACATGTAAAGCTAGAAATCCATACATCTTTCCATAAACTTCAGCAGGAATTAAGGTAGTCATAAAAATAGTCTTTAAGAACACGTTTTTTCTCTTAATTTGTTTTTATTATACAGACAATTTCTGCATTTTGGTTGAACGTGTTTGGCTCTGGTATGAAGCGTGAGCAAAAATCCTAGAAAAGATGCAGCATTTCCTGAATGTGAATTAAGAAGCAGGAACTCCTCTGAGCTTTTTGTCTTCTCCTGTTCTGGTCCTGTGCGCTATATATTTATTTCCTTGTTCTAGGGGTACTGGGCAATCTCCAGTACAGTTTAAGGGAATCAGATCTGTTTGTCAGCCTTGGTGTACATTTTTCAATTTTTACTTTTTTATTCTTTGTTTTATTCTATTTTCACTTCATGTCATCTTTTTCATCTTCCTTCAGTGACAGCTCCAGCCAGAACTCTGAAAAGTACCTTATAAATGTGTAAGAAAATGAGATGTGATGGTGTGTACTGCCCATGGTTTTCTCTCCCAGAATAAGTCTGGAGGTAGAAGAAATGTGAAGTAAAAATCTATGCAGGTCATTTACATACCATTCATCTAGAGACTTTCTAAATGTTTTAACAAGTTAATTAAGCTGTTACTCGAAGTATACATATTAATCTAAACAGAAATGTGGGTGTACGTGCCATGTGAGGGAAGATAAAAAGTAGAAGCTGTTTATTACTGTGGCATGTAAGGCTGTGTGATCAGTGGTGCATAGCTGAGCTGCATTAAACTTTAAAGTCTATGTATTTATTGGTTTTGTGTGGCTATGGTGTCCATCCTTAGGAAAACCGAGGGATTTACTGTGGCCTGTTGGTCCCAGAAGCTTGTAAAGATGGATATGAGGGTAGTTTTTTAGAATTGAATAAAGTTATCTGAGATTGGTGAGTACCTATCAGTTGTCTTCTACGGAGCAAGGGCTGAATCTTGCCAGTGGTGACATTCTAGATATGATGGTATTTGACTCTGCACCAGTGTCCTTCACAGGGCTGTAAATGATCTCAGTCGGGCTTATGTCTTCAGGAGCTGCCACTGCTTGGTATCCATCATACTGGAGTCTAGGATAGTGAGATCATTTAAACAGGGTGAAGTACCTTGTTCTTTAAACACGTTCTGCAAACACGTGTAATTGGTCTTGCAAAAATTTGTTCCTGAGGTCTTGGAAAGTCGAGTCTTTCTGTGCCACATTTGAGTATATTTCTTTCAAGCTCTGCTGTGATGTTTGCCCTAGAACACATACTTCACTGCACTGATACGGAGGAAACTGGCAGCGGTTCTTATTTTCAGGTGGCCCTCATCCTTTTCATTAGGAAAGATCAGTGCTGCTCAAAGCTTTTCAGCAGCGCTGAGAAAATTGGATTTTTCTGCTCCAGGAATGAGGGGCAGGAACGTGCTGCTTCTCCATTGCAAAGGGGACAGGCAGGGGGAAGCGGGCTGTGCTGAGAGGCGAGACCTCTGCGCAGCTCCGGCGGTGGATAGCTGTCCTCTCACGCATCCTGGGATGGTGGCAGCAGCAGCAGTTTGTTTTTTCTTTTTTTTCAGGGCTCTGGTAGAGGTAACAGGGTTTTAGCCTCTTTTGATCTGCTGATGCAGAATTTGATAGGTATATGCTGAGATAGACTTTGCTGAATGCTGATACAGAATTTGATGGAATAATGAGCACGCTGTCTGTTTTAGGAGTGGGTTTGTGAGTGGGTTAGATCCAGCTTGAAGCTTTTGGAAGGATTTGTGAAATCCTGGGCTTGATTTTTGTGGAAGGTTCTGCATTGCTGCTTGGGTGTTGCAGGACAGCTCTTTATTTTATTTTTTTCCCTCTCTTAAAGAAGCTTTTTTCCTATCGGGCCACTGACATCTGCAGGGTGAAAAGCCCGTGGGGGAAGAGATGTTCTTCTTCCCTTCAAATTCCATTAGAATCACGTAGTTCCGCCACATCTGACAAATGGCACTTGGTCACAGCGGGCCCGTGCTGCTGCACGCCACCTCGGCGGCAGGCGGGACCTCCGGGAGCAGGTAGAGGTGGCCTCCTGCGGGGTCAGCAGCCGCTGTGAGGAGGGAGAGGAACCAGGGAGCTCCTCCGTGCCCAGCAGATCTGCCCAGGATACTGAGCGAGGCAGGAAATTCTGGCAGCTTCAGGAGGTGACGGGTAGAGAGCCAGCCTGAACGTCAGATCTCGTAGAGCTCTTCAGTCAAGGGCCAGCTCCAGGGTTTCTAGGTTTTCTGCAGTGTGTTACCAGAACCCAAAAGCCACAAGTACGCTGCAGAGACCCTTAGGGCCTCTGAATGAAGATCAGCAGGGGCTGACGTGGAGCCACGTAGCTTCTGCAAAGGCCTGCTAGGTCAGATGTTGCACTGCCCAGCACACCATCCATCATCTTCTTGGTGTTTGGAGAATATAATGCACAGACATCTGGTCTGGCAGGCCTGATTCTAAACTGGAGAGAATAAGCCCATACTGCAGCCAGTCTTCTGCTCAGTGTCCATGGACTGTTTTCCCATTATTTGTGATACTCAAGTTTCCATTATTCTAGATGATGGATAATAACTTTTCTATGTAGAAAGACAAGTTTAGTATGACTTTTTTCATACACAATATATATATATAATGTGTATATTTGTGTATATATATACATATAAACGGAATATAATATATTCAGAATTTAATTATTTTAAAAGGAACACTGAATATATGCATACTTTTATACAAGAAGTATTTGCTCTGTAAATTTGAGCTGACTACTCAAAGATGAGGTAATACAGTGGTGTGTTTTGCAAGAGAAACCTTATTTTCGCCCTTTGAGGAAGTATTTGATAAGGTGACATGAGGGTTTTGCAGAAACATTTTTTTTTTACACAATTTAATGTTATAAAGTGATCATTGGATGAATCTGGATTATATGGTAAATAAGGCTATTGACTGTAGGATTCCCATCTCATTTCAAGTGGTAAAGGTAGGTAGTGAATAGGGCAAACACAAGCCATAAAGGCAGGAAAAAGCAATACAGAAAAGTGATTCAATCTGTTCCATGTAACAGTTCCTAGATAGTCCTGTACAAATAAACTCAATTAAACTTTTGATATCTATCCCATCAGCTCATCAATTCCTCTTTTTGTCCTCTAGTATGGAGCTTCAGTATTTCCATCTCTCCATTTCCAAGATGCTGAGCACTCATAGAAAACAGATCCTCAGATATTTAGTTGCCCAGCTTTTCTAGGGTCCTTAAACCTTTTTAAGCACTTGAATATTCTAGTGGAACTTTCTGTAAATCTGCAACAAGTGCGTGGGCTTTTTTCCTCGTACGTTTCTCAACAAATTGAAGTGATCTTGCAGAACAAGAAGAGAGGTGATCTTGTGTTTTAATTCTGGCTCAGACGCTTCTTTACTGAATGCTTCTCAAGTGACTACTTTGAATTTCTCAGTTTTTCCCACTTGCAAAATTGAGAAGATAGAGAATATCTACAGGAGCTGGAAGAAAAAGGCTTACATTTTGGGGCCCTCAAATTTCCAAGACATGCAGTGAAAGTGCAGCTGTTTCCACTTCCATTGAAAGTTTTTAATGCTGTACAGCAAATAAAATAAGACACATGCACACGGATAATAGAGATTAAAAAAATATTGAATTGCTGTCTTATCTGTTGAACACCATCCATCTTATGTAATTAAAGACTATGCCATCGTGTTGAAATGAGGAGGACAGATTTCAAGATGCTTGTGTGTATTTTGGTATTTAATTAATGGCAACTTAGCTCTTGTAAGAGTTCCAAAGGTATCGTTGTGCTAAATACTGTGCGTCTAGAGAGTAAGAAATGGATTGCGTCTGTTCAGGTGGTAAACGAGGATAGGATAAATGGTGAAAAAGTGAGGGGAATCCTCTGCAATTATTGACCACAGCCTTAGACTCTGGATTAAGTGATGCCCTCAGAGTTAGTGAAGAGACATAACAAAGCTTAGAATTTCACTTGCATCTTATGACATAGTTGGACCAATTTTAGATACTGAGGTGGTGTGAGAAGTTACTGTCCTTTTATCCTTTGACTCTGGGATCAAGTTGACGGGAATACATAGATTTCCCCGTTTCCATGCAGAGTCTTGGCGGCCCAGTTTCATCAGTCGGACCAAGCTGCGGAGGCACGTGCACCAGCTCTGCATGGGAGGGAGGGTTAAAAAAATTGTTACAGGTGGCTTAAGGACAGTGACATCTTAAACTGCTGCAGGTGTTGGCGTTGTCTGTCCACAGCTTGGTCTTGCTCAAATCATTGGACTCGAAACAGCACTGCTAAGCTAATACAAAATAGAAAATCATGTTTAAATTAAGAGGGAACCATCTTGTTTCTCTTGGATCTTAGTTTGGTTTAAGCGTTAAAAATCATAATCATTTTTTCCTCTTAGTCCTTGTTGCTGTTATGAGAAAACCGGTATAATAGCATTTTGGAAATAGGCCCAGTGTTTTCTTTTCTGTTATGTCAAATACATAAATTTTAAACCTGACTAAACACTTGCTTAGTTCCATGTCTAAAGAAGAGTTTTATGCATGTGAGGATGGGAGAAGAAAAAAAAAAGGCATTTTAATTAAAAAAATAAAAAATAAAAAATGCAAGGATCCCCTCATAAGGAGGTGCAAAGTAATAAATTCCTTCAAAGCTTGTATGATCTATTGTGTGGTCCAAGTTGATGATGAAGCAGAACCCTGACAGTATTGCCTGGTACTTCATTTTCTTTTCTTCTTTTCAGCTTGTGTAACTCGCATAATGATGTGAATGCTGCAAGGAAAAAGTTATATCTTCTGCGTTAGCTAATGCATGTTTTTATATAACAATACTTTTGCATTGTGTAGAGAGTACTTGAAGTAGGCTGCCTGAAATTTCAAATGAATTTACTGGCACTTTGGTGTTCTCCCATTTATTGTTCATCTGAGAGTTCTTTATATATTAACCAAAAGTAGATGTACCTTTGAAAGGGAGAGTGATGCATCTTCCTTACCACAAGCAAGAAATATAACATGGCACCTGTTCAGGGAGAAGGAAGATGTAATGGTGGAGAGAGGGTTTAATGTCAGTCCTGTTCTTGCACCCTAACTGAGATTAACAACATAGAAAACATAAAAATATTACCAGTTCTTGTAGTGTGGAGGTGCTCCAGGCCAGTTTCCTGGTGGGAAAGAAACTTCAGAGGAGGAAGTATTCCCTTGAACTTTGAGAAAGCTCAGGGTGGGGAGGAAGAGATGTGCAACAAATCACTAGAATACAAAACAAGTAAAGCATTTTTTTCAACATAGAATGTTCACTTGTCCAAACATCTCTTTCTTGTTGGGTCTGTACTGTTTGCAAATAGATGCTTACATTTTTGAATGTTGTTTCTTTTGAAATATAATTATTGCTGGTTTTTTTTGTTTGTTTGTGGTTTTTTTTTTTTTTTTTTTAACTGCAGGTATGAGAAGGTGCCAGTAATTCTCGTTGGTAATAAAGTGGACCTGGAAAGTGAGAGAGAAGTGTCGTCGAATGAAGGCAGAGCCTTAGCTGAAGAATGGGGCTGCCCTTTTATGGAGACCTCTGCTAAAAGTAAAACAATGGTGGATGAGCTCTTTGCGGAAATTGTTAGACAAATGAACTATGCAGCACAGCCAGACAAAGATGATCCATGCTGTTCTGCATGTAATATACAATAGCATTAAAAATGACCTAACCTGAACTTAATTTGCAGAAATTTTGTAAGGTGGTAAAACTGTCTACTTCACTCCCTGGTTTGTGGGTCACTTGAAATACATCTGTAGTGAAGTAGCAACATTAACTCAGAGCTGAGCATTGAAAGTCAATCACTGACTCTGGATATAATTGGGTTAAATGACCACATCTCACCTGTTTTTCCCTTTGAGCACCTGCAATTTTATGGCATAGCCAGTTGATCTACAGGGTCATTCCAGTTGAGCGTACACGTGTTGTCATGTCAGACAGCAACAGCAGCAGCTAGTTCCGAAGAAGTTAGAAAACTTTTGGAAATGGGAAACAAAAGCAGTGGAGAAAATATCTTTGAAGACCATTCACAACTAGCGTAAGCGCAAAAGGAGAGCCAAGTCTTTCAACGACTACTTGCTGTGCTTTGGACGTGCGCTATCACTTGTGGCCAAATCTGTTCAGTCAAATGTGTTGATTTCACCTGAACTTCTGACAGTGTTAGAGGAAGAGGTTACCAGAGACCTATATAGTTTGGATTTTTTTCAAAATTGATGCTATTATTTCTACACTTTATCCCACATCTTGAAATAGAAAACATTGCATCAGCGTGTGAAATGAGAGGCAAGATCTGAAAACAAGTGACAGGTGAAGAAACAGTATGGCATTGGAATGTTTTAAATCTTTCGTTTTGCTGCTCAAAAATGGAGGATCGCTTCAGGTTTTGGTCTGCAAAAAGCCAAACAAACCCTCTGTTTACAAAGCAGGAAGCATCTTTATTTATCACTTTACTGAACCAGGAGGAAGCAACTGTGATGAAAAAATTGCTGAGCCTTACTAACAAGGAACACTTTAATAGTTTAACTAGTACCATCTTGTAAGGAAAATTAAGCCATGTTGCATCCATATGTTCCCTTCTGCAGAAACCTCATGGGACAGTATGAACATCCTGCATTTTTAAGTTCGTTAAAGACAACGGTTTTTCTTGCCTTTAAGGGCTATGTTCTCTGGTGTGATCCCTAACTAACCTTTGAAAATCAAGTTTGCTATTTCATAGCTTTAATGTTGAAAACTTAAATTGGATAACCATGTGAAATCATTTGGTTCAGAGGTGAAATAGTTACAGTTATAATTCCTTAGGTGAGCGTGGAAATGGCTCTTTAATTGCCTGACACACTATTCAAAGGTTGCCCCAATTATTGGAGTGTTAAATGGTGGGAGCAAATATTTTATTTTGAAAGGATGCTCGAGCTCTGGCTTGCTAGTTTCATAGCAGTGAAGTATTTATCATTTGCATGACTAATGGCACAGAAATACCTATTCTGAAGTCTTACAATCAAAGTATAGAAAAGTTTTCAATCACAATGTTTAGATTTTAAATGCTGGAGAGATTGTCTTGAGCTGGATCTTTTATAGGTAAAATTGGCCATAAAAATACAGAGTCACTGAGCCTGTGGTCTAAATAACACCATGCATTCATTAGTTTTTCAATCTTGTGCAGTAACAGTGTAGTTCCTTGTGTTTAAATGAGTGAAAACAGGGGTGCTGGGATGTGCGTGTGTGTTGAGTGTGTATGTGTGTGTGTATATGGCCCTTAGAAATGCTGTAATTGGAGTTAGGTTCGAGAGTTTTGCCTCCATCTGCAGAACTGCCTAAAAATGCTCTCATCTTCTACAAAGGAAACTGAAGTGCACCACGCTTTGCAGATTTTCGTACATATTCTTAATATTTTAAATTGTAGTTCAGTGGATGGTAAACAAAGGAAATCATATTAATGGAAGAGAACTGGCCATCTCTGCCCTTGATCTTTCAAAACCTTTCCACAACCAATGTATCGAAGGGCATTAGATGTCACAAAACGTTACGCCTTACTCGAACATTAATGTAGCCCTTTTTCCCATCTACCTTACAGAGCTTTTGTTACTGCGCTTTGTTCTCTTAGAGGTATTCTCACCATTTATTTCTGGCATCTGAATGCCCATTTTGGGTGCTCCGAGTCACCCTCTTAGAGGCACCTACCTCTTTCCATTGACTATACAGCAAAGTTAGGCTTTTAATTTTGGTCCTCTGAGTCTCACAACTTTTATACCTAAACTAGATGGTATGAATGTTCTCTTCCCCCCCGCCCGTTGTGTCAGCCACCATGCTTAAGCAAGATTTCAGATGTTGAATTAGTGACGTGGTAATTTTTAAGATACCTAGATTGGGAAATGGATTATTGAGCAGCACAACCTATCTGTAAAATAGCTTGTCAGTGTGAGATCCACTGCGTAAGCACTCAAATAAATAAATAAAATGTAATTGGAAGTGCAGGTTATGCAGCATCATTTACAGAAGTGTTAAAAATCTTACCTTGCAAATTGTTCATCGACCGAGAAAATGAATGGCCTAACGTGGAGTTCATAATGTAAAACAGATGGGCTTTTAATATAGGAAAAATTGCACAGTAAAATTCCTAACAGAAAATATTAGTGAAAATATTTCCCAGTCTTGTTTTTTCATTACACTCTCACATTTTCAGAAACGTAGGCCGTATATGCTACCATACAATACTGCGGGTGGGAAAAGTGTAAGTGTTGTTTTTCGTATAATTCTGAGGAAGTAGTTATGCACTATTTGTATTTCCACTAATGTGAAGATAGTGGAGCTTGAATCAATGACAGTTGCACTTGACAGAGATTTTTTGCAAAATATAGGGGTAGCAGAAATAGAGTTAAGTGAGCCACGCAGCAGTTTCGTGGCCGCCTTGTGGGAGTCATTGGTCATTGTTTAATTTGTGCCCTGATAGGATTACCAATTATAGTATTTGAAAGTTTCTTATGACATGCCTTAAAATGTTATGATTTGTTCCAAAGACCCACTTTTTCCTTTGGCTGTTCTTGTAGAGAACACAGGACTTTTCTGGAGTCAGCAAGACAGCATTTCTCCTGTTTTATTGTGTTGTTTGTTTTTTTGTTGTTTTTTNGACTTCTTCTGTTCTGGTTCTAACCTCTCCCTAACCCCAGTGCTACAGTTGCCATTACTTTTCTGTGGGAAAACTACTGGTATTTGCTTTCCTGTATAGAATGTTGCCTGAAGATGTCAGCCATTTGGTTGGGGGGGGGCTGTGCATGTTTGTTTTTTATTTTTATTTTTTTATTTTATTTTGCCAGTGTACTGTCAAAGCACTGGTTAGGCTTTAATTGTGAAACTCCGCAACAAAAGCAAGCGTTTGACAACTGCAGGAGGCTTTTATCTGCATTGTTGTGCATCTGTTAATTCTTGATCAGGGTTTGAAGAAAGACTGAAGTGGGTGCTGGAACCAGGCTTAACGCAGTTGATTTGGANGTTTTTTTTTTTGTTGTTTTTTTTTTTATAATGTTGCAACTTTTATTCTTTTAAGCTATGATAGTGATAGCAACTGTTTCCTCTTTCCCTTAAAAATGCACACAAGAACTGGTCCAAAANGGGGGGGCTGTGCATGTTTGTTTTTTATTTTTATTTTTTTATTTTATTTTGCCAGTGTACTGTCAAAGCACTGGTTAGGCTTTAATTGTGAAACTCCGCAACAAAAGCAAGCGTTTGACAACTGCAGGAGGCTTTTATCTGCATTGTTGTGCATCTGTTAATTCTTGATCAGGGTTTGAAGAAAGACTGAAGTGGGTGCTGGAACCAGGCTTAACGCAGTTGATTTGGAGTTTCCCAGAGGTGAATTAATGTGTTTCACAGATAATTGTTGAGCTCTAATACAACTGGCAACTTAAAATGGGGCAACAGTTTGTTTTGTAACAATGTCAGTTGTTTAAACCTTGATGTTTCAAATAAAACAAGAATTGTACATAGAACTCAATGCAAACTCAGCAGTTGTATTTGGAGTTAAATTATTTTAACAAATAAATTTATTTAATGAAACCTCCCTTGGATTTCCTGTATTGTCCATTTTGATTTGGTCAAAAAGTTCATCCAAAGCTGACAAGAGCTACCCAGTAATTTCAAACAAGCTGACAATTACTGGGGGGTTCAGCGAAGCATTTCTTGCCAAAATGCTCTTCTAGTACAAATTAAATAGCAATAAGAAAAAAAAAAAAAGTATATACTTTCATTTTAACAGATGGATGCATGTAGTGATTTAAGTTATATTCTTGATAAAGAACCACAGCAAAGGTTTTGGTTTTTCTTGTTTTCCTAGAGGGATATACATTGACAACAATCAGCAAGACTCGGTATTTGATAAGATATGTCTTGTTATGGCAGAAGGATAATAGTTACTGTAAAATAGATTAAAGCGATGTATGAACTTGGTCAATATATGGTATAATTAATATCCAGTGGTACTTTTCTAACATTGAGGATTGCAAAGGGTTAAAAAGGGGATCGTTCATTATATCAGCTGTTCAACTGATGAGCATTTTTGCAGGCTTTCATTGCAGTACAAAAGGAGTTAGTGTTAGAAAGAACTTCAAATACAATTAGCGTTGCAGAGATTTATAAATGAACAGTTGAGCTAGTGCTAACAGGATTATTCTAGCTAATTGGCATTGATCAGCAGTTACATTTTGGTCATGCCAATATCACTAAAGTACACTGTTTTCAGTAACAATGGGTACTTCATGATCTCTTGTTTTCATGTTATGCATGCCATAAGGAACATGAAGCCTGAGGCTGGCACATCTTAAAAGCTCATGGTTCTATGGATATAGGAGGCTGGCACATACTGTTATTTTTGTGCTTTTGATATGCCCATTCATCCTGTAAAACAATTCCAGGGGAGCTTCTGTGGATGGGTTGTTGCAGTCCTGTTAATTTGGTAATATCCTTTTTATGCCCCCAAAAATACCCATACAGAGATAACAGGAATTCATTGGGCTCTTCTAAAGAGTTCAAAAAAAAAAAAAAAAAAAAAAAAAAAAAGTTGGTGGAACATACTGTTTTCAAATACTGAACTAGAAATCTTTGAATATTTTACTCTTATGCCTTTCCCGAATCCTTTTTTATTTTTAGCTAGTGCAGGAAGCTAGTTGACTCTCTGAGAAAGATTTGTAAAATATTTTGATTGGAAGTAAATGTTTTATCTATCCTGCATAGGTATCAGTCCTACTGCATGTAGATGCAATACTTCGTACCTTCTCACATTGCAGGTAGAAAGTATTGCATTAGTTTGACATAGTGCTAAGATAGCTTTTTATTTTTTTCCTCAGCTCCCACATTATGTTCATCATGTGGTCTCTTAACATTTATAAATGGCACTTTGGCTGGAAAAGTGACCATGAAATGCTGACTTACGGACAGGAGGTTGCATTCAGGGGCTGAGTTGCGAGTGGGTGGCAGGGAAGCAATATTCCCGTGAACCAGGCACCATGCGGTACTGGAATCACTAACAGCACATCTTCATCCTGCTCTGATAGATGTGTTTTTTTCTGTGTACTTACAGGCACGCACATTTTGCTCTGACTTGAATATGAAATAGTTTGGGGATCACTGAGAATTTATTTCAGACTTTTCACGCTGCAGTGCCCACGTATGAAGGTAACCAGATAACATGCCTGCCTGCTCTTCTAAGGAGTGTGCGCGAGGTCAGGCGGCCACAGAAGAATCTCAACGAAGGATGGAAAAGTGAGGTGGTTGGCTGACGGGAGTGGAGATGGATCTAGCTAGAGGTGAAAACAGAGAACTGAAAGATTGTTCAAGAAAAATAATGAAGGTAGATTGAGAGAGCGCTGTGTGGAATGGGAGAAGTACAGCCTTCATCACAGACCAAATTTATAAGTATTCCTACACTAAAACACATATTAACATCAAGGTAGGTATATCACACAGAATCACAGAACCATTTAGGTTGGCAAAGACCTCCAAGATCATCCAGTCCAACCTATAACCTACCACTACCACGTCCTCCACTAAACCATATCACTAAGCTCTGCATCCAAACATCTTTTGAAGACCTCCAGGGATGGTGACTCAACCACTTCCCTGGGCAGCCTGTTCCAATGTCTAACAACCCTTTCAGTAAAGAGGTTTTTCCTAATATCCAACCTAAACCTCCCCTGGTGCAACTTAAGCCCATTTCCCCTTGTCCTATCACTGGACACGTGGGAGAAGACACCAATCCCCACCTCACTACAGCCTCCTTTTAGGTACCTGTAGAGAGCGATAAGGTCGCCCCTGAGCCTCCTCTTCTCCAGGCTAAAGAGAAATGGAGATCAAATGTAGCATTCTACAAGAAATTTCTTCTAGCTGAAAGAAATACAAAGCTGCCTCTTGAGACAGTGATGGGAAAGATTCTAAATATTTGGATTTTTTCCTTCTTTTAGAGTCCTTGTACAGTTAAATAACCAAAAGACCAATGTCATCCTCAAATACTTGAGACATGTCACCTTATCTTTCCTGTTGTACAACACAGTTTAGAAAAAACACACTTTCAACCTACAGCTGAGAATATACACTGGATTATAGCTCTTTGTTTTGGTTTGGTTTTGTTTTTGTTTTTTTTTTTAATATTAAGTAAAGTGGTTCAGCTGTTTCTCAGGATAAAACAAAGGAAGATGCATCATTCTACATGCTCGAAATTCTTTAAAATGGTCTGTTAAGATCTGGCACCTTTCTGGTTTGAAACATAGGGAAATTGCCCTAAAAATACTGTCTCAGGCCTTATGTCTAAACTTGGCCAGGTTATAAGCCTCTGGAGAGGAAGGAGGAAAAAAAATGCTTTACTTAGTATAAAGTGAGATAGAAGTTGGCATCCAAATTCTTCAGCTGCCTCAGGCTATGCTTTCGGCCCTTTGTAGTTCATTTATAGTAACTTCTGGGCGCGAGGCACCTTGCACGGTGCATGCGGGTGCTCATCCTGGAATGGAAACTGCTGAGCAAACCAATTTCTTCCCACTCTTTTTCAGTGCTTGGAGCAAGTGATGTAGAAAGTCTTTCTGCTGCTCCTTCAGTGATTCTGGTAGCATAAAGGTGATTCTCCTTGGAGGAAGAGGGGAAGAGTGAGGGAAGGAGATTGGAAGCAAGGGACAGGCGGCCTTGTACTAGCTGGGATGAAGGATCTGCAGAGAAGCTGCTGGGGAGGACGATATATATTTATATACAGTGGGTGGGAGCTGAGAAATAAGGTGGGAAAGAGTAGGATGAGACTGTTCAGCAGGGAGGACTCCCAACCATGCATCTTAATGTATCTTGCTCAAGCAGCAGAAGTTAGGTTTGCTGACAGTGAAGTCCCCTAGGAAGGGGCTCAGAGGTGGACTTCACTAAACCAGTGGTAGAGGCCTGGCGTGAACGTAGTAACCTGCCTGGTGGCTCGTGACCAATGCAGTGACTAGAAAAACTTACAAACAGCATTAACGTAATTTCACTTGGAAGTCTTGCTTTCTTAAAGTAAGGCAACAATAATTTAACCTTTACAGTATTTGCTGTGTGAGATTTTAATTACAGGAACACAAGTAATTGATCAATCCATGGAAGACAGGATTCTGCAAATGGAGAAAGCCAAATGGATGACACACAAGTGTCCGACTGATAGCAAGTGAATGAATGAGGACTTCCAATGCAATATGAAGTAACACTTCTCAGATTCTCCATGAAGCCTCGAGAGTTGTACTGGTGCTGCTGTAATGGGGTAGGATTCTGTAAAGGCCTGTGTGTTTCTCTAATCAATTTTTAGCTAAAGTTTACATTTTTCCTGTGTGGCTCTACTGTAGATTTGTTCAGGGGAAGGCAACCCTTACAGTGAGTCAGATGCAGTATTGATTTTATATTTGGTTTTGAGTTTTAAGGAGGAGATAATCAAAAACTCTACTGGTTCTGCTTAATTTATCAGGGAAAGATATAGCTGTGAGGATTCAAGGTTTTCCAGAAGTCTTCCTAAGAGTTGGCACCTTCTCATAAGATGAACTCAAGCAGCCTTTCTTGATGAAGGTGGTATTTGTAGTTATTTCTGGGAACTTGCTTACTCAAACAGTTAAAGACCATTAAGTGTGAGTGTGCATTTGCAGCACGTTGTTTACCTGCTTCATTATGCATGATGGTTTACTCAGCTTATCCCTAATCTCTGCCTTTAAAGTGAGAGTTAGTCCATCAAGTGGGCATCCTTAATTCAGGAGGACAATGTCCACTTGGACGTGCTTTGTTAGATGAGTGGGGAGGTGGTTTTCATGTCTACTTCAGATCTAAATCAAAATGCTCATTTTCTGGGCCACTTTCCACATTTACAAGAAGTCTGAAGAATAATAAATACTGTTTTCTCCCCATCAGAAGGTGGCAACTCCAGTGTCAGAGCTCTTTGGTTTGTCTAGAAAAATACATTGGCAAAAACTTCACGTTTGTCAGTATGGAGGAAGAATAGCAACAGGGGAGGCTTCTTTTACTGCTTATTAAGGTACATGGTTCTTCACCCTAGGCAAGCTACCTCCGCAGTTGGATGAGCATCTTGTTCCCATGTTCAGATTTTTTTCTATGTGAAAAGCAACTTGTTTCAACTAGGCGAAGAGACATTCTCCCCACCACCAGCATCACCTCTTTTCCTCTTTTATTTTTTTCTTTCTTGTCTTGACTTGACTTTGCACTTCGCAGCCATGCTTTGGCAAACTTCTGGAAGCAACAGCTGATGGCAGAAGCTGCTTATCCCCTGCTCTCAGAAATGCATGGAGAGCCTACATGTCACTAAAACTATACATCTAGCTTGGTTGATTATAAATGGCAACATTTTCCAAGAACTGAAGACCACTCTTTTAAAAATTTTGTAATGCTGCCTCCTTTTTAAAATTTTCTATTTGTTTTCAATTCTGGCATGTTGGTCTAAAGTGTTAAAAAAAAAAAAAAAAAAAAAAACAAAACTAAGCAAACAAGATAGAAAATAATCCAAGCCCAATTCCAGTTTCCTCATCTTGGTAACTGCAACAAGTAAAGTTTCAGCCTACTATTTGTCACCTATAAATGCAAATAAAAAGGAAGGATAGGGGAAGGCTTACAGGGGGAAAAACAAGGTTTTCTGACCACTCACTGACTTCAGATAGCAATATCAAAATAATCCATAAAGATCTCTCATCAAGTATAGAAAGATTATAGAAGCAGGTGATCACTCCGGGCTCAAGGGTAATAATAATAAAGTTGTTTTCTTCTCCACATGCAAGTCTCCCTGTAAAGAAGCACATGAATGAACCATGTCTGCCACAAAGATATCGTGACAAGCGACACCCTCCAACAGTGGTGCTGTGAGCACCAAGAGAGCTGGATTAGCATTGCAGCAGCTGCCAGATTCACTGTCTTTAGCAAAGCTTTGCTGCAGACCACAGCTGGGACTTAGTAAGTTTAGAAATACACAGCTATTTTAATTGACTATGTAATGACTTAAACCTGTGTCTTCCTTAAAAACAACCTTCAGGTGCTCTCCATCCTTCAGGTGCTCTCCATCACAGAGGAGGGCAGGATGCAAGGTGTTCATCAGAAACTGCAAAATCAGTGTATGCTGAATAATCACCTATAATAATCGCTCCTGACCAGCCACATGTCAGTATGGGCCTGAACTACTTCTGCTACCATGTTTCTTCTGGATGGGAAGTCTTAACCAAAGCTGTCTCTGTCACACCTTCTGGTATGTGCAGTAACTGATCCAAAGATCACCAGGTTGCTCTTTTTACTCTAAGAAATAATGTTTGAGGTCAGCTCTCTTAGACTAATTAAGCAGAGATCCCCCTCTAATCCCCTCAGAACAGACTTTCCATTGCTCTGTCTTTGTGTAGACAGACTTCGTAACAGCTCTGTCCATTATGTGATTGATGAAGCAGCCATGCAGTGGCTGAGATAAACATGCTGCCAAAGGTGTATCTGTGGGATAATTCAGCATCCGTGCTGTCGGATGTGTTAGGATGCTTGATGCAGTAATTTTACTGAGTTGCACCAAGAGGAAAGTGCCTTGATGACCCAGAGTGCAATGTCCTGCTTCCGTTGGCCTCTAGCACTATGAAGTGCAAGCAACATTACACAGTGGGAGCATTTCACAGAATCACAGAATATCCTGAGTTGGAAAGGACCCACAAGGAGCATCGAGTCCAACTCCTGGCTCCACACAGGACCACCCAAAAAACAGACCCTATGTCTGAGAGCATTGTCCAAATGCTTCTTGAACTCCGGCAGGCTCGGTGCTGTGACCACTGCCCTGGGGAGCCTGTTCCAGTGCCCGATCACCCTCTTGGTGAAGAACCTTTTCCTAACGCCCAGCCTGACCCTCCCCTGTCACAGCTCCATGCCGTTCCCTCGGGTCCTGTCGCTGTCACCGGAGAACAGAGATCAGCGCCTGCCCCTCCGCTCCCCTCGTGAGGAAGCTGCAGGCCGCCATGAGGCCTCCCCTCAGTCTCCTCTTATGAACAAACCAAGTGACATGAGCCACTCAGTC
Source organism: Anseranas semipalmata (assembly GCA_013399115.1). NCBI lineage: Eukaryota > Metazoa > Chordata > Aves > Anseriformes > Anseranatidae > Anseranas > Anseranas semipalmata. The sequence continues at coordinate 1,112,152 of VXAA01003127.1, forward strand.
TTGCCCTCTGGACCCTTCACCACCATTTGTGGCTGGCTTTCTCAAGGATGTGCCTCCTGTGCTCCACCCTGAAAAAGCCCATGAACTGCTGCCAAAATTCAAGCTGTAGACCACACTGCCTGGCCATGCTTGGACCGTGGCTCTCAGCACGCCTACTGTACATCCAAGCCAGATCTGAAGTGTCCTTTGTGCTGAAGAAAGGCATCAAGCAAGATACAGAAGTCAGTTCTCTGCCTGGAGGTTTTCAGGACCTGCCTACCTGCAAGTCACTGAAGGCACAGGAGATGACAGCAAACCTTGCATCAGGGTAGCACATAGGATGTTTTCCTTCTCTCTCAGTGTCTCCCTACCAGTGTATCTCAGGTTCTTCAAAGGATGGGGTTATTTCCCTCAATGCGCACAACTTATTGGCATCACTTGCAGATCACTCAGTGTTGGCTGTTCCAGTACTGACCAGAGTAATGTGCTTTGAGTGTGGGACAGGAGTTTCTCCTGCAGTTAACTGAAGGGCCAGGAAGACCAGAGGGCTTTCTGAGACTCTTATAGAAGAGCCGAATTAAAATCAAGCAAAACTTGGCACGGCTCCCCACCTGGTGATCACAGTGCAGCAGCATTTAATGTGCTCTGCCAGGACCAGCGAGCTGCTGATGGTAAAAGCAGGCTTTTGAAGGCCTATGTTGAAAGTCTGTCAAAAAATAAAATAACCCTGGTAACGTCTGTTGAACGTTTTTAAGAAGGTAGTAGTTGATCCTCAGTTAAAGTGAGGTTAGTTTCCAGCCAAGAAGACTGATTTTTTCCAACTTCTTTCTTCTGTACCGCTATTATAAAAGGTCTTTGGAAAAAATGAGCAGTCATCTGAGTGTCTCAAAGGTGAGTTGAATTCAGGGCCCCAGGGTCAAAGTATCTCAGATGGCTTGTCCTTTCAAGCTTCTTTTTCCTGTTATGGCAGGGAGGCACCTCTGCATGCTTATTGTGCTCAAGGCTGGGAATAAGAAATCCTTTCCTCTGCTGATACTTTGATCCATTGGTAATTTATCTGGACACGTGTGACCTTTATTACCAGCCTTTTGTTTTAATGGCCTAGCAATCTCTTGAAGGGGAATTTATCTAAAAACACATTATTTTTTGGCTTCTCTTTACCGATCTTGTGTTGATATCATGCTCTCAGGCAACGACCTTTAAACTCTTGAGTAAAATGGGTGCATTACAGCCTCATTTCATGCCTGAAGTGGGAAGTCTCAGAGAGAGTTACTCACCCAAAGGAGCATTTTGTGGCCCAGCGGAACCCCAGCCTCATGTCTCCAAGTGACATTCTCCTGCAATGAGGACAGATATGGTAACAATAAGCAACAATAAAAAATAGACTCTGAAACTAAAGGGACCTGGAAAAACACTGCATTTAGAACCACCCTGCTTCCGAGGGTATTAGCACATGGAAAGTGTAAGGCAACAAAGCAGGAAATGAAGTTTGCATTATTTTTGTTTGTTACAAAAACTTGCAGCTTCAATCTTCCTTCTTCCCTTGCTTAAAAAACCCAGTGAAGTAAGAAGCAGCTTTGTGGGCCTTGAACTTACAAAAATAGTCTGGGTAAACAGCAACTGTCTTCCAGTCCTCTTAGTGCTGTATGTGGGGAGAGACGCAAAGAATTTTGAGTGCTCAAATGGGGAATCTCCTGGAAAGGGACAGCCTGAACAAAGCCAACCCTATGATTCCAGGAAAAGAGGAGGTCAGGCTTAATAAACTGGCTAGGATTATTTAAGAAGAGCTGTTATAAACTGAGGAGGGTGTGTTTGTGTGCAACAGCACATTTCTGCTCACAACTGTAATTGGATGGGGGAATATAAAATGCTTTCTCTTGGTTTTCACATTCTGCCTTGGTGAACTGGAAAAGAAGAAAGGAGGGGACCCATTCCTTGTACACATTTTGATCCTACACACCAAATGCTTCAGCAATGGGGGAAAAATTTAAGAAAAAATAAACAAATGGAGCAACACGTTGTGAACCTTATAGGTAAAAGCTAGCTTGCTGGTGGTTTTGGCAGTGTTTGGCAGGTGATGAATATCAAGCCCCTTTGGAGACTCCTCAGTCCTTACCCAGGGAGGCATATCTTCCTACAGCCAATTATTCAGGCTACGAATACGATGCACTCTGGCTTATGAATGCACAGGATATCCCAAACGGGCTGAGGAGAGAGTAGTCCACAGACAGACACAGGCTTTTTTTTTTTTTTCAGGCAAAACCCAGGAGAAACATGGAGAGCAGTTTGTTATAGTAATAACTGCTTTTACTGATAGAGAAATTTGCAGCTAGAAAGTGAGCAATAGGAAAATTGCTACAGAAGAGAAGTCAGTATGTGAGCTTCCCCCACAGAAACAACGACAATTAGGGAGGGGGGGCTCTAAATGCTTTTTCTTTCCTAAAGAGGAAAGAAAAAGTGATAGCTGAGATGCCTGTTTTCCCCATCAGAGCTGTCCAATTCTGAGAGCTTCTCTGAAGGTCCTGATGAGGTGAGTCAAGCAGGCAGTTTCCACTGGCATGTACCTATAGGCAAACACTTTGTAGAGCTGCTAAAAACAATTTTTCCAAAAACAAATTTCAGGCTGAGGCCAGCTGACATCTTCTGGTATAATCAATTTGCCTGAAATGGCCTCTAAGAACAAGAAATAGAAAAAAAAAATCCATCTTGCTCCAGACCTACCTGCCTTTGAGTGGGACAAGGAGGAAGAGGAGGCTCAGACTGAGGGCCATTAGTGCTGCAGCCGACCACAGTGGGTCCCATGGGGTGGGATCCCAGCTAGGTTTTAACTGATGCTGTCCCTCTAGGTTCATTTATTTAATTAATAATATTGATTAAGTTAATTAATTAATAGTTACCAGCTGGCCATGACTGATGAGCACCACAGCAGACCCATGGGCACCTTGGCTTTGGCTGTGCCTGCACCCTGGGTGTTGCTGGATCCACAGCACCGATTTTGGGTGAAGTGAGACCTGGGAGGTGATTTAAAGAGATGGAGAACCAGACGCACTGACAAACATTCTCTCTTGCTCTCAGCAGCAACAGCAGGTCATTTAAAGGGCTTGGTCATGAGGAAAGGGGAAGTTTGTGTTTATCACAGCTCCCTCAGGACGTCTCTCCAGGGAAACCCCAGGGGCTGAGAGGAATCCTCGGCTGGGATAATGCCCTTCTAGCAGTTTTTTCCCACGCTTTTGCAAATAGCACGTTAGGGAGAACCCACAAAGTGGGAAGCGGGAGTGCTGTCCTGCAGCGCATCTTGTGGGACACGCACGGACGTGCTGCCTGGTGATGAGGCCTCATCTGCCACCTCTGGTTTGTGACTTGGTAGATGAAGGCTGTGGTCGGGCGGGCTCTGGTACCGGCAGCCTGAGCAGGCAGCATGCTGCCTTTGCAAAGTCCTCGTTTTCTTCTTCAGTGAAGAGAAGGGCGATGCTTTTCAGGCAGGAGATGAGATGCAAGCTCCTCTGAGGCCACAAGCAAAACCTGTGGGGATCACCCCCACAGGGTGTCAGGAGCTGGGCTTTCTGTTTCATTGCACTTCTCTAATATTTTCAAATTAAAAGCCACTCTTAGGGAAGAGTGACAGACTCTGTCACTCTCGCCCATTTAGGCCGGTGATAAGTTCTAGTGACAATATGCTTGCCCATTCCTTCTCACCACAGGTTTTGAGTGAGTGCCTTCCAGCCTAGCAAATGCTCACTTAATGTTTGCTGCGAGCTTTGCTGTGACTAATTGAGATTCATGTCACCCAGGCGGTGCTGATTGGATGCAAGGTCACGGGGTATATCTATTCCCTGATTGAGCACAGCTTTTAGAAGCAACTTCCTCGTGCCAACGCTTGACATGAATTTGAAATTCACTTCCAGTGCATATTCTGCATGCATTTAAAATTTGCCTGTGAACTCTCCTGCTGGTTGACTTGCTGGGTAGCGAAGGTGCTGTATGCCTTCTTAGGATGCCCTCGTCTCTGCAGGCAGTAAGCATCATCTAGGGTGTTGGGGTGGGATGCCAACTAGAGCTACCCTCGACAGTTGTGAACACAAAGCGGTCACCGAGCCTTCGAGGATGGCTGTCAGATTATTTGCCTGGCTGTAAGCATAGGAAATATTACTGCTAGTGCTGAATGGGGAATACGTTCAAGTGCCTCAATTAAATGCCACGCTACTCACTCCGCAGACAGCTGCCGAGGAGTTTATCTTCCCACCGCTCCCCGCCCTGCCTCCGAGCCGGGCTGCGTGCCCTCCTCGGCACTGACGGCACCGGGACGTGGTCAGCACAAACCAGCAGGCGGAGGCACTGGCTGGCACTGTCAGATCTGTCATCCCTGCTCACTCGGTGAAGGCACTCAAGGCACTGAAATTGCAAGAGCAGGCAAAAGATGTTTCTGATTATCAACTAAAACAGGAAGGAGACAAAGGAGGTGGGGAAAAAATGATTCATTTTAATGCAGCAAGAGGTGAGGAACTGAGTAGGCTCTGCCACCAGACTGGCAGCAGTGATTAACAGGGCTGTTAATGACCTGGAGCAGAGCAGCACCAGGGCAGGTCTGGCTGGAGGCAAAATATACAGTTAGCTTCATAAGCACCAGGGGAGAGAGGGGCTTTGGTGTCAGCTGAGGAAACCAGACAAATAGCACAAAGGCAGATGAAATTCCTCTTCTAAATGTGCATGGAAAGGGATGACTTGAAAGTATTCATCGTATGCAGACCGTATGTCCCAGGCTAACTCAAGTCACTTGGATCCAGCTGATTGTGTTCGGTATCCTGGCCTCCAAAAAGACAGCAAATCTGAAAATCGACAAACTACCGAGCTTCTTTATAAATAAGTTGTACCCCCCACTTGAAATACTGTAGAGGGTTATTAGCAAGCCATTCCACAGCATCCATCAGGACCAGCAAAGCGAGCCAGAGACAAGACTGATAAGGATCAATGACAGGCAAAAATTCTGCTGGCAGCAGTGGAAAAATGAGAATTGTTTGAGTTAGCGATGAGACTGATACAAGGAGACTGACAGGTGGAGATGTGGCAGTCGGCGAGTCGTGCAGCGAACGTAGGTCCAGCAGAGCCCATTCACCTTCTCATTCCAACACCCATAAGGAAACCAACTGGAGACAGCACAAATGCAAGGCTGTGGAGTTTATTCCACTTGATAACCACAGTCAAGGAAACAGTAACGCTGAAATGGCGATAACACTTAATTGGATAGTGACAATACACATATTTGGTAAAACACATAGCTCAGTGCATCAGAGCATAGTCCAGCTGAGAAAGTTGGAGGGGGAACACAGCAACACGCATGATATTCCAAAGATGCCCACACCAATGTCCTTTGAAACGTCAGCAGCCGCTGCTGGAAACAGGGTAGAAGACCAAGTGCATTGGGTGCATCCCTCAGGTGGGATGGTCCTGTGGAGCCAGACAAATGGATGGGGTGTTGATGCCAGGAGCAGCGCTTGGCCCTTTCTGATAACCTTCTCACCCAGCGAGAAGCACCATACTGTGCGAACATAACAAAGCTCTCTGAAGGACAGCTGCAACCCTTCCAGAAGCACTGCCAAGTGCAGGTCTGGATCCTTTAAGGAAAAGCCAGGGGCTGCAGCTTGTTCTGGAAACATGTCCGCTGCTTTGCATTTAGTGCTGCGGTTATTAATGACTGAAATACCCTGCCAGCCAGTGGGTTTCTGGCAACCTGCACGTCCGAGTCAGAGATCTCTGTGCAGTGCCTGATCTGAGCTGGCCCTAGCACCGAAGCCACCTCCTCCTTGGAAATCTCCACCAAGGAGACAGCCAAGGGACAGACCACGGCTCCACTGATGAGAAGGGACATTTCATGAGAGCAGGTTTGTGCAGCGCTGGCTGCACGCTGCTGCATGCCCCATGCTTGTTCTTGCACCGCAGGCGATGCTTGGGTGGGGACCTGCCAAGATGGGGGCAGAGGCATCCAGGGAACTGGTAGGAAGGTCTCAGGTGATGGCCCTTCATGGATAGACCGAGATGCTTGTGCCCAGGCAGCATGTCCTGCCTGCAGTGCCTAGCTTGCAAAACACAAGGCATATTTTCACCATAAGAAACCACCATGTAGTATTAGCTGCATCGGGGGAAGGGAGAGGGAGCAGGCCATACAGCATCATGAAAATCAAGTAGGTTTACCTGGGATGCACGTTCCCCGTCTTGTACCTTTAAAGGTGTTGGGAAATTTGTGACAGACTCCTGGGTGTAGCAACAAGTCTGAGAGCAAGAAAAAGTGAAGTACAGTATTTTTAAAGCTCAGCTAAAAATATTCAAGTATTTGCACACATAAAACTGAAAAGCTAACTGCTAGTCCATCCCATAATCTGATCTCTGAGCAGAGCAGTAAAATGCACCTAAATTTTAAAAGTGGCTTCTTGGTAAAGAGACGCTGTGCCTGGCTGGGAGTTATTCTAGCGTCTGCCATATGCAAAAGGCAACACTGACCTTGCCTGCCAAAAAAGAGATTAACCTGGGCCTCATATTGCGATGCTGTGCTTACAGGCAAATAAAGATAATTTCTCTGGATTGTTACTCTTTGCTTGACCAGCTGTCCCTCAAAGTGCAGGAGCAGATGATCTGAATGGCTGAGTTGTAGCAGCTCTGTGGCAAGAGCATCGCTGCCCAGTCAGCCGCAGTCACCAGCGAGCAGACCTGAGCCTGGCTGGGACGAGGTGGGATGCTGAGCATCGCGCATCTCCCTCAGGGCCGCTGTCCGTGGCTGGGAGAGGAAGCAGGGGCTTCACTGGTGGGCACAGGGAGAGGGGCAGGGAGCACCCTGCTCGGCCCCTTTGGGCCTGTTTTGCCCCTCCCATTGCCATCCCGAAAATACTTTAAAAAGATGCTTAAGAAATCATTTTTCAACAACAGAAAATTAATTTTGAATGAAAAAAATGCACCATCGCTTTCACTGTTCAGACCCAACAGAGTGACTTAAGTTCCAGCAACTTGGGAAGTTAAAGTAAAACCCAATTATTTCCTTCTACCTCTAACTCCAGCTTCACATCTTGGAGTTAAAATACACAAAATGAGCCGCTTTCCATTTTGTATCATTGGAAAAATGTGCCTGGCAGTCTCCCCAAAATCCTCATCATTTTTATTACAACTTTCAAATTTGTTTTCATTTTCCCCTTTGTTAACATTTTAGGCAACTCATACGAAGCCCTCACCATCAAACCAGCCCATTAGCAGTAATGACATAAATTACATTGTTCTCAAGGGTGCGGAGCACCCAGCTATTAAATCTAACCATGGGAGCTTGGCAAATCTTTTCATACACAAGGCAGCCGGCTCCTTTCTCCCCTGCCTCCACTCCCACCCCCTTTTCTTGCCTTGTGTGAGTGCGATACGCACGCTGAGGAACATCATGCCCCCAAGCCCATCTGCCCCCAGGTGCCTTCCTAAAATGCTTGGTGTCCCTGCGGGGTGGGGGCTGGCTCTTGGTCCCCTCAGCAGCTCGGGGGACAGGCTGCAGCTTCATGGCACTGAGCTGCCCAGGGCACTGCAACTTATGAGGCCATCTCTAGCATCTGGGGGCAAATCCCGGCTCCTCCTGTCAGGGCACGGCACAGCCCAGCTCTAGGGTGTCTGCACTTGGTTAAACAACAGGGTTTAAGCTGAGCATTTCCTTGTTTTCCCCAGCTTCTGCTAAAAGTGTTTTGACTTGTGTGTGCTCGGCGTGGTTGTCTGCCCAGGTTGGGCTACGCTGGGAAAGCCATCAGCTCACAAAAGACGTGGCTGTGCACATCCCACTCCAAAGGGCACCTGTTTTCCTCCTCAGATTGCCCCGCCACCAGCAGTAATTTTCACGCTCTGCGCAGTTGTTCAATGACAATTCTCTAAGGCAGGCCAGAAGATGGTTGATTCGTAACCAGTGTTGTTTAACATCCACACAAAAATGGCGGCGCGCCAGTCACGTGCTCCCCCTTGGGACGGACGAGTCCCATGGGGATGCAGCACTCACGGCCCCGGCCATCCTTACCCCGCGTGGCCGTGGGGCAGGGCCGTGGGACAGGGTCTGCTGTATGGGGGGACATGCCTGGGGCCGCCCACCTGCTCCCCACCGCCCTCCGTCCCCACGCTGCCACTGCATGGCCACCAGGAGGTCGGGAGGTGGATGTCCCCCATCTGCAGGCCCCGCGAGGGAAATGAGGAGCCCTGTGACAGCTCTGGGCTTCTTTACGAGAAGAAATGGAACCCAAACCCCAAGCTTGTTTTCCTTCAGGAAGGTCTGGCACAAGCAGAGAGTCTTCTCTCCCGATGAACTTTTTCCTGTGCAACAGCAACTGAAATAAAAAGAACAGCACTTAAATGGGATTTGCTAGAAGACAAACAAGGTTAAACAGGTTAAATTGTGGAAATAGAAGTCTCTCTGTTCGTATCTCCAAGCAAATAGAAGCCTGAAAGTCAGAATCAGGGATAAACGTCCCTGTGAGACGTACTTGCTGGCACTGCAGTGCAGAAAGGCAGGCTCTGCAACCCTCCGCCTCAGCAAACAAAACCTACCAGCGCTCAGAGGGGAGGGAAGGGCTTCTCCCTCCTGAGGTTCAGAAAGCTGGTTTTCAGCCAGAGATCAGATGTGGCAGTAATGGCAAGGCGAATGCACCTCCCTGGTGGCTTAGCTGGCACCTGGACAAAGAACAAAATCACCTGTGTTTGCAAAAGCCTTTTGTCCTGAAGGGTTGTTTTCACATCCCCACACCAGTTTTGTTCCTACTCACCTCTCCTTGGATCACTTCTTTCTTGCCAGGGTTGTTTCTGGCCAGCCCAAGACATGCACCTGTCTATGCAATCCTGATGAGAGTCAGTGGTCCTGCTGCCTTGATACTTCCAGCCCCATGCAGGGGCCAGGACAGATGAGCTGAGATGCTGTGTCCTCTACACCTACACCTTCACCTGTCTCCATGGCCTTAAACCTGAAAAACCATGGGCACCAGTGGATAACACACTGCAGTTTGCTCATAGGTTGAAGTAGGCAATATTCAAGTTCAGCAGCTAACTGCTAAAGCAGAAATAAACTCCAATAAAATCGAAATGAAAGTGAATTAACATAGTTAATCTACTTTTCAGCTTGATTAGCTCGCACTAGATAATAAGCATTTTCTGATAAGTTACTGATAATAACATTGGAAAGGAGTGGTTGCACTTCCCCAGTGAGCCAGGAAAAAGAAAACACATGTATCATCCCTCCTGGTAGCAGGGCATGAACTGAACATTGCCAAAGTCTTGCTGAAAGAGTAGATATTTCCAGGAACAGGACTCCTTCAAGGAGCAAAGGGGCTCCACCTGCACACCTGAGCCACCAGTCTGGTGGAATAAATGTTGGCTGGCTTGGAAACAGAAGGCTTTCCAAACAAAACAAAACAAAACAAAACAACAACAACAACAACAACAACAGGAGGACACTGGTGAGTAGCTCTGCAAGAGATTAAGAACTAGGGATTGTGAAAGAGGCTGCACACTCCTAGTGCTGGATTTAGAAGTGGGAGAGAGCTCTGCGGTTTCATCGGGAAGAGATGCTTTTGGGAGTCACATCATCACAAAGATTTGGAGTACACAGTTACTAACTAGAAAATAACCCTACTAATAATAAGCAGCCACAGGCATTCTCAGATGCAATAGCTCACATGTGTTTGAGCCAAGCAAGGGTGACATTACCTTAAGCTATTTTGTTAGACATACTGATGGTTATAGAAAAGTTCATGATAGAAGATGACCTTGCACCAAGTGGACATAAGCGGATTTGGTTTAAGTTAGAGGAAAGATAACAAAAGTAAAGTGTAATATGTTGGCATATTTTAAAACAGAATAGTTTCAGATATTTGGGAAATGTTAATAAAGAGAACTGGACTGGGAGCTCACCTACTCAAAAGTGGAACGGGGGCTTTGAATTCCTAAGGTCATGGCTGCTGTATCCGGGGCTGCTGTATCCTAGCTCTTGCTCCCACCCTGGGCCACCTCTCTTGTCATATTGATGCAGGTGTCTGTACACTTGCACGGTGGCCCTGAAGAAGAGTGAGAAGAGTACTCGGCAGGCAGAGAGAGGCTAGGGCGCCTGTCTGGGCTGTGGCAGCCAGGAGAGGTTGAGGAACGGCACATGGTGGCCAGGGAAGGTGTCACTGCCACCACTGCCTCCCTGCTCTCCACCCTGGCCAGCCCACCGGCGGCCACCAGGATGTGGTACCCCAGGCAAGGAGGGAAACAGACACGAAAGTCCTCCTGGCTTAACAAGATGCATAACTCTCTCATGAGAGTGAAGACCAAGAGAGAAAAAAGAAAAAGGAAAAGAAATAAAAAGTGGATTTGAGGTCAGACTGTCTAACGCTGATGTGAGAAATGACCCACGTCAGGCCTGGTTAGACCTTGCAAAGAAACAAAAAGAAACGGCAGAGCCCTCTGTAGTTGGTGCATACTCTGAAAAGTGTTTAGCAGTGCTAAAATGCGAAGTACAACCAGGGCAAGAAGAATTGGGCTGCTCTTGCAGCAAGGGAGGGATCAGAGGAAAGCTAAGGTTAAAGGATTGCTTAACCCATGTTGAAACCAACAGCTTAACCTTTCGTTTAAGGGGCTTGAAAGAAGATGCTAATAAGCATATTTTCTCAAAGATGAACAAGAAGCTGTGCAGGAGCTTGAGTGCTTGGGCTGGAGGCATTGCATGTGGCTGTTGTTGGTGTGAGGTGGCCGCAGTGACAGCAGCCCCCGGCCAGGAACCTGGCAGAGCATTTCGTCCTGGACTTACTACATCCCTTCAAGCAGGCAAACAAAACTGCATCAAAGCCACTCAATTTCTCCTGTTGATTTCCCCTCCTAAATGAAATTATCTGTGAGATCCTGACATTCAGCTTCCTGCTCAGGTTAAAAGGAGTAACAATTTATTTAGGTCTCAAAAAATAAGAGACTAGCTCGCCTCTGCAATTCAATAAGAATAATTATCTAGACTGCAGGGTCAGAGCCAGGATGACTAATGGAAATGTTTAGAGAAATGGAAATTACCCTGCTGCAGATTGAAGCTAAACTCAGAGTTTAATATATTCCAGCTAAAAAGACCAGATAATCTCCATCCCCAAAGCTGAGGGAGCTGGCCCATGAAATTGCCACTCTGATAGTAAGGACTTCTGATCTATCAAATCACAGATAGATACCGTAAGATGGGAATCCAGCAATTGTAAGAAATGGGAGGGAGAGAGTGATCCAAGCTGTTTACACACTCATTAATCCAACTTGAGTGGTTTACAACCCTGTAAAACAAATTTTGAGCGAACCAATAACTGAAGACACGGAAGAAAGTGGGGCTGAAATGTAGCATGAGCCAACCAAGGGACGGCCAGAGGGCAACCTTCCTGGCTCCTGTGGTCAGTGTCCGCAGGCCTGCAGGATAACTACAGGTTGCTCATTGTAAATGTGGGAGCAAGCTTGTTGCCTCTCCCTGAGCTCCTACACCCTGGTGACAAGGCAGGAGCGTGGTGGTGGCCCGGCATGGCCAGCAACTGAGAGGCAGGAGAGAGGCAATGTTGACCACCTCTGTTGTGGTCCAAGCATGTCACCTTCTGCAAATGAGCAGCTCCCTCACTCCAGCAAATCCAGGCTTGGAAAAAACTAGCATCCAAAAAAATGAAGCAATCCGGTCAGAAGGCCCACAGGTGTTTTGGGCTAGTGGGTGAGCACAAAAGGCATTGTTGCAAGTTTTTAAATAAGCCCATCTCAAAAGTAATTTCTTTTTTTTTTTTTTTAAAGAGCAAACATACTTGAATCAAGGGCTTGTATTTGTAACAAGCAGGCAACAAGCTAACGGAGGAAGGGCTGAGCCCTGCTCTACCATCAGGGACCATTTTTATTTTTGGTGCTCAGTAACTCAACTTTGAATGCCTGTGTTGACATACACAGTCTTGTTGTTTACCAGCATAAAAAAAAATCTACAGATTTAAAATGGAAGACTAGCATAAATACTAGCAACTGTATCCTTCCTTTTACTGTAGCTTACAAAGAGTGATTTTTCTCTTCTTGCTTTTTTGGAAGCCATAGGCAGACAATACCTAAGGAAACTTATTTTTTTAATGTGCAAATTTTACTTCACCCGACTGTTGTACTTTTAGAAATGGTTCCCATAGCTGGTCTTCTGTGAGAGCAAAGGCATGGCAGGGCCGCGCAGATACCGGTGCTGGGAGGTGGCAGGCGGGACGACAGGAGAAGGAGAGGAGGTGAAGTAGTGCCCACCTGTACTGTCCCTGCCACACACCAGCTGCCCAGACACACAGCTCCTGCATGCGGAGGGTCAGGTGGTATTTTGGGTGTGCTTTGGTCATTGCCCAAGACAGTCTCAGTCTGAACAAAAGATTTTCCACATCTTATAACTCTTTGCAGGAAAACCTCTACTGAAAATGGTACTTACAGCCTGGTGTGGATGCACAGAGACAGTCGGTATGTCCCAGCATTTCCATGGGGCTGATCCTCCTGACTGTCCCACACCTCATTGCACATTACTGCCAAAACACTTTGGCCCTCTTTTAGCAAAGTGCAAGCCAAAATGAACTGTGAGATCTTCTGCTGCTACATCACTCAATTATTTCTGAGCTCTGTAGCTCCCTCCTAGCCTGTCCATAATTCCTCCGTGGACGGCACTACTGTAGCCAATAGGTATGTAGAGAATTAAGGTTTTAGTCTTGCATTACTTCTACTAATAAAGACAAGTTAGAGCAAGATCAAAGAAAAAGCAGTAGAAAAGAAATTAGAAAGTATTGCTGTGGCTGTTTCTCCAAACCCACTTTTTTTCTGGACTGACCCATGATCTCAGAACAGAAAAAAAATTACAGACAACTCCATCTCCATCCCAATCTCCATAAACATACACAATAGTTCCTCATGTAGATCTGGACAGCTGGAAGAAGGCTCTCTATGGGATTGCTTTTCCATATCCCCTCACTTCCTTTCCTCTCTCCAGATGCAGCATTCTTCAGAATCACCACCTTTGTTCTTCAAGGCTTTTTGTGCTTTTAATACTTTATTTTAACAGCAGAGCCCTTGTTAGACCCAAGCTCAAAGAGCTCAGGAGAGTGTGTGTGTGCTCACCAGAACTGCTTGCTGGAGCTAGTATGATGCTCATCAAGGTGTCTGTGTTATAAGAACATTTCTACTACCTTACAACCTGCAAATGCTGTGCTCTTAGAACATGCTGATTTTGGTTTTACTTCGGAGGGGGAGAGGATATGAAAAAAAAAAAGTAAATATTTTGAGCAACTTAGGATATTATCTCCTTATATATTTTCTTTTATTATGGGGATGTGTAAAGAAACAGAATTTTTCTGACATATATTTCAAAAAAAAATTATGCTTCAAAATCTTTTTCTGATAAAAAAGATCCCAGCTCTAAACTGAAATGATTTCTTTTTCTGACCCCAAAGCAATTCTTCTTCCACTAGGAATGTGGTCTCTGGGGAAATTTCAAGCTCGCTTCAATTTGGAATGAGAACAATGTTAAAAATCTTGGAATCTGTCACAAGCTGGAAATTTGGACTTCCCCCAGATAAGTTTGGAGACTTCTCTCCACTCTGAGCATGCTGGGTTGTGTAGGGCTGCTCTGCCCTACATCATGCTTCTGCACCATAACAGGCAGAAAAAGATGAACTGAAAACCCGTGACCTCATGATAGGAGGACTCGGGGGCATCAGCCTTGGCCAGGAGCCCTCCCTCACCTACCGTATGTATTCATGCTCTCTGAGATTTCCAAATTGGCTGAGGTCTCCAGTGTTGCCATCCCACCACACCAGTGGTGACTACAGCCCTGATCTTAGCTGGAGAGGGCTGCCTTCTTCTCTTCTGCCACTTCTCAGGCACAAAGGGAGATGAACGGGCAGAGCTGAGGTCTCCCAGGAGCTCATCGGTCCTTCAGAAGCAGCATCTGCTGGTGCAGAAGACTGGGTACGGCTGATTCAGGTGCCCTGGGTACCAGGTATCCTGTGCAAGTGCCATCAGACAGGTGCAGTTCAGCTGTATCTGAGGAAGGCCATCAGAGCATCCCCCCATTATGAACTTTTTACTTACACTTTTATGCAGGGAAAACAGCAGTTTTCTTAATCTGGCAGCTATGTGCATGCACAAATATGTCCAACTGTGAGCCAAACTACTCACAATACCAGCAGACAGCAATGTGTGTTTTCGCAGCTCAGCTGTAATCTCTTTGACTGTGGTGCTACCAAAGTCCCGTTTCATACATATTTGGTTGATGTAAATACGTATTTATGCAGTTTATATGTGTAGATATGTATATATATACACACATGCATACATATAAACATACTTACTTCTATTTACCTATACATATATACATTCAATGCTCGTTACCAGTAGTTTTAAGCGCAGTCACACCCTTAGCAAGCACTGTCTCACTAATGGTCAGGGTGAGTCACAGACATCCAAGCACATGAATACACTTGTATTTTGCCTGACCTCATTAGATACCTATTCTGGATATGATTTTACAAAGGACAGTGCTAGGCTAAAGAAAGCATCTCCCTTACAGCCTTGAACAGAAATACAGGCCTTTGAGCGAAACCAAAGGAAAAAGAACAATACGAGCAACCAGATAAAGCCGTGAGTATTGAGGCCACTGGCAAAAACAACGAAGTACAGTGCTTCGCACAGAGGTCCCGTCCTTGCCCAGCAGCCTCTGGGTGATGTCCAGCCCTGGGCACCAAACCAGCCCCGTGCTGACCGAGGGGACAACTTTATCCTGGGAATGTGCAGGGGGCTGAGCATTTCTTGGGTGATGGAGCAGGAGCACAATGTTGTGACTAAGCGAGTGGCTCATGGAAGGAGGAAGTCGTTAAAATCCCATGAATTTGCCCCACTGAGGCTGATGTGAGACTCTTACACACGTTTGCTATCTTTCTGGCCTGATATAATATTTTTTAATGTGGTTACTGCTGGCAAAGAGGGATCTCCAAGCACACACCAGTGTATGGCTTCTCTTTGCACACTGCCATGCTTACTGAAGAAGCAATCAGGATGTTGTTTTTTTAATAAACTCAGATAAATATATTTCTTGTTTTCTAAAACCTTCTTTTCCTCGTATTTTCCTGAGAGCTTAGTTTCTTTTCTGTGTCTTTTTATTTCTGTTTCTCAGTGCTACAGAAAGGCACTGAATATTTGTATTTTCCAACTACTTCTGTTTCGTTCTTTTTCCTCTGAAGATTTATTTCTCCTATGGTAAAACTGTAAAGCTTAGAAGGCAACAGAAATTGAACAAATGCTCACCAAGTGGGAGGCTCACAAAACAGTTTTGAGGGATCTTTTGTCCATGCATGTGTCGCTTTTTGAGGCACTCCTGCTGTTTTAGGTCCACTGGTCAGGTGACAGCAAAAGCTGATGGGCAGCTCAGACTGGGGCAGCGCAGGGCTCTTTTAGCTTGCGTGACCTCGTTTCAGACCCATGGAAATCTGTTTCACCCTCCACGGGGATTATGTTAGTGGGGTGCAAGTCTATACCTGTAAGTTATCACGAGTTTTCAGATATTGTCATTTTTTTCTGTTCTCAAACCTGCAAATGCATGCACTCGCATTTAGCTGAATGCAGAGAAATCCCTCTGGCTGCAGTGAAACTCATGACTGTGCCAGTGGTCAACAGTACTGGCAGGCAGCACATCAGCACGGGCTTAGCCTCCCTTTGTGCAGAAAGGTAGAAAGAAACAATAAAAATAAAGCCCAAACAATGACAGTGCTGATAATCAACAGAAGGATTTTTGTCTTCACAAACTCAGGTTTGGGGCACTGCGAAGAGAGATGATCTCACCTATTGAAAGCAGATCCTGAAAACGGTTGGCTTCCAAGATGAGGAACCAGGGATAAACAACTACAGCGGGGAAGGGACTTCTGTGGTGGATGGGAGACATACTTAGGAAAAGACCAGGGATGCGATGAGCAAGGAGAAGGGCAGAATAAAAGACAGGAAAGATGATCTGGGAAAGCCATTAAATGCCGCACTGGGGGTTTTACAGCTCATGTTAAACTGCAGGTTGACCTGGTGAAGTGAAAGGAAAAAATGTGAGCTGTGAAGGAAAACAGAAACCCAAGAAGAGCAGCAGAGGAGCATTTCTGTAAGTCCAGCACAGGCAGTTTTGCTGAGCATGGGCAGAAAACAGATCTGCATTTTTTCATTGTCTTTCCCAAAAGCAATTTCAAGATTAACCAGCCCTGCCAGAAACTTCCCTGCGGCTGGGCTGGTGCCCACCCTCCGCAGGAGCCACGTGGGAAGGAGGCAGTCATGGACCTGCAGCCCCTCTGGCACATGCTCAGCAAAGTTCTGCAAAGATCTGGGCATCACAAACATCCTTTCTGGTGTTCAGAGCCCAGAGGAGGAAGGGGCTTCATGGATGGTCCCATCCCTTCACTGGGGAGGGTGGTGGCATTGCTGAGGGGCTGGTGCAAGAAGTGCAATAGGGCTCTCCAGCCCCAGCACTTTCTGCATTTTCTCCTACATCCTTGCTCAGCTCCACTGTGAGCCTCGCAGCACCACTCAGGTGGCAAGCAGCCGCAGTGTTCTTTCATTCCTGCTGCTGAACCTGTGATGATAAGACACGAGAAAGAGAAGAAGGAGGCTGGACTGTGAGAAAAGGCAGAATTCAAAAAGCCCATCAGTACAAGTAATGAGGTTGGCTGCTGTTAGTAGGGCGGACAGGGGATGGTCTGAACAGACACGGGGCGAGCATCAAAGAAGGATGTCCCAGCGAGTATGTCTGTGGAGAGCATTTCCAGACCTGCAGGCTTCCGGGTCACCAGGAGTGACACTGCCCCAGCTGGGGTGTGGAGAGTGACAGTGCCCGAGACACTGACACACCCCGTCACCTAAAGCAAGGCACAGCCTTGTCCTCGTGAACGCGTGCTGGGTGAGGGTGGCACTCCTCGGCAGTGGCAGAAACCCAAAGGCTGCAGGAATTAGGTGGCTGCCTACATGCCTTAGTTCTTACCCCAAGACAAGCTCCAAGCCTGAGGGTCACGTTCTGGGAAGAACCGGAGTAAAGTGAGGGCCTGACTCATGTGGACACCATGGTTTTGGTGCAAATCTGGGATGGGATCTCAGTCCAGCTCTATTCTGGCAATACTTCACTCTTCTCACAGGTAGGGTTTGGGTATTTTTTGTTAAAATGCTGCCATTAGCAACAGGTCAAACAAGGAATTCAGCTGGTGAGCCTGCTGGGTCAGGCATCTCACACCGCAGGTGGCAAAAACAGGCAAAGATCCCTGAAAGGCTTTGGGTGAGAGCCCAATCTTCCACAAAGGCGCAGAGAGAAATGCAGTCCTTGCTTCCGTCTTGCTTCTCCAGTTGAACATTGGGAATTTCTGCGTTACCATTGTGCCGGGGTTTGGCAGAGAGGAGCGGAGCCGCCTGCTCTCCTCCGTGCCCCGGTGTGGGCACACTGGGGCTGGCGCAGCCCCGGCGCTTCTCGGCTGGGCTCTGTGAGCAGCTTGCCAACGCGTTTCGGCGGGGAGGCAGCAGGGCAGGGCGGGACAAACCTGGCCAGACTTGCCCTTTGCCTGCTGCAGAGAGCCCACGGCAGCGCTGCCAGGAGCAGGAGAGGTGTCGGTGCTCCAAAGTGAAGGAAAACACCCCTCTGAACGTGCCAATGCTATCTTTACAGGCTGAGCAACCCTGTAGCCTGCTGCACCTCTAAACTACCACCTGCGAAGCACATGGAGATGCACGTAGGTGCCTCCATTTCTCTTTCGGTTTCCATTAGTTTAATTTTATTGCTAAATATGTGGCATAGCACTGCATTTTCCAGCACAGCTGTGAAGGAGGCAACTTCTCCCCAGGAGGTGAGCAGCAGCGGTGGGACCCGTTCCCCCTCCTGGCACATGTGGGGCAGGGAAAAAATAAAAGTATTTGCACTGTTTCAGGCATTATCTTCCTTTCGTTAGACAGGATATAAAGGTACGTAAGTAAGGAAGGGAAGGCAGGGAGCACCTGTCCATGGCCACCTACAGCTGATGGCCGAGGAGCCCCAGGTGGGCAGGATACAAATCGGTGCATAGGAGGGTGCTGTGGGGTTGTTTTTGTTTTGGTTTGGTTTGGTTTTTGTTTTTTTTGGTGTGTGCATGTGTGGTTAATACATTTGTTGCTGAAGGTTTATTTTTAGCTAAAAGAGAAATCATCGTTACGCCATGGCAACCAGAACTAGGAGGTAAGTTAGAGCAAGCTGGTCTGACTAAAATATGTCTGAAACCATCCAAATTGATTAAATATCCTAAAAATAAAGATGATAGCTGTTAGCATAACACAACGCTGATGTTTGTGATTTAGAAACACAAACCATTTCTGTTACAGCATGATTTTTCCCCCTAGTTACCAGCTGCGAGGGGAGGCCTGGGAAAGCGTGGCTGATATCCACAAATGACTAATACCGCTGAAGGATTTGCAAAACGGGTGGGATGCTCTGTTGGGGACGCGAGGAAATGAGGCTTTATCTTTGGAGGTGCAATAAAACCCTCCTGGCGACCAGCGCTTGAGTAATTGGCAGCACCACGTTGGGCGGCTGGCGGGGCGTGAGGTGGTGGGTGGGTTTTCCCCTTCCTCAAGGCGAGATTATTCAACGTGTTCAATGCCGAGCTTATTTAGCACGTGAAGCAACATAATGGTGGCCACCAAGCACAGGGACGGCCATGCCCAAGCAGGGCACAATCCCTGCCTTGGTGAGGGTTGGAGCTCCTCTGCCCTTGTTGGGAGTTCCAGCTTGTGCTGAGATGGACGGACTTGGAGATCCCCAAACTAACAGTGCCAGGAGGCTGGGATCGGGGGCGTTTCTGTGGGGCCATGTCCACTGTAGGCTGTGGTGGACCCATCCTCTGTGAAGCACTGAGTTCACCATGGACCCATCCACGGTGAAGCACTGAGTCACTTAGGTGGGAAGGGAGCTCAGGCCTCTCATCCAACCTCCTGCTGAGGTCAATGCCGGCATCAGTCCAGGTTGCATTGTCCCACTGGCTGATGTTCTTCCATCAGCCAGCCCATGGATGGAGACTGCTCAACCTATCACAGCAACCTGTCCCATTGTTTTATTAACCTCACAGTCTACAATTTTAAGAGCTTCAGGCTCTTTCACCCAAAATATTTTCCAATGTCAAATACATATAAAACTCTTCCTCTTTATACCCTCTTCAAATCCATTCATAGAGCTCTGAAAGTCCTCCATCCTTGCTGGCCCTGGTCCTAGAACTGAAAGCATTCAGCTAAAATTACAGTAAAGGCCCTGGAATTAAGCCTTCTTTTCCAGCACTTCATAATTTGGTACTGCATATTTTTTACCACTCAGATTCTACTTGTTGAAAGCAAAAATACTTGGGGAATATTGCCACAATCCAGAAAGCAAATTAGACCATACTTTCTTGTTCTTCTTGCAGGAGACTATCTATCCAGTTAAGTATTACATCTTGACAAACACTGTCAATATTTGTGAATAAATTACCATTTTTAAAGAGCATCTGACATAATTTAGTACGTTTTAAATTATATGCACAACACAATCCTTATATTTCAGGCTATGAAACCTTAACATATCCTTACTTCTAGATAACACAGAATCAATAAACAATGCATTTTTTTTATTGTTTAAAAATATATCCCCCAAATGAAAAATAAATCTCTTTCAGAATGCTCCCTGTAATTAGACTCCTCTTGACCTGCTTTTTACAGATGTTTTTGCACCTTTTACTCATATTAGTTTGGCTGACCCTCTGTTCTGATGTGTTCTGTGTTCAGTTCTGAGTTGTTCCCTTGCTTTGACGCAGCAGGAAACACACTTAATGACTACATTTATAATTATGCACTCGGAAAACCAAGACTGAGCACTAAGGTGAATACCAGGACTGAGACAACAAAGTTTTCACATGAATGTTTCATTGGGCTACAGTCATCTGTTCTGCCTGCAGTGGCTACAAGGATGTGAAGCATTTTATAAAAAAAAAAAAAAAAGACCATCTTTGGTCCCAACAGGTTACAAAGAAAGGCCTTGATCTTGCAAGTGGCTTTGAGCAAATTCCTGAGCCAGCATGGAGCCAGTCATGGCAGTGTGAATGAAGGGCCCAGCCACAGCTTTGTGCCTCAAAATTTTCCTAATCAGAGGGCATATGTGTGAACCTCCATCGACGCACCAGGGAAGCCATCCTTTTCCTCATTCCAGGTGGCTGTCCTCACCTCTCCAGCCCCTCTGGACATGCTGGTGTCCACACAAAGGAGCAGCTTTGCTCAGCATTACAGCTGATGAAATATTAGTGGCTGCTGGAAGGGACGATGGTGGTCCTCTCCAGCCCTAGCTTTCTCTCCTCACCCTGGCCCATGCTCAGCCATGTTCCTGCCCCAGTCCCCAGCCAGCACATGGGGACTTTTCTGCCAGTTTAGCTTCCTGAAGCTAAGGCTGGTGCAAGGACACCAGCAGGATGTGGGGCAGGGGAATGCGTGGGTGGCTTTTGGTGGCTGGTAGCTATTAGCTGGGGCTAGCTGGAGGGGGACTCCCCATTCTTGTCGCACTCAGAACAGGAGCCATAGCACGCACTGGACAAAGGCTGGATGCTAAATATAGGCCCAGTTAAAGGTGGTCTGAGCTTAAGGTGAAACATTATCTAGAGGGTTTTGCTGCCCAGCATCTCCAAGAGAGGTTTTCCCAGGGCTGTGAACAAACAGGATGCTTCTGTGGGACAGCATAGCTGGGGGCAGCATCTGTGGGGTCCCTTTCTTACAGAGACACTGGCTGGTGGGCCCAGGACAGCACCCACATCGGGGAGGGCAGCAAAGCCTGGGGCCTTCAGCATCCCCATCCTACCAAGTGCATGGTGCCCATCCCACAACTCCTCCCACCGCACATCTCCCCCTTGGCAGCAGCGTGGCTGTCTGTGCTCTCTGCTTGTACAGCTCCTGTCACCTCCCGGACTCTCAGTTGCTGTGATAATGAAAATAAGATGAAATAGTGCTTGGTTCATTTGGCAAACTTCTATAGGGTGAAGATAAAATTGATTTTTAATTTTTAATAGGTTGACTCACCACTCGTGGGCATTGCAGACAGTAGTTAAAAACTACTTTGCACTGGAGTCAGAAAGTCAGAACTAATTAAAGGATATGTCCACAAAAGCACTGCTAATAGACTGAAGGGAAGACCTTAATTAGAAATTTGGGAAGTTGTAACCCTCCTGTTAATAAAGCTTAAATGACATTTGGGAGCCATGCAAAATAAGTAAACAGCTCCTCTCTGCATAACTACAGTCAAAAAGAAGGCACCAGAAGAAAAATCTAAACAGGGTCTGGATGCTGCTGCTCCAGAGCTAAAACAACCCCTCCTTAAAGCAGTTTTCAGCCATGTTCTCCACTTAGTAACAAGCAGCACTGCAGCACTTGAAAAAATCTGTAGGGTACAGCAGCAAGGTGACTACAAGGACTGCAAGGCACGAGCAATAGTACGCAGAAGCTAAAACACCTCAGCCTACAGAATATGACTTAACTCTGCTCTTAAAGCAAAGATCCGGGTGCATCTTCAGTTATCTGTCATGCAGAACCATCCAGGACTCAAGAAAAAAATGGAATATTTTAGGCATGTAAATGATGATGCAGTGGTTTGGTAACAACCCATACTGGAAAGATAACTATGGCAGCAAAATGCAGCACTTTGCAAGATTTCCTTTCTATTCAGAAAAAAAATAAGTAAATCTGATTATAGCGTGTCCACCAATGCAAGGGCACAGTCGGAAACACTTGCAATTATGCATTGCAACAAACCTGGACAATGCTGCAAGGCAAAAGGCACGCTGCCGTACCCTGCCATCATGGACCCCAGTGCAAGAAGCCCGCTCCCCTAGGCTGCCTTCCCCACTCATCTGCAGCACGCACCGATCCGTACCTTTTGTGTTCTGGCTGCCAGTACAGAAATCTACCTAAATTATCATATTGTGTGGAAAAAAGGCCACCATGCAGATTTAAAGCATGATAGAGTAATGCAAAGGCGATGCTCTCACTCACTTTTAGACTATTACCAGAGGACCTAGAGCCATTCCCTTTCACTTCTATCCCATGGAACAACAGTGGTTTAAATCTGCGGTGTTGCATGATCTCTGGATGCTGTGGGTACAAAATATCAAAATGTTAGTTTATCTGGTTGCTGATGCCTGGTGGTTTCACAGCACCCTTCTCTAGGCACTCTTTGCAACGAGGCATAAATACAGTGTACCAGATATATTTAAAAATGGAAAACTTTATCAAGGTCACAGTTCTTGCATCGTTCTGATTTTCATTAGCAAGCTGATTTTATTTTAATTTTGTGAAACTTTCAAGTAGTCATTTGAAAAATACCCAATATGGGCGATTACATGGCAGAGCGCACAAACAACAAGCTTATCGTACATCTCAGCCAGGAGTGCCCTTCAGAGCTCTGCACACTCAGAAACCATTTCTTCCACCTCCACATAGTAGCCACCATGGCATATGGGGTGGGAGGCCCATTACAGCCTGGAAGTTGCACTTGGAGTTTTTAGGGCAAATAAATAAATAAATAAAATAAAATAAATGTGTGAGCACTTGAATTGGATCAGGATGAGGAATGAAAGTGTTGTGCCACCTCCCAGAGCACTGCATAAGGTGGCTGCAGCCAACGTGAGCTGTGGAGATGGGTCACCTCCACAGTTCAGACCCATCCTTTGAGGTGTGCTAGAGCCAGAACAGAGCCTGAAGTTTCTTAAGTCTTTACTTGGATGTAAATTGGCAGTCAGTTGTCTGTGGGATGTGTCAGAGAGGAGCTGCAGCAGCCAGCTGCCTAAGCACATCGCTCTGTTAAAGCACATTCACTCCCAGCCCTTTGCTGTGACACCTTGCATGAGGGGCTGATGAAGAAGACCCAGTTGCGTTCATGTAGGCTTGAGAGATGGGCCCATGCAAACCTCATGAAGTTCAACAAGGCCAAGTGCATGTTCCTGCACCTGGGTCATGACAATCCCAAGCACAAATACAGGCTGGGTGATGGGTGAATTGAGAACTGTCCTGCAGAGAAGGACTTGGGGGTGTTGGTGGATGAAAAATTGAACATGAGATGGCAATGTGTGCTCACAGCCCAGAAAGCCAACTGTATCCTAGGATGCATCAAAAGCAGCGTGACCAGCAGGTGGAGGGAGGTGATTATCCCCCTCTACTCCTCTCTCGTGAGACCCCACCTGGAGTGCTGCGTTCAGCTCTGGGGCCCCCAACATAAGAAGGACATGGACCTGTTGGAGCAAGTCCAGAGGAGGGCCATGAGGATGACCAGAGGGCTGGAGCACCTCTCCTGTGAAGAGAGGNTTACCCAGAGGAGCTGTGGATGCCCCATCCCTGGAAGTGCGCAGGGCTAGGTTGGATGGAGCTTTGGCCAGCCTGGTCTGGTGGGAGGTTTCCCTGCCCATGTGGCAGGGGGGTTGGAACTGGGTGGTCTTTAAGGTCCCTTCCAACCCAAATCATTCTATGATTCTATGATTCTGTCACAAAATGCTTTGCTACGTATCGTATCTGGGGATCCCTGCTATCTTAAAAAAAAAAAAAAAAAGGCAAGAAAAAAAGATAACACTCAGCACATGCTATTACTGCTGTTCAACAGTGATTAAAAAAACTGCTAGCCATGATATTAAAATAACTTTATATCAGCTCTCACTTTCCTTTAGTAGGGGGAGGTGTCTTGTCACTCTGCATCTTTGGAAAAACAGGAACCCTCATGACAGATCCCTGGACACCTAAAATCTACTTTAGTGTAGAATGTAACGTTGTTAGTTTCTGTTAAAACAACTCAGTGGTGCCCAAATGTCCCACAGCAAAAATAAGACAGACATTGGTGGGGAAGCGGGCACCTTGTCACCAAGAGAAGCCGAGGATGATCTCCTGTGCCCCTGCCACACTTCACAAAGACCTGCTAGAGAAGACATGGAAGGAACTGCAGCCGGCTAGCACCAGCCAGCCTCAGCCATTCAGATGCTTAGCTGAATTATCAACTTAGTCTGAAAAAGAAAAGATTCAGAAACAGGCCATTGATGGTAATTAACAGCTGCACTTTATGGGCTTTCAGTCTAATGAATACACAAATGAAAAATCAATGGAGGAGGCTTCCAAAAATGAACATGGCAACAATCTTGGAGTTGGCTCAAGGACAGGTCCTCCCAAACCAGCTCTAAGGCTGCATTCCTACTATATGTTTCTATTATTTCATTGTACAGCTTTCCCTCTGGGGAACTCATTAGTCCTTTTTATTGATAAAATAAATACAAGTTTAATTTTCAAATTAGAAAAAAAAAAAAAAAGAAGCATTAAAATAATTACATCTCCAAAGCTCTAGTTCAAAAATGATAAGAGATCAAATCAGTCAAAGGCTGAAAATGATCCCACATCTTCTGAGGGCCATTTGAAAAATTTGCTCAGAATGAAGCAGCCACACTGAATAAAACTTTAAATAAAGAGGATTAAGCTCTGCAAACCACCGAACTCGGCTGAAGCTGCAATTTGACGTTATAAATTGCCAGCTTCATCTCTTCAGTTGGAGAAAGACAATATACATTTGTCTTTGTTACAAAGGGGCTGTGCAGCTTTAATACGCTATCGGGTAGGACAACGGCTGGTCACATCCACAGGGTGAGGGAAGGCACAAAGAGCATCGCCCAGTCTTTCCCCTTGGGGTCATCATACGGGCTCTATTACCTCTCCATGGCACAGTCGGGCAGAGGTCTGCTTCTAATCCAGTATTGCTTCTGAATTACATCTTGCCTGGAACAAGGGTTTGGCAATGAAAAATTTGGCTCCAGCCAGACAAGTTATCCATGAATTCTGGTAAATACCCACTGCTTAAGAGAAAATTTGAGACGTGTAACTGCCAGTCAGAAAAACATGCAGGATAGGAGGCACTCCCAGCAGTCAGGGTGTGCTTCTGAGATGTGACGTGGCTTAAATCTCCTCCTTTTATGTATTTCTGTGCCCCGATCAGAACCTCTGTCTCTGCATCCTCCTGCTGTTTCCACACTGCTGGATACGACACCCCATCACACCCTACTAGTGCTAGCCCAGCCCATTGCCCTGATTAAGAAAGTGCATTACATGAACCATTTGGGGGCTGAATATAATATTTAATTTGATTCAAGAAGTACTTTATATTTGTCCAGAATTCAGAAATATTTTGGTGCAGGGTGGATCCAACATAAGATTTTGCATTTTGTGTCGTCATAATATTGTAAAAGCAGTGATTCCCACAGCCACTCCCTTTCTGACAACAATTGAATCTGATCATACAGAGCACATTTTGTGCTGCTGCTGCTGCCTTCATTAATTAATTTTTTCTGCAACCATAAAGTTGAATCCATATGCAAGTTAAGGAAAAACTTGGCATGATCTTTTCAGGAACTTTGGGTCAAGTGATAATTTGTCCCCCAGTAGCTCAGAGGCAAATACTATTATCCACTCAGCAACACTTCATCTGTATCAGCTTTCCAGCTGTAGAAAAAAAAATGTAATTAGGAGGCCTTATGACAGAGAGAAGTGGTTGGATGCAGACTCAGACAGGGATTTTTAAGTGTATTTGTTGCTTATGGCCAGTATGCAATTCTTGCTTTCAGTGCTCTCAAAAGTGAGTGAAAAGCAGAAGCAGCAAAACTCTTCCACCTCCTGCACCTTTTAAACCTGTCTCAAGCTCCTGCTCCTAAATTTGTGTGGTCTTATCACAACACAAACATCCTTTATGGTTGGTTAATCACTGCTGCAAGGATAAGGACTTCTTATGCACTGGTTTGTGCTCAGTTTCTTCTGGTGCTCACTTGTCTTCTGAACCCATGGCCTGAGCAGGACCAAGAGGTGCTGAGAAAGCTGAGCTTGCCACCTCCCCAGATGATGGCCGTGAGAGGCTGGGGGTGCTCCAACCGGACAGGGTATGATGCCCAGATGACTGTGACAAGACCATAGGGGCCTGATTTTCCTTCTACTCCACCTGTCAGGGGAGCTAACAGTGCTGCTGGCCTTCACCTTTGAGTTTCAAGAGGTTATTCAAAAATAGAAAGTATTGGCACATTGGAAAGCAAAGGCAGAAACTTTTCACACCTGCTTTAAGCTACGGAGCAAATACAGTAAGCGTGTAAGCCAAGCGGTTCAGGTTTAATTCTGTTGCACTTCAGTGAAGACACGAGAATTAAAATTAATCCTTCTTTGATTTAACCCTATTTATTCATGACATCCTTTTTCAATAATCACCGAAGGAACTGTACCTCAGAAAACAGCTACCCTGCTCTTAGCTCCCAGCCTCTTCCAGCCATGCCAAGCACAAAACCTCATTTTCTCTCAGCTTCTTTGGTATAGCAGGGGTTCCCCTGTCACTGTGCAGTATGCCCATCCCTCTTTTTTCTCCTTCATGGGTAATCTGCTTCTCCTCTTTTTCAAAAGTACCCAGCAGAGAAAAGGTCCCCTCTCCCACACAGCTCCCGTCTGGAGGGACTCAGCAGGGAGGGGGCGGTCTGGGTTGTCACGAGCTCCTAGGACTTGTTCTGAAGCCTTCAGTCATTTAATAGAAGTGAGTGACTGTTGCTTTATAACGGTCTTTGGTAAATTGCAGCATAAATTGTGGCTGTTACCCACACTGTTTCAGTGATGTTTTGTCTTGACAGCGTCTATGCTGCGCTACGAGCAAGGAACCAAGATCCCTCTTGGATTGCAATACCAGGGAATTGCTGGGTTAGGTTCACATCTTCAGCAGTGCCTATTTCACTCCAACTTCACCACTCTGAACTCTTTGCAACTTTGAAGAAGCAAGCTGGCAGATAGACAGGCAGCCTCACCACATTGTCCAGTGCTTGCATTACTCTTGGCCCTTATCTGGAGCAGACCAGCCACAACAGAATAAGCGAAGGATGGTCTGAAGCACATCAAAGCTGGAGAGTCTATGTTGGTGCCACAGCAGCAGGGAGAAGTTCTCGCCTCCCATCTCTATGAAGTGGAGCAGTTAAGTATAGCTTATCCAGATAAAAGGGCTTTCCTCTGAGAATGTGATTTAACAAGCAAGTTGTAACTGGTGCCTGTGCTTCTGGCATACGATTAGCTGGATTTATCCCCCGTTTACATTTCTAAAGCCATGAAAGTCATCACCCTGGTGAGACTGGCATGCCAGCCCCAGC
This sequence comes from Anseranas semipalmata, assembly GCA_013399115.1. Lineage (NCBI taxonomy): Eukaryota > Metazoa > Chordata > Aves > Anseriformes > Anseranatidae > Anseranas > Anseranas semipalmata. The sequence goes on from VXAA01003127.1 coordinate 1,139,313, forward strand.
TGGAAAGTATTGTGCCCCCACAGCACCCACCTGTTCCCCAACAGTCGTGCCTCTTTTCAGGCAAAACATAGAAACAAAACCCACAGAAATGCAACCTTCTTCTGTGGGAAAGTTGGGCGGAGAGCTATTACCAAAATACAAAAGTTCTGCATTATAAATACTCCTTGCTCTTGGAGATGCAAATAAAAGAAGTTTCACGATTTCTTGCTCTGAGGAGTAGAGCAGCAGTAGTTAAAGCTTGTTATGCTCTGGAGGTTTCAACCCAGTTGAATGATGAGATCACCATTCTCCAAACAGCCATGATTGGGCATGATGTGGTAAGAAGGTGCTGCTAGTGCTGGGCTTTGCTTGGCTTCCATGGAGCCCAATGACCCACCAGTAGTGGTACATGCACAGGGACCAGAGCAACCTTGTTGTTCCCTGTTGGCAGTGCTATGTCTGGTGAAGGGAAGACATTTTTCTCTGCAAAACTGGTTGCAAGTAATGTGTAGTAATGCTTTCTATGGAAAGCAGCTGCTGCCTGAGATCGCTCAGACCTAATATTTCACTAACAGTTGCGCAGCACACTTTGAAACTGAGCTTGACCCTTCTTCTGCCACAGAGGTGCATGGAGTCACTCAAGAGGAGTGGGGCTCTGCTGTACAGAGGAATGTAAGAGGAACGCACAAAGAGAATGGCACGGCAAATTCTGGGGCAACGCCTGGAGCTGGGCCCAGGTGTTCCCAGACTGCATTTAGTGCCTTACTTGTGTAATCAATATGGATGAGTGACATGCTAGATTAGCTTTACTTGAAATAATATTTGGGTATCATAAAGCAGAACGGTGCACAGATTATTGCAGCAGCACCAGTAAAGAATGACTTTAAACTCATCCACTCAACTGTTTAGAAATTTTGCTTGAAAGACTTCACTCCCCGGCAGGTAGTTTTTTGGCAAAACGTAGCTGCAGCATGAAAGTTTGTGGCTGTTTTCTACACCTCCAGAACTGGGCTGATAAAACGGCCATCTCGCCCCAGATTCTGCAGGGCTGGGAAGGCGGTGCCAGACACCAGGGTGGGCAGAGCCGAGCTCCTCGCAGCGAGGCAGCCAGGTCAGCCTCCGCCAAGGTGAGCGACAAGGAAAGCCGCGGCCATCTGCCGCGCGGTTGGCCGACCTGCCTGGAGCTAATCTGTCCTCGAGAGGATGCTCAAAGCGAAGGTGCCGGCATCCTCCAGCCAGCCACCGCTAATTAACGGGCATCTTTGCTGATGTTAATTGATATTGCTGCTGTTGCGATATGGAGCATTGCAGCACGGAGGATGCCGGTCCCACGGAGGATGCTCGGGGGTCCTCTCTGGCCACCAGAGCAAGGTGCCACAGCAGGTGCGCAGTGGGTGTGTGGGAGAGTCAGAAAGTTGGTACCTCGTGCTGATTTCATTAAAGGCCATCAGGGGCAAGCCAACAGGTCTCTGTTGCTATTTCAAAGCCACGCAAATGAAGAGGTTTGATCTGCCTGATGCAGAAATAAGCCAGGCACTGCTGCTGTACATGCCTGTCCCTCCAAGCACCCCTTTTTGTAGGACTCAGAGGTTGGCTTTGGGAGGTAATGACTCTGGCACAACTTACCCAGTTTGACAAGGATTTCTGAGCAAAAAGAACAACTGTCTTTATCGCTGATCAGCTGTTAAAATGAAGATGATATTAAGTAAGCCTGGGATAAGAAAAAGAACCCCACTCCCCTTGGGAAACGGAGTGCTGGCTGATGTTAAACTCCCCAAAACAATCAAACAACTTTCCACGTAAGGAGATACCAGAGAATGGGGACATGGGCCAACATAGTCCTGCAGATGTGGCCATGCCAGCTGTGGCGCCGGTGCCTTTGCCATCCCTTTTGCTGGCAGAAGCACGATGGGGAGGTGGTAACCTGTCTTGGAGAAGTCATGGCATCCAGAGGCAGTGCCCTCCCGGTGCCTGCTTCCCTGTGGCCATTCGTTCCCCACAGCCGCCTCCTGCTCCCTGGCTCCAAAAACCCACAGAAGTCCAGCCTACACTCGCCGCATGCGGTGTAGAAATGAGTCAGTCATCAGGGCTTTTAAAGATGACGCAAGCACAGCTGACACGCATGCATCTAGCGCGTGGGATGGGCGAGCAGCAGAAAAACGTTGTACGAGTGAGTGATGTGCCAAATTTGTTTTTACTTGCTGTGAAGAGCAATTTTGTCTGTTATAGGTGAGCTATAGGCAATTTCTATTTATTTATTTATTTATTGGTAGCTGCAATTGCATAGAAATCTGTTCCACAAATGAATCAGACTGCGTTCTTATTGGAAAGAGCACAGACATTTTTATTTTTTAGAAAGATTGAGAAAATGAGGTATGTTCAGCTACCATACTTCATGTATTTTATTTTGTTGTCTTTCCTGATAAGTGGACATTTGATAGGAAATTTCCTTCATTACTTCCCTGAAATTTGGAGGGGATTAGTTTTTCTTTTATGAAATTACTCTAGTGTGCCCAGGTTAGTAATTGTGAGTCTTACGATTATAAAATTAAGATAGATGATCTCAAGTGGTGACCTAGATAACAAAGGAGAGACCTGCTCAGATTTCACCCATCTAGGTCTACATACTGAATTTTACATGCAGTGTGGTTCACCTGAGTTTTGTTTACTTGTTTTCAAGAAGTTAACAGTGTCGGTATCCTCCATCTCAGGGAAAATCTGATTTTGTGGTATATAAAAGATTCATGGATTATTATGCTTCAAGGTAGGAATTATTCTCATGTATGACAGCTAGCCTTTCTTAGGCAAAGAGATACATCTTCTTGCACTCAAACAGCTTTGGAGCTGCTCAGTTAAGCGCAGGACCCTCGGGCTGGGTTTGCAGACCTACCTCCTGCTTCCACCCATTAGAGTTACCTCACACAAAAAGAAAAAAAAAAAAGAGAGAAATGCCTCAGTCACAATATTTATGGGCTGAAAAGTCTGTGAGAACCAGCTGTTTGTTTGTTTTTCTTTCACACCAGGCATCTTTCCTCTCATCCCTGACTGCGGTGGTGGCCAACCTGGTGATGCATTGCACGATGCCATCAGACGACACTAAAAAAGTCACATCGCCACTTTCTCCCAGCATTGAGAAAGGACTTCTGCTAGAAGAGCTGGGTGATGCATTCCCCCTCCTGCATGGAAACTTCTCCCCAAACCCCATCTACTACTGCAGAGGCTGCGCTCTGTGAAAATCCTCAGCGTGTTTACCAAGCATAGACTACAGCTGGTTGCATTATATCTGACTAATATAGGCTCTTTCACTGTGCTGTCCTTCTCTTCTATTACAGCAAAGCATGTAAAGAGTTAAAATATATGGAAAGATTTCATGGCCCATTTTCTATCTTTTTTACAAATGTTGATTTAGATTTATCACACCAAACTGGGAACATTTTATGGGACCTCTGACTTAAAACATTGGCAACACATCACCACAGAGGTCTGCCTTTCCTTTTCAAAAAACCATAGAAATACTAAGCTGGAACAGGCTAAGATGGCCAGCCAGCTGTCTGCTATTTGAATCCCATGAAAACCCAAATACAGCTGCAGATTCAACTTTGTTCTGGTCGAATACAGCAGTCCTGGAATGTGCTCCTTTCTACTGGGGTATGAATGGTGTCAAAATTAATGCTGCTCTCTTAGCAGTATGGATTAAAAGCTGTTTGACAGTTCTCTAAAGGCATGTGTAAATGGAGAATTATTCAGGAGTAGACTGCTTTCTAAGGAGGTCCCCATAAGACCAATTCCTGACTCTTTTTCTACTGAACATTTTAATCACCGATTTGGAAAAAGAAAAAAAAAAAAGAGAGAAATCGTGACTGAGAAACTCAAGGGGGCAAAAAAATTGTTTGCTATCACGGGCACAAAAGACCTATGGGCATTTTAACACAGCCAAATGTGAGACTTGTGAACCTGCAACTGCATAACTTAGGTTGGTCTTTAGAACTCAATCTTGCAGGCATGCTGAGACTCTGAAAAAGACTTGAGCATCATGAAATACACCAGCCCCGACAGCCCCCACTGCTCCAGCGAGTTGGATCGAGCTGTGGTCATGCTGCAGAACCAGGACATGCTCCAGGAGGAGGAGCAGGAGGAGAAAGAGAAGGAGGAGAAAGAGGGCACCTCCATCATCTCCACAACACGCATGACCATTGTCAAAGTGCACTGTGTGTTACCTGCACACTGGTTGGGAAGGACACTGAGCACATGAGGAGAATTCAGGAAAAAAAAAAAAAAAAAAAGCCAAAAATGAAAGAATGCAAACAAACAAACAAAAAGTACAAAATAATGTAATTATTCAGGAGCTCCACCAGTTTTCCTAAGCGGGAGGAAGAGTATGATCACAGCCTGTAACTACCAACCAATGGAAGAGGATTTTGAAGTCTCTTATTCTGCAGAGAAAAGCGTAACAGCAGTCAGTGGCTTGGTGTTGAAAATAGAAAGCTTAGATGAGAAACAGGTCACAAATCATTAAGTATGTAGGTTCTCCGAGTCTGCTTAGCTTGTTGGTTTCTACAGTACTGGAAATTTTAAAATCAATTGAATTTTTTCTAGAACAGATGCTCTTGCTCCAATTAATTTGAAGAAAACTTATGGTCTGCCATATACAGATAGTCAGAGAGATGGCCACTAATGGTTCCCCCCGGACTTATAATTTATGAGAATAAAGAACAAATTATTACACGTACTTGATATATATTTGATGCAATACAGAACTCTGTCACCTATATGTGAGTGCCAATATAATTATGCCCTTGATGGATTTGTAGCTGCTACAGCAGGTCTGGCTTGCTCACTATTTTGCTTAAACTGAGATACCTGAATTCTGTTCACAGCAGATTTTGGGCACTAGTGGTACAACGGCAGCATCCTAGGGTGGGGGGGCACAGGCATCTTGTCCTCCCACCCCAGCTGTCTGGGAGCTGGAGCAGGGCAGGCTGGCTGAGGTTGCTTGTGTTGGCTTACCAGCAACCAGGGAGACACCCCATGCTTCATGTGATTGCACCAGGATTTGGGAATAACAATGGTTTGCATTGCAGTGAATGGCCTTTGTGTGCTCCCAAATGCTAGAATTAATTCTAGCAACTTGCACGCAGCTTTTAGCAAACAATATGAGGGCTACAAAATGCTCTCAAGCCTGTCTGGTGCAAAGAACAAGTAAAGATACAGGAAAGGATGAGGCTGTAAGATTTTGTGGTTAGATTTGTTGGTAATGCTGACAGCCTGGAAGCACCACATTGCTTTTTCTGTGCTGCTTGTTTTTCTTAAGAGTCCTGTGTCTTGGGTCAGAAGGAAATGCCACCCCAGAGTGAGAGCATAGGAAGTGTACAATGTGTTTTATTCACACTGAGAATCCCAAACCACTCCAACGCTGACAAATTGGAAAAAAAAAAAAAAATGAAATGAGGAAGCTGGTAGATGTGCAAGGCACATTTTGAATGACACACTGCTAATCCAACTAATTCCCTCTCCGAACAACTTTGGATCTCACAAAGGCGTCTCTCCTTTGAATAGAAGAGCCTGAATGAACTAAAAAATTGTGCCTCTCATATAACCTTTTTATGTGAATGAATCATAGTTCTGGCACAGAAAGTTAAAAAAAGGTCTTTTAAAAGAATTTACAGCATGGTAACCATAAAATTTCTGTGTAAAGAATACAATGAGTTCCTTTATTAATCTTTATCTTGCAAATCAACCAGTATTATTCCCTCCTGTTTTGATCTCACTTTATTTCCTGTTTAAAGCTAAAAGGCTGCCATTTGAAGGCTGCTTTAATGTATGCCCTGAGTATTATTATATTTGCGTAACAGTACCTTTCAGGGAGGCTCTTGTTTTTCACCAACTGCACTGCTTTCTTGCAGTGTATGAAGATCTTGATTGGATTTATGGCCGATTAAGAATTCTATGCATGAGGCACCCAACCCTGCAGATACCTTAACATATCTTCATTTTTATTAATGGTGCCATTTGAGTAAACACAACTACTAAAAAGTACATAGTTAGGCGTAACCATGCACAAAATCAGACTCTTGGGCACGATTATCCATTCAAAGTTGTGAGACACCACAGACGGAGGATGGAGCAGTGAGGATGCCTGTGCCAGCCCCCCACAAGAGGTCTCAACTATTAACCTCTTCCCTGTTTGAGAAATGTTAAGGGGGAACTCGGTGTAGATAATGAGCTGCTCCATGATTTGATCCTTCAGCAACTCAGACCCTGTGGATAGTCCAGCAATGCTCAAAGTGATCTCTGATGTTATATTTGACTTGCAGTTTAGAAAACTGGGTACATTCATCATGGACAAGATGGGTTATTCAGAAACATCAATATTCTTTGCTAGTTACTTTTGACAGTAGATTGATGACTAATGGATAATGCTAGTCTACTACTGGTGATTGATATTGAGGAATTCTTATGCATTTCATGTTGATTAAATTATAGTACTTTCAGAAATAGCTAATATTTCAGTTATTAATATATCCAACTAGAGAAAAATCACTAAATCAATCATGACATTGTTATCATGGCTCCAAAATAAAGACTTGATTGAAATCTAGAGGGAAATTATTTATCTACATAGGAAAAATTATCAATGAACTTACAGCATGGTTCATTGCTTCTGTTAACAGAGCAGTTCAAGGCAGATAATCTATTTCACAATTGACATATTAGGATATCCATGCTGAGCCACTATGCAATATTAGAGCATTTTTAGTTCAGAAACTTCTGTAGAAGAAATCCTTAACCTCCTGAGCTAACAGCAAAGCTCTCACAGAATACCTACAAATGAGGTACCACCTTTCAGAAACCATCTTGCATTTTGGAATTGGAAACTTGCCATTTGCCCCTAGCCCTCTCTGGGTGCAGGAACACCAACAGGCACACCACAGGGGCACTTATCCCTCTTCCCTTGAGCAAAACAACTTGCCTCTCCCCACCAGCAGCTTGCAGCAATTGCCAGCAGCTTCTCGAGTGTGGTGTGCCAAGGACCATGTCCCTTTCCTGCCCTGCAGATGAAGTGTGTTGGCCACGCTTAGCAGAAGCCACACATGCTAACACTCCAGGAGGAAGGATGCTCTGTCACATCACCTTGCTAGCTCTAACTTGCCTCTCTACAATGCACTGAGAGTATACCGTAAGCTATTTGAAATCCACCTGCATGCCATCTTTGGCCATCTTTCATTAGTCCCTTGGTTTACAATACACAGTGTAATATCTTGACTTTTATTGTGCTCATTCCCCATTAAGCAAATCACACATTATCATAACAAGCAACCCTCCCAGCCATCATTGTTCCAGCTATTAGGTCTTCTTCAGTCTCCTCATTACTCAGTCACACAGATTTGCCTTATGACTACATTTATTACTCTTATTTTGACACACACAGACGCACAGTATATGATGATGACTCAGTCATCATTACCCCCAAAATGACTCTGTCTTTAAATATATGGAGTCTTTCAGAATCCATATACAATCTTCACTCTGCAATGCACTTCCTGCAATAATTTTGTATGCTTGTCTTTCCTTTTCGTAAGTATAAATTTCTGGTATTAAATCTGAGCAAAGTTAACAATCCTGAAAATGTTCAAAATCAAAAAGCATTCTAGTTTTAAAGCAGTAAAAATGTTAAATAACCTTTTTGAAAGTCTGTATTAATCTCTATTTGCATACTCTCTAAATTTCTGTGCTTTCCTTTATTTTCATTAAGGTGAAATTGGCTGCTGAACAAAAAAAACTAACAATAAGCTGAATATATAATGTTCCTGAAGACTGCCAGCATTTACACAAGCTGGGCCACCTTAGTTCTTTCTTACGATTTTTGCTGGTCTGCTTCTATGCCTGTACCCATCCTGCCTTATGTTACTGCAGCAGCACCCGCAGGAAAGGAGGTAGGACTGAAAAGGGGGTGTCTGACGTGCCCACACCCTGTACAAATGCTGAGTCCAAGGGAGCCTGACCCAAAACCTGGCAGAGCAAATGGGCAGGAGAAACAGAGGAGCCACTGCATCCCTGGTACTCCATTGAAAAGCGAGCCAGGCTGGATTTCACATATATTCGTCCTACGAGGCCCCTAGTCCAGCACACAGTGGAAATGACAATGCCTGTGGCTGAGAGTGCTGTGGTTTTCGCTCCTCTGAGATCTTGTCATCCTTGCTCTTCTCTTCCTGCCTCTAATCAGAGCCAGCCTTCTCCCCTTGCCTTTTCCTTGCCTCTCCTTGCTGTTCACTTCTTTCCTTCCCTTTTAACTCTGCAAAAACAAAGGATCAGAAGCCATTTTTATTTAATTTGCTAGAAGGACTTCTTGCCACACTTTCTATCCGTGTTTTGTACAGGGAGCCAATTCATGTTGGCTTCATCTACCTGTGAACTGCACCATGTTCCTGGGCAACAAATGGTCTTTTTTTCATGTGGTTCATTGGCATCCCTAATGAAGCGATGTGTTGCCAGTCTGACCATGTCTCTGAGCTGTGCATGCCCTTGCGACCATGAGCTTCTCCTAGCAAGTCTGGTGTCATGTGGTCCTTGCACAGAACTCAGCAGTCTTTTTTATTTTTGATTTTAAGAACTCCAGCTGCAGAGTGATGACCTGACACCCTTGAGCAATGTAGGAGAGTATTTAAGCAGATGCTTAGCAAAAGTCCTGTTGAGTGAGGTTACTCATATGTTCTGTCTCAGATGCTCTTGAGGGCTGCACATTTCATGCCTTCCCACCCACCTGCCTTACTCAAGGAAGACATGCTAACAGCAGACTTTCACTTTTTCAAAATGTAAACATTTCACTGTGCCTCCAAGTCCATCTTTTACAGGTCTGCAGCCTTGCTTTTAGGAATATCAGAATTAATATTTTAAAATTCCTGTTAACAATGTCTTTTGTTATGCTTCCAAACCTAATCTTTTATACCTTGACCGCCCTCACCATCTTCTTTATCCACTGTCACATACTGAGTGGGTTCATATACTTGTGTTCTAGGCTTGATTTTTAAAAGAATTAACTTTTTATATTTGTGTTGCACTTTATCTTCATTTTATGGCATTGTATAGTGCCCTGGTCAAAGATATTTTAGACATAAAGTGACTCAATTTATACTAAGTAAATGATACTACTGGTCTTTCTTTGCTTTTATTCCTATTAATGCTAGTTCAAAGGCTCTTCCAACACAGTACAGATACATCTTTGCCAATAAAAGTGTTCCACTTGGTAACTGATACTTAACACAGGAAAGAGGAAAATGGCAGCAAACATCACCTTTTAGACAGCTTTTAAAGCTGTCACAATGGTTTCCATGTGTTTTTGCCTTTGAAAAGGATTATTTTAAACTTAGACTTGGAAGTCTGAAGAGAGAAACTAAGTATATTGTCTTAAAATGAATTTTTGAAGTGGAGAAGAGGTATTTCACAGATACGTTCCCCAGCCCATAGTCCAATAGTGCAGCCCGAGAGATGGGCTGCCAGGTGTGTTTCCTGGAGCCTGGGGGTAAGATTTGCACGAAGGCAGCTGTTCCCTGCCCTACATCCTCCCTTCAACATGTCTAGTACAGCAGGGATGGCGTGCTGGCCACCTGGCACAAGCACTTAAAATGTTGGTATCTCACGAACCACTTCTGGTAAATGAAGTGCCTCTTTTGGTATGTACTTTAACACCTCTTTAGAAACCTAAATGACTTCCATACTTTAGGTGTCACGGACTGTGCCCAGGTGTTCTGGACTCACGACAGATGAAATCACATCTTCCTCCATGACGTATGTAAGCAGGTACCCAGAGCACGACCCATTCCACACATTTGATCTACCCAACACATTTCCTCTCTGAATTTGTGAACTTAAAGGAAAATATTGATATAAAAGCAAATCCATACCACTTCAAGAAACCTGCAGTCGCAAAACTTCGGTTTGCCTGTATAGGCAGCACTTAGAAACAAAACTTTCTTCCCTTCTCTTTTGTCCTTGCATGGCCTCTTCCAGCTTCTCTGCTCTTTCTGGCTGGGCCCTTCCAGAAGCTTTTCTGAATCATGTGTTATTTCATTTGACATTTTGGGTCTTGTGCTGCGTCACTGATCATGTGCAGAGGAATTCAGCAGCCTAGCTCCCAGGCTTGGTTGCTACCTAAGCTACTGGTGTACATTGAATCACCAGATTTCTGTTGTTTTTTTGCATTTGAACTGCAAAAAGCCAATCTCAAACAAGAATGCAGAACACGTGCTTTACCAACATACATCCAGCAATATGCTTCAGCATCTCAGTTGTTTGTGTTTTGGCCTCATAGTGCACATGCAACTTCTAAAGGCTTTCAAGAAATTCTTGCATATACTGGGGTTGTGCAGGAGGGTCTGAAGATTTATGGGTTTTCAGTGGCATTTTCATGTATAATTATCGTTAAAAATGAATTCCAAGATGGTGTTGGCATTTCTACTGCAATATAAACTTGGGCTGGTTTTCCTTCAATATGGAATAATTTTTTTTCCTTTCCCTTTTGAAACCCTGATTTACAGTTAAACGAGAGATCACAGCAAAAGCTGGGCAGTTAGTAACAAGCCTCACACTTTTGGGTGGACAGTTATTTCCCTTTTTCCTTTAGTTCAATGACAGACACTATTCTTTTCATAAACAACCAGGGTAGAGACTGCTTTAATATTCTGACAGCTAAGTGTAGAAGATCTCAAGCAGCAAGGAGAATGTCATTTGTGGGTTTGGTTTAATATTTATCTGGGGGTATATCAATTAGAAAAATCTATCGTCAAAGTCAGCAGAGATTTCTTGTGGTTTTACTTTGGAATGTCACCTTAGATTTCCTGAGAAATCTGTAGTATTTATTTAGTGGCTTGCTGTTATTTATCTTGCAATGAATTTAGTACAAAGAAGCCTAAGGGGAAAAGCAGTTACCATTCTACTTGGCTTAGTCTGAAGTTTGCAGTGTTACAGTCTAGGAATAGTATATTTTCTCTAATTTTCCTGAGAGTCTATCGAACTCAACATGAATATTTTTCTGACATAGAATCTCGGTACTGATCTCTCAAAGAAAGCATCAGTCTAATGCTGTTGTTCAATATATAATGAGTGTTGCAAACAACATTGACATCAGAAAAACTGCTGCACTTACTTCAGCATGCTAATAATTTGGATTTCGCCAGCTGCCAGAACTAGATCTTTGTTAGTGCTGTGCATCTACAGGTGTGAAGGATTCACAGAGAAGAGGGCATTGTCAGGCCAGTGAATCAAACTTACTAACACAGAAGAACAATCTTTCAGTGTCACCATCAGATTCAGCTGTTCACTCTATGAAGCTGAAACCCATGACATAGTTCATTTTTCAGCTGTTGAGCACATTCACATAATATAGCTCATTCACTGTGTGTTGCCTACTTCACGTATGAATGCGCATTCACTTGAAAAGCCCATGAATACCCTTAGGTTTACAACACAGATACTGTAGTGTGGTGCATTCAGCTTATCTGCATAGCTTTAGGACGTGCATGGCAGTATGAATTAGTCAGAAGTAGAACGGTTTTCAACTTGAAAAGATACCAAAATGCTACAATGAAGATTTAGTCACTTTGTAAAATACAACAACAAAATCAGAAATCTTGTATGGAATCTGTGTTGCTCTAAATTTCCTCCAAATCTGAACCTGAAGAAAATCCTCCTTTTCCCCCATCTAGAAAATACACACAAAAGAAATCTGAAAAAAAAAATTGAAAAAAAAAAAAAAAAAAAAAAAAAACAAGTGTAGTCATGTATAGTATGTTAGTATTGTATAGTATGTTAGTATTTTCAAGATGTTCTTGTAGCTGTGATAGTATGAGGATACAGGGAAGGCAAGATTGGCAGACTCATTACCTTAATATAGAATATGACATCTACATTCAAAGGTTACCTTGATATTATTTTGTTTCTCTTCATCACTGACTTTAACATATTTATCTCTAGAGCAAAAATGTGCACGTCATCTGAAAGGAAATCTTGCAATTTTCTGGATCAAATGCAAGAACACTGTAATTCTATCCCTGTTTCGTAACCAGATAGGCCTACTGTTTCTTCAGACCAGTCCTCATGCTGTAATAATCTTTAATCAATGTATTAAGTGCCATGAGAGCAGAGTTAGCATTTGGCTGTGTTCACAGATGGTGGAGGGAAGGTCCTTTGCATTTTTAGTGACCGAATCCTTTGTATTTAGTGCAGAGGTACGGAACAGACTGGTTTCAGGTATGGAGCAATCACTCTGGTCTGTGCTGTGGCCAGCTCAATACCCATTCTGAAGCCAAAAAAAAAAAAAAGGCAGAAATGCTCCTTATGGGACTCCAGACCTTACCACTTTTTCAATATCCCACCGTGTCTTCTGTAGTCACAAAACCCTTCCTGACTGGCTTTTCTGCCTCTACCCCCAGCAGAGGACAGCTAATGTAAATGCACATCAACACCTTGCCATCAAGCTGAAAGAGCCCCTGCTTTCCCTGGGATGAGAGTAGGATGTGCTATCACAGCTTATTACAAGAGTCCTGGTAGAGCAGATCCTTGCTCTTTGGACCAGAACATATATTTGTCAAAACCTGACAGTCAGGAGTATATCATATACTTCTATGGATATCCATTGTCCTGATGTGACTGCAAAGTGTGATACACAAACCTGTGTAAAAAACTAGGACAAAAACAATTTAAAAACAAACAAACAAACAAAAAAGAAATGAATTATAAATTGTGGAAAATAAGGGAAAAAAAAAAAACAGTTATGCCCTACTAGCTACGTTTCAGAACCTGCCATTATTACATTTTCCCCTGATGCTCTATGGATGGGAGATATAAATGCATATGAAGTAGTGACTCTAAACATCTCAGTGGTCAAATGTTTAGTGTCCTGGACAGTTACTTCTTAGCAAGAGAAGCAAGCACATAAGCACATTGTAGCATGACTGTGTGGAAGCATCACCAACCATCTTTATTCCCTGAGACATCCTAAGAAATCCTGAGGAGCATGACTGGCTACAGGAATAATCATTTGTGGGCTTGCAAAAAAATAAAAAATAATAATAAAAATAGAGAAGAAAGGTGTAATGTTCACTTTACTTGCTAGAGAAATATTCTATACATTTTACTATTTGGACACTTACTGTTTACTCATCTCTCCTGCTGCTTTTCCTTTGAATTGTACAACATCTGTCACAGTTCAACACTGTTTACTACTGGACTGTTGGAGGCCACATGAGACACCTTGGGCACCTGAAATGTCACTAGAGTCCTGTGTTGAGGCAATTCAATTGAGCCCTAAGTATTATCATTAGGAAGAGCTGAAGAGACCTCTGGACTTCATTGAGTGTATTATTAGATCTCCGTTGCTTACAATGGGATGCAGGTACCAACGCTTTGCCTCTTAAGTTGAGGTGTCTGAAGATGTCCGTGCCCAGCCTGGCACTGACTGTGCCAGCTGGAATCAGGATGGTAGGTCTTTGCAGATCAGCTTCTTTCGAAGAGCAAAGAATGATGGCAGCTTCTGAATACAAGAACTAAACATAGGTAAAAATACACAGTTTGTCTGAGAAGAGATGAGACATATTAAGAATCATTCCTGAAGTTATCTGACAGCCTCCATGGAGAAATTTGACTTGATCTGTGGTCTGGGGTATTTCTATTAGAACCACAGACAGCGCATGACTCAGTGGAAGATTATGAAGATATCCAAAGTATGGAAAAAACCTCAAGAGTTAGTGACCTCTCCAGTAATGTGGTCTGAACATCCAGGAATCCAAGTCCCACAGGCAAAGTGAGCTGACCAGGGGGATTCAGATCATAACTGTTCAGTTGAAGGGGGAGGGAGTGAGCAGGAGACAAAGATCCTGTTGGCACCATGCACAAACTCAGTGAATGCTTACAGCGTGCCTTCAAAAAAGAGGTTGATGCCTTCAGGGAGGTAAAGACAGAACCACCAATTAAACTGAGAGTGCTACAAAAAAGACAAGAACAGAAAAATTCAGAGAACTGAAGATGCTCAAGTCAAAAGGACAGATGGGGTGTGCAACTGCAGGCCCTGTAGCAGGAGTCTTCAGGACATTTTCACATTCAGAAGTGGTGCTATTTGAATAGAGAATAGCAAACGGGGCCTTTTATGCCTCATTTTCTAAGAAAATGGGAAAATATCTTGTTCTATGGTGGATCATTGCTGTGGTCTCAGTGGTGTATAAGGCTATAGAATAGACTTCAAAGGTAAGAACAACGAAAAATATGGAGAAGAATGGAAAACATAATTTAAAAACCACAGGTTTGTCAAAGGTGTATACCTGATATCTTTCCTTGATAGGATTGATTTTTCAGACAAAGGAGATATATCTATTGCTCTACAAAGCCTATGGTACAGTGTTGCACTGGAAACCATTAGTAAAGATTGGCACTGGGACAGGAAATGTGAGGCAGAAGAGAGCAGATACACATAAGATGAAACCAAAGGAGTTAAAAGAGAACTGTTGGCTGGAGAGAGCTTTTCAATAGAGTTTTTCAAGGTTTGGTCTCAGGACAAATCTTATTTAATGTTTTCACTAATGTACTCAATGCAAAGTCAGAGTGTGCTAGTGAAATGTGCTAAAGACACTCAGGTGCAAGGTGTTAAATATAACAGAGGAAAAAAATGAATGACTTTGTAGACTCCCATAATAGAAATGGAATTACATGAAAAAGCATGAAAGGCAAGAGTAATGGCCATCCAGACACATAATAAGATTTTCTGCTATAAACCAGTGGTACCGTGTAGAAATGACAAAAGAAGAAAAGGACAAGGTGGCATTTGTTATCATCTTGATTGTGATAAGTTACCAATTTGATGAGGCTGTGAAAAAGGCAAATGCAATCCTTAAACATTGGTATATCTAGCAGAAATGGAGAAGTATTAATGCCACCGCATTAGGCATAAATGAGATATCATCTCTACTACTATGTACAGTAGGGGATATGAGTTCAGGAAAGATGAATGTGAGCTGAAAGACAGAGAGACTATTGGGAAGGTAAATAAAATAAAGAGTATGTTGTAAGAGGAGTCATTAATACCATGGTTTGTTTAGCCTAAAGAAGACAAGGCTGGGGCTGGGGAGATGCACTTTGTGCAGGAGCAAAGAACTGAGACAGGAAGGGTAGAAAATAAGTAGGGCTAAAGCAGCAAAGAAAAACATGGGGCCTATGATACATGAAGATCAGGCCTGATTTTGGAGTTCCCTCTGTCTTATTCACTGCATGTTATATTTACCTTGGCCTACTGTGCCAGTGAGTTGGCTGTGTTCAGTGGAGTTGTGCTGCTCCATCTGGCCCATAAACAATTAAAATTGCTCTTGCAAACTAAAACTAAAACTAATAAAAATAGACATCACACACACACAAAAAGCCACAAGTAAGAAGAGCATTAGCTCACGTGGGTCACTAAAATGTCAAAAGTGGTTCTAGGGAATATATGGACAACTGGATGTGGCTGCTTTCCACAAATGAGCTGGGGAACAAGCAACTCTCCTGTAGATGGGATGGGGTCTGTGCAAGAAATCTCATGCGAGATCCAGCATAAGATACCAGCCAAGAGATACTGAGCAGACCTCAAGGGATCTTGAGTTGCAATCTCACCAGTGACCTCACATAGCAATAAACAGACTTCTCTGCTTACAGAGCTGTGGAGAATCAATTTGAAAGGCCTATGTTGCAGCAGAGCTTAGAGGAGTGGTCGCTGTTAGCTGGTGAAAGGCCAGGAAAGGCACAGCAAGGCAAGACGAGGCAGGCAGATTCAGCTCTGTAATGCACTCTGGTCTTTGAGGGATGATGATTTATATGTGGTGTCTGCAAGTTAGGAAGTCTAAGGCTGAAAATACATAAGTATTTTAAAGAATAAGAAAAAACTGCTCTTTTATCATGTATTGGTTGAGTAACTACACACATCACTGTTACTAATAATAATATTTATCTTTATAGGTAAATAATTAGATATATGAAGAACTATTTGAATGAATTAGACAAAACAAGTGGGGGCTGTGGAGTTTTTTTGCAATCACTCTGAAAAGGGAGCTGCCTGTCAGCCCTCCCTTCTTCATATCAGCATCTCCCTCCGCACCCCCTTGATTATTACAGTGTATTGCTGTTTTCCTCTGCACTGCATGTGTGAGGCAGATCCTGTAAAATTGGACCCAGAGTTTTTAGATCCCAGAGCTAAATGGAGCCCAGAGATTCCAACATATGTTTGGCATCTCACTGGTACTGAAAGCTAATGCTGCCATAAGAGGAAAACAAAGCTGCAACTTACGGGCCTCAGGGATTACAGTTCATTCTGCCTCCAAGGCTGTTTTTAAACATTGTCCCTCTTCAGGTCACATCCAGGAGTGTTTGTTTCTCACTTTTGTATTTACATGTCATACACAGAATGGTTGCATAGAGAACAATCATTCTTTTTTTGCTACAGAATAAGACCATGCCACTTCCTCCTGTGAGGAGCTGCGGTGCAAAGGCATAAGGCAAAGAATGGAGGAGGTATCTTTGGGGTGCTTAGCTGTCACTCACCAATCAAACAAATGGAGAATTAAGAGGCAAATCAAGCAGGTGATCTGGAACCAAAAGCAGCCTAAAATTTTCATGTGTTAGGAAACGTGGAAAAATATTAAAAAAAAAACAAAAAATTCAAAACCATGACAGAAGGAATAATACCTAGTTCTTTGATAGATTGCATTTGTCAGTACTACCCTACACTGACCTGATTCTGTACTTTTATGGCTGTCGGGAAGACTGCTGACCACCAAAACCGGAGCTTGTCTGGTGCTGAGTTCTGCTGAGCACTCATGCTCGGATAGCTCACCCTGATCTGAGGTACCACAGCTTCTCAGGGTCTGATGCTGCATTTCCCCATTGCCAGCTTCTGGTGTGCTGTCAAAGACTAATCTGACAAGTAAGCAAAATACTGAATCTCTGAATATAAACTATGAGAATCAATCAACTGGGGAAAAGTCAAGCTAAGTGGGAGGAAAGGGCAGGAAAAAGCATCTGGAGTGTATTTAAAACCCTGACCGCTTTAATGTATATAATCGTGGCATGTAATCCGCATGGGACAAATCTTGTGGTGATCTTTCAGGGAAAGTTCCCACTTGCATCATATGCTCTGTGCCTGTAAGGTCATGGAGTCTGTTGCCTTCCCAGAGTTCCCAAGTTCTGTAAGTGTATACTATATATACACACGTATACAGGATGACACTTCCCAGGGGAGAGCATCTAGAGGTGGTGGGAAAGCTTATGTATTTCGGTGACCCTGAGAGCCATGCCAGTGGAGGGGGTTAACTCTTGACAGGGCTACCCCAGCCTCAGATAGGAAGCTAAATTACAGAAATACAGGAACGTAGGCACACTGTCTAGCTGATAAGTAGAGATGGCAGAGGCCTTGCTCACACAGCAGGGCTCTCAGCCTGTTGCATCTAATAATGAATGGGAAAGAAACTTTCTGTCAGAATTAAAAACATAGTGAAAGAGGTAATGTGTCCAAGCATCGTTTTTCTGGATAATGAACATCAGTACCTTCGTCAAACTTGGATAAAATCCCACTTCCTTCTCCACCATACTGCATGATGAGGACTCTGGAAAATCACACAGCTTCCTTTTCTTTCCTTCTAGTGATGCCCAAATCTTTGCTGTATACACTGGATTTAAAGCCTCCACATACACATCTGCATGCATTGTTATGAAGTTAGTGTAAGTTCTTTAGTTGTTAATTACAGCTGGAGGCATGCTTTTATTACATATATCATTGTATAGCTCTGGCTTTGCAATTTTTCTGTTTTCAAACAGTGCACCTGAGCAGGTGCAAAAATATGGAAAATTGGCATGAGTGGAAAGACACTAGGAAAGCTTGGCTGTAGTCTCTAGAGTCTTTTTGTACTCGAAAGTGAACAGCTGAGTGCATCATGTGATCATACCACAGAGTCATTCTGGATGAATTTGTACCCTAAATTAAGTTACAAAGCATTAAGCCGGGAAAGCAGTTTGGGGGTCCAAATTGTTCTCCCTATGTTTCAGAACCACTCGATATGTTCTCTATACCCTGACTGTATAAATATACATGCACACATGTATATATACTCTGTGGGGTTATAAATAGCACAGTGGCAGAGACAGTTTTACCAGACATTTATATGAATCCTAATTGCTGACTGTGAAGCCTTCCAGTTTGGTGACTGTGGCCATGGCCAGACTGCTGTGTAAGTGAATGTCCAAAATGTGGCTTTGAGGTCAGTGGGTAAGAAATCACTTAGATAAACTCGGTTTGCTTGGGAGTTTCCTGCAGTCTTGCTGGGAAGCTCTTGGGAGAAGTCCTAAAGAAAAGAGCAAAACTGGCAAGTAGGCTGGCGGGGAGGAAAGCTCCCTGCTGTTTCAGGCATTTCAGTGGAAGGGTGAGGATGTTGCAACCTGTGAAAATTGGGACAAAATCTGAGCTGGCTGCCAGGCTGAGCCTTCGAAGGGGTTGACCGCCAGCAGTGCTGCAGAGCAGCAGCCACCGGAGGCACTTCCAGCTGAAGGCTGGGCTCTGCCTTGCCCCACGTGTGATGTCCCACGTGTCATGCCCCACGGGGAGAGCTCCAGAGGCAGGGAGAGTCCTTTTGCTGCGCGATTGCTCTGTGAGCTGAGGGATTTCAGCATCCGAGACAGCTTCTGGGGCCAGCCACCATCACATTTTTCGAATCACAATCTTGTCCCACTGTTCTCTTCCAGCCACAGATTGGGTTTGGTACAAGGGGTTGTAAAGGAAGCAGCTATGCATTTGTTTTGGGCTCATGCCAAGTAGCTGCAGAATATCATTATCTCTCTTGCAGACCTCCTCTGGCAAAAGGGGAGTGTTGTCTCAGAAAGGTCTGCGGGACATGGCTCACTGTCTTCACACCCATATTGGTATAAATTACTGTCATATCCTCAGGACGGTGTGACAAAGCATTGCAATGGCTGAGTCATGCTCAGGCTCTCCAAGGATTCCAGCTTCATTTTCAGACTTGAATATACAACACGTTATAACAGTGCTGTTCAAAAAAAATGTGTGCAAGAAGTCTGCACGCATGTTTGTTTAGTTAATGACAAGGGAGTATTCTACCTCTGCTGATGAACAACTCTCTGATATCGCTTTATTTCTGCATTTAGTGACGTGGGTGCTGCACCAAAGACAAGCTTACGTGTGTGTTCAATAAAGTCTGGTAGTCAGTCGGCTGAGCAGATGATCTCCTGGTGTTTCATAGTTCCAGGGGAAATCCTGTAGTACTAAGGGTCTGGCTGCAAAGCCCACTGCTGTCTCAAAACACCTGTGCAACCTCGGCTACTTCAATCAGACCGGCCACATTAAAGCATACTTCTTTTGCCGAGGCTAGGTTACCTCTCTGTGCACTTCCCAATACTCTGATATTCCTAAGGCTTAATCAAAGTTAGGAAGTCAGACCTCGCAGCAAAGCAAAGGAAGCAAATTCCCAATCAGAAAACACATGATACAGTAGGATATTGGACAGGAACATGCTCTGCTTAAGCTTGGGCATGTGCACATGTGCTGATGTGTGTGTACATGTATAGGTGAGTGTGGTGTCTTACCCATTCATAAAACATGAGCCATCTGCTATATATCTCGGAAGATGAGAGCAGATTCTCCTCCCCCAGCATTGTATAGCTGATGGAAGTGGCTTGGGAGATCTCTTGAATAATAAATAATGTTGATTATGAGCTTGCTGGTTTTAGCATGTGTTCACCACAGCAAAGACAAGCCCTGTGGATTCTTATATGACTTTGCTTGTGTAGCTTCTACACTACCTCCATTGTGTATAATTGTGCTAGAGTATAAAGCAGCCTCCTGTGGTGTGGAGTAAATGTATAAAGATGCCATTTACAACAGCCCCCACTCAGCCAATGAGATAAAGGAAGAATTGAGCCCAGTTTGCAAAAAGAAAAGGACTATTAATAGAAACAGGACATGTATCAGGACATGTGTACCAGATTGCTGATAATTTACAGGACTCTGGAGCATGGCACAACCCTACTGGGGCCAAGCATGTGGCATTCCCAAACCCACACACCGCCCCTTCCCTGGAGGTGTGCTACCTCCAGTAACAGACCACAAACAAAAGTCAGCTCTCCGTTCCTACAAAGCCTAACCCTCCAACCAACCTATCTCTTCCAGTCTGGGACAGACCTTAAAGAAATGATTTAGCCCTTCATTCCCTTCTCCAGACGAGTCTGGGGCTTCACTGTGTTGCTCATACAGACTCCATGAAGACCGTCCAACTGCTTTTTGTTAGCCCTGTAGTAGACATCCATCCATGCAGCTCTTTGACAGAGAGCATACAGCCAGTAAAACACTCATATACTTGTCCTGTTTACAAGCCCTCTTTTTTTTTTTCACATCACTTCCTGTTTAACGTTCCCAGCTGCCAGGCATTCCTGTTTTTTGGCCTCTCAGCTGTTTTTCAGGATTGTTGCCCATACTGCTGTTTCTCTTAACACTATGGCATCATATCCTGAAGGAAGACTGGTGCAAGGCAGTTTCCCGTTTGAGTCATCTTTTTGTTTAAGCAGGAGGGATGATTCCTTTCTGTCATCCCTACAGGCTCTCCTCCGGTGACAAACCTGGAGCTTTATAGTATTTATTATAATGACGAATTTCCAAGCAGAGACCATCAAGTAATGTAGATCAATATAGCTTTGCTGGATTCAGAAGAGCCATGCTGATTTACTTCAGCCAATGATGTATCACTCTCCGTCTGTCATAGCAGAACACTCCTCCCAAAAGCAAATTAAATATAGTAGGATTTCAGACAGTTGGGTGACTCCTTGGATTGCATCTTTTATTTCTCTTCCTATTATTGTCATTATCCCCACATTCCCTATAAGGTTTTCTGCCTGGCTGAATGCAGTTATGATTCAGGCTTGGCGAAAACTCTTTTAACTTTGACACACACCACATACCATATCTGTGACTTCTGCACTCCTATTAGTTAGTCAGAAAAATTAGCTTTGGAGCCGGTGGTTTCCCACTGACTATCTCTGAGGAGGCTGGAGATAAGACTTCCTCTCCAATTCCACCCACTGGGAAATCATTAACACGGCTTCCTTGCGGACGTGAGCTCCCTGTAACATGCTGTTCCCAGGCGCTTGGACTGCTTTGGTATCATGAAAATGTGATTTTCCTCCCTACCCCTTCCCCCCATAATTGGTATTTTGTTCTCAGGCTAGCTTGTAGGTTGCTGTGGTATGCTAGAACAACACATCCTAGTCCTAGAATCCGGAGGCTATCCTGACCATGAGTCAATCTATATCGAGCCTGTGATTCTGTAACCATACAGCACCACCACTTCTCCCATCTGGTGACATGGCTCTGAGAAATAGCAGAGCTGAGAAACCTATTTGTCCTTAAGCAGCTATCTGTTTCCTTTTTGAACATTGGCAATAAAACTCCAGCCAAGTGCCAGAGCTGGTCCGTTTTTAATTTTCAATTCAATTAAGCGCCTAAGAAAAAGGATTTGCACTTGGCAGTTACTGCCTGAAGGTCCTGGTTGAAATAATCACCCCCAGGAGCCACTCAAGTAAGCGAAGGGCAGAAGTTCCAGCTGCCTAAAGCCTTCCCTTGTTTCTCCCCCCTCTGTCTGCTCTTTATTTCTGCTGTTGTTTCCCACATCTTTCTGCCGAGCCCATTACCCCCTCCCCATCCCCAGTGTGGATTTCAGCAGCACCTCTCCAGGAAAGTCATCCTCACCCTCTCCCACCTCTACTCGCCCACTCCTCCACCGACCTCCTCCCCATCGGGCCTCAGCCTGCATAATTCATCTTAGGCTAAGTATTCAGCAAGGCACTGGGTCAGGAAGCTCCTCAAGCCTTTGTAAGAGCACGGGCTGCGTGTGCATCCAGGGCGCATCCTGCGCCTGCCACCATCTTGGGCAGAGTCGGAGGAGGCAAAACGGAGGGGCTGGACGTGGGAAGCTGATGCACATCCGAAACTGCTGGAAACTGCACAGACAGCGCGCTGTCCCTGTGCAAAATTGCTCGGATAAGGCTTAAGCCTTTTTCTCAGACCCTTTTATTTTTTAACCTTACACAACACAGCAGGGCTGTTGGTGACCCTGTTCCGAGCCCCAGCTCTGCCCATGGGACAGCACCCGTTAGGAGGACCTGGCCGACCTTGGGATCCCACAGAGCCCTGCTCCCCCTCCCCAAGGATGCAGTGAGGGTGAAGATTTTGGGGGTGCCAGCAACTTGGTCTGTGCATATCTTCTTAAAAATGGAGCCTGTCCAAATTTCCATGCTCAAATATGTTACTCACACATACCTACAGCTCGAAACAGATTAATAATTAATTGGCATTAGGCAGCGATAATCCATGGAAAGCTTTGCGGAGATGTGTATTCTAAAAAACCCAACACATTTCTCCTCATACCCGAAGGGTCCTCCAGTCTGCAGAAGCAGCAGAGAAGAGACTGCCCTGTAAGGACAGACAAGGTCAAGAAGGACCACAGAGCATGGGAGGAGCAGGATGCTGCAGCAAAGTGATTCCCATGGGCAATCTATACATCTCTTGTGACATACAACATATGTAATTGTCACCTCACCCCATACCTCCAATTTAAGGGTTCCTGCTATGCGGCTCGTGCTTGCAGCACTGCAGCATCCTGGTATCTTCTCTGCAGCAGGACAGGAATCCCTGCATCCTCTGGAATCCACCCACCACATGGGAATCCAAGAGGAAACACTGAAACAAAAAAACAGAGAGAGAGTGAGAGAGAGAGATCAGTGGAAGGACAAATGGACTTATACAGGGAATAAACTATGTGGAGGCCTCTTGTCTCATCCCTGTGCTACCAGATGTAAGGCTCAGTCATCTACTCTTCTTTTAAACAAAACTTCCATATCTGGCATGCAGCTGTGGAACTGCAGACAATGAATTTACATGAGGAGAGCTCCTAGCAGCTTCCACGCTTCTCTGGCAGATTTGTACAAACTGGATATGACATTACCAGCAGCCAGCCACGTCTTGCTCCAATAAACACTGTTATTTATTATTAAACTAAAGGGGGCTAGCTCAGCAAGGGCTAGGGGAATGAACACTGCTGGCTAGTGTGTGGAGTAAGTCAAATATGCCGGTTTTACCCAGATACAGGCTGTGACAGTGATAAGTTTAAGATAGAAAAGACACAGGGGACAGTTCAATCCTTCAATTCAGAAACTGGATTTTGGAAAACAATTCCCAAAAGAACAAATACAATATGCACTTTATATTCAAACAAACTCCACAAAAGTCCTACCCCTGCTATTAGGTTATGTTCTACAAGCCTTTTCCATGTTTTCCCATTTCCTCACTGAGTGGCCAACGTGCTAACTTTCCTGTTTCTGTTTCCCAGTGTTACCCTTCAGCTTTGTTCCTAACTTCTAGTTCCTTCATGTTTATAACCAGATTAGATAAGAAAAAGCCCAAAGGTCTATGTCAGCCAGGAGGTATAAGACTCCTTCATGCAAAAGAGGAGGGGTATTCTACTTGGCTCAGCCATCACATCTGGAAAGACCCTCACAAAATCCTTCCACTGATACCAAATGGCTATTCTGGTTTTCTGTCATTGGGGGTCCATTTTTCAATGACCCCATTCAAATTCTCTGCATCCCAGGAACATCTGCAGAACGACTGCATGGTTTATGGGCAGAAACCCAGGACCTCTGCAGTTTTGCAACAGGTGATGGAGGCAAGACACTGGCTGTGCTTAGGCCCAGGCCTGAGGAACAGAAAAGCTCTGGAGGGTCAGGAAGAGTATCGCAGTTAGGATACTCCCAAAGGAGCCAAGAGGAGCCAAAGGGTTGCTAGTATATGATTCTAAAAGGTGTTTCTCTAGGAGGGGTCAGATAGGGCAGAGTTGCAAGGTTTTGAGGTTGGGCTCAGCAATGATGATTTTTGAAGGACAGGAAGACTGTCCTTAGAAAGTGACTATAGGCTCACTTTTAGGCACACAAGGTCCCATGGACAAAGTCGTCGTGTGGCACTGTCCTGGACTGCAGGCTCTGGGCTGCTGAGAGAGTGGTAGGAGAGTCATGTTGTGGGATACCAGGGAGCTGAGGGCAATCTGGGGTTAGGAAAGACACTTAGAAAGGACATCCTTGGGGTTAGGAAGCAGATGCTGTGGAGGGTGGCTCATATATCCCTGGAAAGCTGACGCCAGGGGAAGGATAGCTTCACTACTAGAAGGTTTCCCATGGAGAAAATGAGACAAGGTGTTCCCATTCCTCTCAGTCAGCTATGCCTAAGTCTGGGATGGGGGCTCAGGCAAAGAGGAGGGCTTGGAGGGGGTTTCTCTGATGGTCACTAAGGCAGTAGAGTCCCCTTGCCCCTGGCAATAGGTGCTCAGAGTAAATTTTCTGGCATAGCCTTCACATAGCTATACATTATTCAAAAGGTGCTTCTTTCTGGAACAGAAAGTTTTCACAATATGCAGTGCTGTCATTATTCCCAGTCCTTACCTTCCCATATTAAAATCATAATCCCTTGTTTCGCCTCACCCTTGGCTCAGACAGACCATGTGACAAGATATATTTAACTGTGTCCCCATGAAATCTCAATACTATTGTCCAAAAATTTAGCTCATATCTGCTTTTCAGTGCAGTGGATATTGATGTGCCTGACAGGCAGTGGTTTCATCACACAAGCAAGCTCACTATAAATATTTTCAGCAATGGCAGGACAGAGCATTCAGAGAGGGAAGATGATAGCAAACTGGAAAGCTATGACACATGTCTCTAAAGCTTGTACTGAATTTCAGCTTTCCATGTACATTTGGAGAGCAGACTTCAATTCTGAGGCAGAAAAACAGGTTAAGAAAGTAAATGGGCAAAAAGGGATTGAGTGACTCACATGGACCACAGAGCTCCTCAAATGATGCTTTCAGTTGGGATCCCACTCTCGTTTCCTACTCATGCTCCCACAGAGCCACCCACTCTTATCCCATAGAAGCGTTCCTTTCTGACATTTTTTGCCTACAAGCAACATTGCCTAATTATCTCCTTCTCTTTCTTCCATGAACAAGTCCCAGTTACTTAGCATATATCTGCAGGGAGTTTTTCCTCATTTGAGGGATATCCCACCACAAACTCCACAAAGGTGATTTTCTTGATTGTAATCAAGGCTGGTACCATAGGCCAATGGGAGGTGATGGTGTACCGTGGAGGGCCTTACAAAAAAGAGACTTTCTTCAGATGTGACACAGTGAAAACAGAAAGTCAATGAGGAAACACAGAGACTGCCAACATCAAAGCATCAGGCTGGGAAACCAGACTCCCTCCTTGGAGTCTGGACGTGGTCCCGGGCAACCTGCTCTAGGTGGTCCTGCTTGTGCAGGGGGGTTGGACCAGATGACCTCTAGAGGTCCCTTCTGACCTCAACCATCCCATGATTCTGAGATTCTGTCAAATTACCTTTACAATGCCCCTTCAGATGAATACCTGGAGGACAAGACATTTGTATTTGTCAAAGCCAGAGAAGGGGTGATTCAGGAATCAAGATGTGCACTGATTCTAATAAGTGTGCTGCCAAACATTGTAAATAAGTAGATAAACAGAATGACTAGACTGCAGGCATCTTACTCAGAAAGATCTAGAAAGTGGCTGAAATTGGAACTGATGCCCAACGAGTAACTTAGTTGCATTTTCCACTGTGCTGAAGCATGTAAGGAATTCTTTCTGGCCTTCTTGACCTTGATCAAATAGCTGAATATCCATGGGAATGTCAGAAAGAAACAGCCTGAGATGTTAATTTGGACAGGGAAAGAAAGTCTGATACTGAGAGTGGGTTCTGAGATGATCCTAGGTTTTTGCAGAAAAGGTATTTCAGTTGGCTGTGACTACCCATTTTCACAGCAGACTCTTTGCATCTATTCTTAAAGCAATGCATTTCTGCACATTTCTATGCCACATTTTCTTCCACAAGTGAGTTGTCTAGCTTCCATATGAGGATGTCAAGTGAAATAGCTCTACAAAAGTCAACAGATGACAGGCACCGATTCTCTCCTATCACCCAACCCTGTCAGAAAAGATTAGATTGGTTCCACATGAGTTGTTCTTGACAATTTCGCCTTAGTTGTACCTTCCAGTTGTTCAACAATAGCTTTATAATTTCTTCCAGTAGTTTTTAGGAATTGAAGTTAAGCTGACTGGCTCCATCTTCTCCCTTTGAAAATTAATTACAGCTGTTCCCTTTTCCTGATTATCTAGGGCCTCCTGCATTTTCCAGAAGCTCTCAACTATAGTACTAGCAGGCCCTGAGCTGTTAGAGGCCTCTAAATGCACTATGGTGAACTTCATCAGACCCCAGGAACTTGAAACCATCTATGTTATGGGCATATTCTCTTTCCCTTTGTTGTTATCTGTCCTTTCTTCAAGAAGGGCAAAAAGAAGGACCCAGAGAAGTACAGTCTGGTCCACTTTACTTCCATACCTGTTAAGGTGAACGAACAAGCAATTCTGGAAACCATTTCTAGGCATGTGAAGGATGAGAAGGTGGTCAGAAGTAGTCAGGATAAATTCACAAAGGCAAATCATGCTTGACCAACCTGTTAACCTTCTATGATGAAATAACTAGTTTGGTAGATGAGGGGAGAGCAGTGGGTATTGTTTATCTGGATTTCAATAAGGCTTTCAACGTTGTCCAATGTTGAACAATGTCAACATTGTCTCCAATAACAACCTCACAGAGAAGCTGATGAAGTATGGGCTGGATGAGCAGTAAGGACTGAAAACTGGATGAACAGTCACACCCAGAGGGTTGTGATCTGTGGTACCAAGTCTAGTGGCCCATACCTAGCAGTGTACTCCGAGGTCAATACTGGGTCCAATATTGTTCAACATCTTCATTAATGACCTGGATGATGGGGCAGAGTGCAAGTTTGCTGATAATATAAAGCTTGGAGGAATAGATGGTACACCAGAGGGTTGTGCTGCCATCCAGGCGGACCTGAACAGACAGGAGAAATGGGCTGGCAGGAAGTCTATGAAGTTCAGCAATGGGAAGTGCAGTGTCCTGCACCTGGGGAAGAACAACCCCATGCACTAGAACTTACTGAATATCAACTGGCTGGAAAGCAGCTTTGAAGAAGTGGATTGGGATGTCCCAGTATCCATCTGAACATTAGGAAACACTTCTTTAATATTTACTGGGCACAGGTTGCCCAGAGATGCTGTGGAATCTCCTTCTTGGAAATCTTCAAAAGCCATCTGGACATGGTTCTGGACAACCTCCTCTAGGTGGTTCTGCTTGAGCAGGGGGACTGGATAAGATTACCCCCAGATGTTCTCTCCAACCTCAACCATTGTATGATTATGCAAATAAGTTTTTATACTCATCTTTAGTGAAGAGTTTGAGATTTAGCAACAAGCACCTTGGGCTTGGCCTCCTCACATATGACATACCTCACAGGATATCAGGTTGGGTCATAAGACCTTCAAAAGGAGGACAGCCAACCACTATCACCCTTCATATCCTCTTAAGAGTGCTCATAGTGCTTGATTTCAACCCTGTATCCCGAATGTAGACCATCAGGCAAGTGGCTCTTGTGGGGTAACCAGTTTCTATCCACTGCTGATGGTGCTGCAGATGTTAGTAACCACTTATATTACTCGTATCCTTGGATTGTTTTGTCTCTATTGACAAAATCTCATGAGCCTGACTATTTTTCAGTCTAACCACTCCATCCTGTACTATCTCACCTCCTATCCTTACTATTCCTAAGAGATTACATCAGCATGGACCTCCCACATCAAATATCTTCCCCTTCCTCACTTGGCAGAGAAAAACACAGAATAGCCCCAGAGCAGGAGAAACGCACCTGGAGCCTTTACTCAGTTATCCAATACCTGATCTCACATTTCTTTTCCACAGACTCCATGAGTTTAAGAAGGAAAACTAACAGCAGTTATGATGCCACAAGCTTCACAGACCTCCTTGCTTTCCTTCCTATAGTTTCTTCCTAAAATGTTTCCTGCAAAGAGTCTGATAAACCATTTACTGGTCCTCTTCCAAGAGATTCTCTTAAAAGGCTCTGACAGTGTTAAGCAGGGTGTTGGATTCTATTTTTATATTATTTTAAAACATATGCATTATTTGTAAAAGAATCCAAAATGATCAACATACAAAGCCCCTAAAGCACATTTTTAAAGCTAAGTGTACTGGTGTTAAGAGTTCTATTCCACTTTATAAGATCGGGGTGTTTTCAGGGACTTGTTTCATGCACGCTGCAGGATGAGAGCGCTGCATAAATCTGATGCCAGGCATACAAATACACTTAAGCTAGTTCAACTCTGAAAACCCTAGAAATGTAAAGTTTAAGCCCAGAAAGGCAGGAAGAAAGCAAAGGTCCAGTCCCATTCAGTTGAAAGCACTGGGGTGATTTGTGTCTTTTAGCTTCGGGGACACCCAATAGATAGGACTGGTGACTAAACTCTTTACAGCTTCAGGTTGTTGAGATGCACAGACTCATGCTCTCAATTATTCTCTTTTGCAGCTGCACACATTATCAATATGGTAACGTCCAGCTGTATGTGAAAATGGACAGTGATGTAAGTATACACATAAAAGTTTAACACAGATATCTTATTTAAAATGGTGCCTGCTTGGCAATATGGTCATCTAGAAATGAAGGCAAGGAGATGAATAGCTGACTGAAAGCAGTGCTCAAATCCCCGGCACTAGCCTGTCTTCTTTATTTGCTTTATTTCGATAGCTAGAAGTATAGCCAGGAGCTTCAATAGCCAGGAGCTCACCAAGTCTTTGCTGAGATATCTCTTTAAAGGTGATTATCCAAAAATACAAGGGTAGAAAAAATTAAGTGGAGCAGAAAATTCATGTAAAGATATAATCAGATCTATGAAAGCCTGCTGCAGAAACACAGATCTCCCTCATCTTTGCATATTGGTTGTACCCACTTTGGGATATCAACATCAGCAGAATTTTGGGTCCAATATATTTTGGAAAATTTGCTAGAAACAGGTTTAGGATTTTCCAAGCACTCAATGTCTCAAATATAAAAATCTTAGTATTTGTGTTCTTTAGAAAATATCTCTTGGATACTTTATCTTTATGGCAGTTCAATATGCTATGGCAGTTCATATTTCCTCAGTATAGCAAACATTTCTGATGTAAGCTAAGGTCATAAATTCATACTTTTAGCATAGATTTGTTGAAAGTTTTTTACAAGTATTTTTTAAGGTCCATCTTTCGGTGTCATACACAACTGTTTGAGGCTCTCTGATGTTGCCTCCAAAAATATGGCTGAAAAATGACAGATGTAGAGTATGTATCCTGGATATGTCACTCCTGGAAAGGGAACAGTATTATGGCAGTCTATACTTATCCTGAATCAGTTCCTTGCAAAGAATAAGGACAGTCAAAGCTGATTTGGAATTTATTTCAGAATAAAATGATCATTGTAGAAAAGCACAGATTGAGCATGACCTTCTGCCATCCTCCTGGAAGCACGTGACCAAAACCAGCCAAGTGCTGTGTCATATGAGATATCAGCCAGCAATTTTTGCACTGTTGATCCATAGCAACTGACCGTTCATATGCTCTTTAACCTTCACCTGTTGCAAAGGAAAATGCATTCACTTAAACTTTCTTGAACAAAGCTACTTATGACAGTTTTAATTATGTGCCCACACCTTTCCTTCTTCACCGGCATACAATTCATTTAGGCAGCTTCTACGCCTCTGGAAACACTCAAAGCTTGCAAGGGACCTGCCTGGATTTTTACTGCAGGAGTTTTTCTTGCTTGCTTCTCTTTTCCTGACTAAATACCCTCAGGCTCTTGAATGATTGAAACCCTCTAAGAAAGACAGATGGCCTTTTGATAATTTCTAACGGAATGTGTAATCTGGGATTCCCTCCTGTGCTGAACTCTGTGACCCAGAATGAATATGTGCAAATTTCAGAATTCTAGTTCAATAATTAAATGGAAATATAATTAAGTAATTGAGCTGTTCTATTGCAAGCTTACAGAGAGAGCTACTAGTATTGGAGTGAAATGGAAGATTTTACATGGGCGATGAGTTTAGTACAAAATCGTGTCAAGAATATATGAAAATATATTTATTATTAATATATTATTAATTATATATTAATAATATATTCTAGTTTTTAAGACAAAACTACATGAAAGGTAGTCTCCTTTCAAAATAGTTAACTAATTGCATAGATTATCAGGGTCATTGGAATACTCAAATGCATTATGGTCTATTTTTTCAAATGCAATTAGGAGCATTCAATTTAAGAACCAGTCTAAATGGGCTCATTTTACTCCATTATTTCAATCTAGCTAAGAGTAAATCAGTGAATAAATCAACATTTCACCATTAGCTGATTGTTATGGGATTAACAGGAAGCTGATACTACCAAACAATTCTTTATAGATTGGCACTCTACTGTAATAAGCCTTGTTCTGATTAAGCTGCCAGTGTGCTTTTATACTATTTTGTATTTTCACGTGCTTCTAAAAAGTAACAGTGACTGAAGAGGATGTTGTATATGGCCCAGATAAAGACCATAATGCTCCTTACTGTTCCACACAAGATATTTGTTGGCTTCTTCAAGCTCCTCTTTACATTATTTCTACTATGCATGACAAATTGGGCTTACTGGCTGTCTGCAAGTCTTACAAGTCTTCCAGTGCTCAAAATATGACTAGGAGGAATTAGCTACAACAAAAGCTTCAAGCCCCAAACACTGGCTTCCCAAGCTAGCAAAATGAATGCCCTGTGTGCTGTGAGCAATAACACTTTTCTGTTTATGTAGATCTGCTCATGGAAGGAGAAATGAAACACTTACCCTGCACGTTCCACACGCGTAAGCATCTGACAGCATGCTCCAGGCAGGCTCCAACCTGTCACATACTATATTGGAAGGATTCTAGTACAGTCACGAGAATTTTTATGGAAGTCTTAAGATGTACTTAATACTTTCAAAGTGTTTGACACTTCAGCAAAGAGGCCTCTTGCACAGGAGCCAGATGAATTAATAAGAATTAGAGTAGCAGAGAGCATTATTTGGTTTGCTGTAACTTTTCTGCCCCAGCTTCCCCCAGAAAGTTACACATAACGTTTTTCTGTCAAAACAATATCAGATTATGTAAAAAAGCAAAGGGAAATCTTTAGAAAAACAACAAGATGAGCTGCACAAAAATATTTCAGTCCACAGCTGATGAGACAACAAATAATGAACAAATTACTAAATGTTAACCACTGTCTTAAGTTTCAGGAAGAGATCACCATATTAGTCAGAAGTCAGATGAAACTTTGCTACAAGATTATGTTCTGTGTCTGCAAGAGTAAAGGACAGACAAATAGACATCATTTTCTTGGATAGAACAGTATCAGGTCAGTGCAGTAAATGTAAAAGCTACCAACACAATTTCAGAAACACCAGTAAATAAATGTCCCTTAGAACAGAATCATCCTAATCCGAGGCCCTATGTGTATGTACATGTCATCTAATGTCCCTGGAAATGAATGGACGACCCCTGCAAACCAGAATGAATTCGCATACACAAGAACAGGAAAATCGCATTACCAACAGCAGTGTCTCACAAAACAGCCATACCATCTTCAACCTCTCACTCTTCAACCTTAAGGAATATCTACAAAATCCCATCAAAAAAACAGCCCTGGAAACTACTATTCATAACAAAAGTGAGTACTAAAAGTCATAAACTCACAGACATCACTGGTTTTACAACACTTCAGATTCTGGTTAATCCTTCCACAGAAGCTTGCTGACAGCTATTTCTGTATTTCACACTGAAATCTTGCTGGGCGCAGAAGGGCATCTCACCACAACTGCCAATGTGAGAGAGAAACTGCTTGAATAGCATTTTCTGCAGACCTGGATTCTGGGGTGAGTGGCTGGCCTGGGACCAGGACCAGGACCTCTGTGGACTTCCACACAAGCAAAGCTGAATTACAGATCTGTCTTGGGCTCAGGTGTGAGGTAGGTATCAAGTGGCTTAGCTCTTTCAAGTAGTGGGCAGATACAGACATGACTAGAGGGACAGCTTAAGAGGTCTTGGGAACTTCAGAAGAAAATACCAAAGCGCATATGGGGTTGAGGCACCTTTGGGGTTTACTGATGTCCAGCCCCAGCTGTGGATCTGAAGGCTAAATCAAACTCACATCCAAGTCATAGAGACAGTTATTAGATCTCGTCCATTACTACCCAGACTTACAGCTATACTATGTGGAAGCTGCTCATAACAGTGTGGACAATAAAAGTGCTCTTGACAAATAATGCAGATAGGTCATAGACAGAGATGTTATACCCATGGGTGTGGTCCCACCCTCAGACATGCTCTGAAAATCTGCCACCTCCATCTTCTGCTACAAGGCAGCTGATTCATGTATTTCTTTGTCTCCTGTATTACACTTCTTGTATCACTACGTAGGATGCAAGAACACTGAATTGCCATTTCTTTATCTATGTTGTTTATGCAGAGAAAACAAAGAGGTCTGTTTCAAAAACACAACAAAGTGTTCTGAAAGTGAATACTTTTAGAATAGAAATTATTTTGAAGAAAGGCTTGTATATTTCAGTTTAGAAAGCACTCAGCATATTCTTGTTGACAAGGGAAAGATGGATAGATACCATAGTAACATAAAATAGAATATGCACCCTCCCTGACATGAAACAATACAAGAGAATATAAAATGATAAAATAATAAAAATAAGAATATGCCAATAGTTAATTATTGCTTTTTCAGATGGAACAGAACACTACTTCTCCCAGATCATAAGCTAATTATTGCCTTTCTGAAACAATACAAAGAAGCAGAAAATAACAGTTTAGAAACATCTATTGTCTTTAAAGATTACTACACGAAGGAGAATACTAAGACAGAGGTCAAATATTTGGGATTTAATTTAACAAAAATTAGCCAACGTAAATGATGCAGTGACTGAAATATACCAGGGAGATTTGAACCAAACTGACCAAGTACACTGCCTTGCCTGCTCTGCCTTGCATAATTAACTATCTTATTAACTAGACAATTGATTCACTACTTTACTGATTGATTGTTGCATTCACTGTCTGTTTCTGCTTTTTGTTTTGCTGTCAAATTTATCAGTTTAATTGCACAACTTTCTCCTTAAGTGATTCATTCCCTAATCAACTCTCTCACTCCCAGATGAGCCAGTTTCTCACCCCGTTCACCGCTCAGCTGAATCCTAAGCCTTCACCTGCCTGATTCTCTTGGCATGTGTGACAAGCTGTGCAGCCCCTCGGGGTTCAGACAACAGGCTCTGTGTGATGTTTTGGACATTAGGAGATTTGATATTTATTCTGTGTGTGCCCAATGAAAAACTCCACTGTAAATTGGCAGTGATCTGCTTTTTCATATATGATGGTGAACAGGAGGTACAAAAGGTTGCAGCTCAGGAGCTGTAAAAAGGCAGTGATTCTTTATTCATATGGATGCCTCATTTAAACAACACGCTTGTGTAGATGATAACTGACTGCTATCATACTGCCCAAGGTAAAACCACTTTTCAAATCTTAATTACAAACGACAAGTAAATCTGCTTATTGCAAGTCCAGAGAAGGACACTTCGACTGCCTGGCCAGCCTGGCTAGCTGGCCAGCTAAAAAGGGCAGCAAAAGGCACTTAAAAATTAAACCAGCTTGCTTATGGTCTTGTCCCTTCAAGTGATGAATATCTCCCCAGGGGGAGGCTCCACCACTGCTCTGGGCAGCCGACCTCAGTGCTTGACAACCCTCTTCAGAATAATTTTTTCCTCATCTTTAGTCAGCATTTCCTCTGGTACAACTCATGAAGTTGCCTGTTCTGCTTTCACTGTGCACCTCCCAGGGGAGCTGGGCTCCATCTTCTCTACAATTCCCCTTCCAGTAGCAGAGGGCAGCAGTTAGATCCCCCCTTACCCTTCTCCTGTATGTCAGGTGCACCAGCAATATGACAGTATGATAGCAGTATGAGAAATTGCCAGGTGTTGCAAGGAACGGAAGGAGAAAAGTGGCTGGACAACCCCAGCCTGTGGCTAAACTAATAAAACAACAGGCGAAACTGCTGGATATCACATGTTGTGAAAGGAGCACATTGGGAACTCCCCTTGGATGAAGGGCATCAACAAACAGTGAGAACAGAGATTTCCAAGCTTATTAGGGTCACTGACTAAGCCAGAACCACTAAATAAAAGTGTAAAATCACTGAAGGCAGAGCCAGTGGGGAAAAAGTAAACACAAGTGGATTGTTTAGTTGGGGGGGGGAGAGAAAAAGTGAAGGAAATTATGTGATCTGACAGTTCAGGGGTCACCAGGCAGCCTTGCCCCTGACCGATGCTGCGCAAGGCATGACAATGATCCTGTCTTTCTGTCCATACCGCAGCCCTGATTTGCCTCCATGATCAGGGAGACCAGGCGGGTTTCTCTGAATGTCAACAAGGGAAAACCCCAGAGGGGATGGAGGATCGACCAAACCTCTTGCATGTATTTCTTACCAGGACTTCATTTCTTCCCCTTTACTACTCATTGTCACCAACTTTCTGTCCTTTCAGCTGCCCCATCTCCACTCCGCCATCCATATCCACAGTCCTTCAGGTTTGCTTCATTTTCCACCTATGGCCTCATCTTCCTCCTCCCTTTTCTATGTAAATTAAATGACAGTGCAAGCTATAACACGTAACCTTTTTCATCCTCTTGTCTACTATAGCTAATACTCCCTGTTTCAAAAGAGATAGCTTCAATCACTAGATTTTTGTTAGTTTGCTGTTTTAAGAAAGTGAGTTTTAGGCAGTTACATTACATGTCTGCCAGTTTTCCCTAACATTTCTTGAACCCACTTTTTTCCTTAAACAAATTTGAAGGAGCCCAGGACAAGTGAATTCCTACAGGTTCTGAGGAAGCCCACAGTCAAATGAAAGCAGGGCACAAATTGGTGCTCCCACCGGCAGAAGAGCAGCCCAAACACACACATTATATATCGTCTGGCAGCCCAAGCTGCAGGCAGACCACTCCCAACAAGTGACAGTGCTTGTTGGTTCCTGCTGAGCAAGAGCATCATAGGGGATACAGGGGAGAGCTGGAGTAATTGCAGAGGGATGGCTTAGATGAGATGGGACACAAGTCTGTAGGAAATTCTGCTGCTTAGGGAATGGCTTGGCTTTTAAATCTGTGAAACACTACAAAAAGATTCAATCACATGAAATATTTCCAGTGATAAGGCTACTCTCAGGGTTTTACAAATGCCAGATTGGAACTATTTACTTAAAACCAAATTCATGCTTAAAATCAAACTTACACTGTTTCAAATTCATAATTGAGTATTAAAAAAAAAAAATTAAAAATGAAATCTACAATCATTTAAAACAGCACCATTGCTGATCAGGTGCCTTACGTGAATTTGAGAGAATAGCTACAGGCAAAAGCACTATTGAGTAACACATACATATCTTTACCTGGAGAATATTCTATCCAAGTTCAGTGATATTACATTTGGCATTAAAGTTAAGCATGTGCAAATGAGTATGCAGCACCAGAGACTACTGTTTACTTTTTATTTTAAAACAATCTTTAGAGGCAAAAACTTAACAATTTCATTGTGAAGTGGCAGCGAACAAGAACTGCTTAGACAATATCAATCCACTCAATCAATGCAAGTCATCTTGTTTCCAAAAGGCAGCCAAGATCCAAACCAAGCTGGTTTCTTACATTCATATCTAAGTGTCATAAGGAAGGAGCCTCAAAGGCTCCTCAACGACCTGAGTGCCCTAACCCCATTGATAGGACACAGTCAGTGTCCCCCGCACTGTGGGGAGTAACTTCTCAGTCTGTCTAGGTGGAGGAAACACAACACACTTACAGTTGGCCTTCTTTGCAAACAGTTGCCTTCCTTTTTATTTTATTTATTTTGCAGAATTGCATGTCTTTCTTATGGCAAGGATGTTGGTGAAACCCTGGGATGGACCCAGGCTCTCTCTTTTTACAACATCTGTGAACATTTTAAACTGGAGATTTCCTAGATCAAAGTCATTTCTCTGTGAAAAGTGAAATTTTAGGAGGTGTTAGGAAACAAACTGAAAATGGAACCACAGGTCTTCCACATTTTAAATTTAAGATGATGGAGTGTGAACATTTACAGACATTTCAACTTACAAATGGCTTCATCAGTAAACCACTTTTTATTCTTTTACAAATTTTTTCTGCTCTCACTACATTCACACCTTAACCTCCCAGGCCCTTCTGAGCTCCTCTGCCACCACCTCCCTGCCTTCCCTAGGCAAAATCCCCCAGACCAGCCCCCCAGGCCTCTCTCTGAACACAACACTTCTTCTTTAGCTCCAGCCACCAGCTTCAACTTTGGGAACTCAGCAAATTAAAGCTTTTTGAATTACAATAAAATAGACTACCTGCCCGAGCCCGCCCAAAATGATGTTCATTCTCTCCGGTCCTGTGCCTGGAGGGGTTGGATCTGTCAACGTGTCCACACATCCAATGCACCCAGATGGCGCTGGGCCTCTCGTGATGCTGGCAGCCACTGCTCCTTAAAATGGACTGCCAGAGAGGAAGAAAACAAGATTTTTTTCCATGCAACAGCCTGCTGGGACCCAGTGTTCACAGATGGGGAGCTATGAGCCAAGACCTTCCTGGAGACCTGAGTCATGGACGTGTACTTTGGAGACCGGCGAGGGATGGCACCAGGGACTGAGCAATCTGTCTTGGCCTAAGCCAAGCCCAGCTATCCCACGAAATATCTGGCAGCCCCTTCTCATGCACTCCCAAACGCAGAAGGAGTCGGTGCCTCCCCTTCCCACGCAGGAACAGCCTCGCTCCTCCACCACCCAAAGAAACCAATTGGGCTTTGAAAGAAACAGATATTTTGCCTCCTTCAATTTATTGTCTACATTTTGAGCCTGTGATTACATCTGCAACCACCTCGCCACATCTGTGTCTAAAAACATTAACATAAATACTTTTTTCACAAATCACAAGGCTCCAGGAACTCAGCATTGATAAAAGCAGGAGAAAGAGTACAACTGATCTTCTCTTCTGCACAATGCACAACAATGCCTTAGTCTTCATTTCATTAGTCTTCACTGTTTTATGAGGAAGATTTTGAAATTTAGGGAAGGACCTGAGATCCACCCACCTCTGCACAATTTCCTCCCAGTGCGGATTTGCCCAAATTTCCCCCACACGGAGAAGCATGGCCGCCCACAGACCTGGCACAGGAGGACCTTCCCAGCCCAGCAGGTCCCAGCCCTCCTGCAGCCACAGCCCCCAGGCCAGGGGCTGCGTGGAAAATATAATGCACCTCCCAGATCTTATTTTTTAGTAGCAAAAGGGGTCATTTAAAAGACATTTCTCTGTTGCTTATCTACTCCTTTTGTGAATACAGATCAGTCACCGGAAAAGATGTTTACAAGCAAGCCATAGCGCATTGCAGGCTCTGCAACTTTGGTGGAAAAACTGAGTAAATACATATGTAACTAATCTTTCTTCTTCCATGGGACTAGCTAACTACCGGAACCAGTAAAAAAGTCATCATTTTAGGGCCAAGCAATTTTATTTGGTATATTTTGTTTTCCAGACAAAAAACGTATTGTTTCTCTAAAATTAAGGGCAGATTGGATGTTGATGCTGTGTGAGGTCTGCACAGGACTGAATGTTAGAGCAGCTGTGGCTAGGCACAAGGAGCAATGGGCCTTTTCTGGCTAAGGTGCACCAGACATTTCTTTTTTTTCTTTTTAATCTCCAGCTCTTCACAAAGTGCATTTGTGTTCAAAAAGAGATGTTTTCATAAGCAAGCTTTTTGTGTACAGCAGCGTTTCAGCTGTATTTCAGAAATTAAGAGTCATCCGTCTGAGATCTGCTTTAATGACTAATTTCCCCACCATAGAGTTTAAAGTACAAAGAACTGCAACCAAATTGCAGCACCAAGCTTTCAGTTGCTATGCAACACCCCTGTCGCAGGTCTCCCTTCATCTTTCAGTGCTTTTACTCCAGCTCTGTTCTCCATGGATGAAAGTTATGCAATGCTTTCTAGATACTTAACAGCAGATGTATTAAATTTCTAATCTGATATAAACCAGACTGCAATTTTGTACTGAAAAAGTCACATCAATGAATTTAATAATGTTTTAAATTATAGTCTTTGATAGCAGAGTATCTAGTTTTCAAATTTGCATTATGCTGATTTTCCTAGCGTATGAATCAGCAACAACTCCCTTTTGTCTACGTCTTCTTTTAAATGCATGTGGGATTTTGCCAGTATTTTGTGGGGGGGAAAGAGGGAAAGATCTCACCTGAAACTTTGCAAACCAACTGTTGACATATTAATTAGCAGCAAATGCAAAGTACTTGCTAATCGGGAGGCAGAAACTGACCCTGTGAATCCTGTAATGGTGGGTAGCTGCTGGTCACCCTGACCCCTTCCTGCTGACCGGGACGGAGATATGAGCTAAAACCTCTCCACCTGAGTTGGCATACTGGTCAGGAGCAATGGGGTTTGCTATCAGCTGAAATCAGGTTTGAAGCAGCAAAGAAGACATAAATGCTTTGATAGTGTTCAAAGAAACTCTGAGTCACTGAGTTGTCTATGCTGTTGCCTTTTAGTTCAGAGAATATCTTCCTATTTTGGAAAAGAGGAATTTAGCATTATTAGTGAACTGTAACCAAAATTTAGAGTAATCTATACATACTAATGCAGCTTTGCATTCATGCAAGGCTCCAGAGCAGCTCTGAATTGGCATAGGCAGCCATTTCGAAGCAGAGCAGACACTAGTCATCCAGAAAATAGTGCTGTTACATACATAAAGATGATTTCCCTTGCTTTTCCCTATATGGATGAATGCACGGGTTCTCTTGTGGTGTTCCTGAAATCTGTTTTGAAAACATAAGTCTAATTCTATAAACTAGTGGAATCTAAACAATTTCATGTGGGGTGGAACTGGTGTTAAATTTTGTCTCTTTGCCATGATGATGAATATTCATAACTTTTGTTCTGCTATTTGGGTAATAGAATTACATACTAGTGATTTTTGGTTTTTTTTTTTTGTTATTGTTGTTTGTTTTTTGTTTTTTGCCATAAAATACATTTTTTAAAATAGTCTACCTACAACATTTAAATTATGTTTAGAAATAGTCTAGATACACGCTGCCTACATTTTTACTTTTCCCAGTTGTTGACCTGAGATTTATAACAAGTTTTGTATGGGATCAATGACTCTCTTTCAATACAAATGTTAGGCTTTGTAAGGTGTAAAGCCTAATATGCTTAAGCTTTTTTAAAGGCAATAGCACTTTAAAAAGTTAGCATTTTATACAGTGGGATCTGCTTTTTCCTACTGAAGGCTTCATTCCGCTGCAGAGGAAAGTGCAGATGAGTCAAGAAAACACAATAATTTTCATTGCATTCAGAGCCTTTGAGCGAAAGCTAATGTTTTCCCTGGTTCCGAGAAACATCACGTAAATCTTCTCCTGAGCAGGCTTTCACATGAGCCGCTTTGGTTTTTCACGAGCAGCTTCTCCTCCTTCTCCCATCCGTAGGCTGCCCAAGGCTGGGCCACCCCAAAGGCCTTGCGGGGAGCTCTGGCTGCCCGGCAGTCCCTCGCGCTTCCCTCCTTGCCCTTTGGTTCCTGTGGAGAAGGAACATGTGGGGCTCAGAGAGGAGCCTGGCTCAGCCCTGGGCTGAGCCATCACATCATCAATGCCGACTTCAGACCTGGCCTCTGTTGACGTTAAAAGCTGAG
Organism: Anseranas semipalmata; assembly: GCA_013399115.1. Taxonomy (NCBI): domain Eukaryota; kingdom Metazoa; phylum Chordata; class Aves; order Anseriformes; family Anseranatidae; genus Anseranas; species Anseranas semipalmata. Next base: position 1,179,076 of record VXAA01003127.1, read on the forward strand.
AAGACTACTTCCAAAGAAATCCAAATCATGCTGGTCTTCTGAGCATTTTGCGTCCTTTATTTTTCCTCGCAATTGTTCCTATTTTTTGCATTATTCTTTTTCATAGCAAGGCTCCATAAAATGTCATAGCCCCCATCTGGGCATGTAGGAAAGGTTTCCTCTTTGTTGCTGTGTCATTGTTGCTTAGCTGATCAATCGTGAGCTCCGTGCATTATATATTCTTTATGCAAGTCCAGGGAAGTGCAATCACTGTTCAGCTGATAAAGTCAGCAAGCGTGAATGTAAAATCTTCAGAAATTCTGACTCCAGTTTGGGCTGATAAAATATAGCAGTTAAGAGTATTTGACAAGACAAGCTGAGTATAATATACAGGGGAGAGCGTGATACATAGGTTTTTGTTAAGGAGCGTTTAATTTGACAATGACCACCTATGAGCAGATATTTTCCCTTGCTCTGAAGAAAACCTTTTTCCTTACTCTTTTCTTTATGTTGTTTCCTAGGCTTAGGATTCGCTTCTGCAATAAATAGCCCATTAGGTGGCTCTTAAGCTTCCAGTCTCCGTGAGGGCCACGCTAGGGGTGTTAAGTCAGCACCTCCCAAAACAGAGCTTTTCACAGCTGCCATTTTCCCTGCTCACACCTCCGCGCACACCAGGTCTGCATCCTTCCTGCACAACAAAACCAGGGCAGATGTTCCCGCCGTGGCGTTCCCCCGTGCCGCAGACCTGGTGGAGGTTCCCCTGTGTTAACGGGGAGGTGATACCTCCCTGTCGCACTCATGCCCTGTTCCAGAAAGGGGAGGTACAGCAAAGTACAGCCCCAGGAGCAACAGGGGCCATCGCAGCCCTTAGAAGAGAGAGCTGGAGCACATCTTATGGCAAGCAACCCATCGCCTTCAGCCTCAAGCTAGCTTGCAGGAGACCAAATGCAATAACTCTTGGCCCTGTTTTTCCCTGTTTGCACCTACACCTGTAAAAAAAGTAGGGGAGGGCATGGGCTTAACACTGACTTTCCGTCATCTGTACTATTTGCTAACTCCCTTTCCAGCCTCCGTGCAAACCAGCGGTCTCCCAGATGATGCCCAGGTAAGGCTGAAGAGGTAGTACGTGCTATGGATGCTTCCAACAGCAGCAGAGACACAGTTTGCCATACAGTTTGACCTCACGGCCAGTGTGTGAGCCCTGGTCTGCCTGGTTCAGTGATGTAAACAGAGCCTAAGAGGCTACAGCCAGCTTTGCAAGGAGCAACCAGGTTCAGAAGCACGCAGCTGCCAATGTTTGCTGTTTCCAGGATGTTAATCTTGACTGGAGAGCTGGCTGCATTCCAGCAATGCACAAAATCCTTCCTTACTATATAACAATGTGACGAGCTGTTGGGCTTTACTGTGGAAAAGGTGCTATTGCATGCAAGTATGTGTTTCCCCCCCACAACTAAAAATAGCAGCAAAAAAAAAAAAAAAAAAATCACAGAAAGTCAGCATGCCAAAAATATGTACAGCAACCTGGCAGTCATACTGTGCTTTCCATTTGTTTGTGACGCAGAAGCTGTAGTGCAGCACATTGCTTTAAGGATATTTGGGCATCAGTATATATGTATGTGGAAATGTCCACCTGTGTACATGCCTGTGTGTTAAGGAACAGAGCATCTTGGCAAGCACTGTTGCACATAGTCCTGCAACTCCTTCCTCTGTCATGCCAATATCATATCGTTTTAAACACTATATTTGAGCCTACTTCATGCTATTTCTTTCTGGCAGAACCTTAGCAAGAAACAAAATTTCTTGCTCTCTGCTTAATCTCTAACTGGAGCTGGGAAACAAGCATTAGTGTTTCTGCTGAAAATCCTGGAGAAGACGGTCACCTATGTGTCATTTAAAACAATCATGTCAGTTTAAACAATTATGGTAAGAAATCAGATCACAGAGGTCTCTTCCAGTGGTGAAATAAACATTTAACTTCGGTTAATCTGCTATCGATCAGGTGAAAATTGATTCTGAATGGACAAGCAAGTCCATATTGGCAGTGAATGAGAGACATGTTACATGAAGATAATAAAATGTGTAGCTTGTAAGACTTTCTAATGTACATGACAAAGGACAATTTAAGAAAGATGTGGATATAATAAAAATATACAATAATTGACAGTACAGAGTCACATGATTTTTTTTTTATTTTTTATTTTTGTAAATTAAGATGTGTAAATTATCATAGAATCATAGAATGGTCTGGGTTGGCAGGGACCTTAAAGATCATCTGGTTCCAACCCCCCTGCCATGGGCAGGGACACCTCCCACTAGATCAGGTCGCCCAAAGCCCCATCCAACCTGGCCTTGCACACTTCCAGGGATGGGGCATCCACAGCTTCTCTGGGCAGCCTGTTCCAGTGCCTCACCAGAATTTCTTCCTAACATCTGATCTAAATGTACCCTCATTCAGTTTAAAGCTATTACCCCTTGTCCCAACACTACAGTCCCTGATAAAGAGTGTCTTCACATCTTCCTTGTAGACCGCCTTTATGTACTGGAAGGCTGCAATAAGGTCACCCCGGAGACTTCTCTTCTCTAGGCTGAGCAACCCCAACTCTCTCAGCTTGTCCTTACAGGAGAGGTGCCCCAGCCCTCTGGTCATCCTCGTGGCCCTCCTCTGAACTCGCTCCAACAGGCGGGGTTTCATGAGAGCAGAGCAGAGGGGGACAACGACCTCCCTTTGCCTGCTGGCCACGCTTCCTTTGATGCAGCCCAGGATATCGTTGGCCTTCTGGGCTGCAAGCGCACATTGCCAGCTCCTTATTGAGCTTCTCATCAACCAACACCTCCAGGTGCTTCTCCTCAGGGCTGCTCTCAAAATTAATTAATTACTTTCTTAATTTGCAGTTACCAGAGCAGACTTAGAGATAAAAATGATTGTGGAGCGCTTACTGGAACACTGTCAAAAGTATCCCAAAACCCTGGGAGTCCGAACAGTATATTTTCTTGAAGTCTAGTTCAAAGAACCAGTTTTAAAATTTGTTCAGATTAATAACAAAAGACAAGAAGCAGTCAGGATTGAAGTGGCTAGAACTCCAATTTCATTTTTCTAAATATAGACAAGTAAGAACTAATTTTCTACCTTGGGCACCAAATTAACACTTCAGTTAAACTATAGTAATGGTGATACTCTCTTTACTTAGAATTTTTAAATTTTTGCAGGTGATTTTATAAAAACTAGCTTTCAATGGTGGCACTGTAACTGAGACAACATAGGTATTTTAATAATGTAACTAATGCGTGCAGCAATAAGCAAGGGAAGAAATTGTGACTTTTCTAGAACGGGTAGTGAAAAAAAAAGTCCTGAGCAAAACTGACTTTCCTTATTTAAAGAAAAGCACTTCTCATTTTTGGTGAGTGCTCTCACTTGTTTATTTTCAGCTATAAATATCAAGTTCCAAACTACGCTACATGTCAGTCAAACTATTGTTCCAATGAGTTATATAAATAAATGTAGCAATGTATTATTAAAATTACACATACATATATAACTTTATATGAGGGAAGCATATTTAGAATTCCAGCAGTAATCTGACTCACATCAGAGACAGAACACAAACTGGACATGGGATTGCAACACAGGGTTTGATTTACATATGCAGAGACACATCCTTTTTTGCAGAGATGCTAATGCCCACCATCCCGGCAATATTATATTTCACTTTGGAAAACACGGTGCCAGGAATTTCCTGACAAACCACAGAAATCTCATAAATCCCCAGATACATGTTTTTCCTAGCATGTTTTTTTCTTCTACAGAAAGACATTCAGCTCTGGATGGAGTACAGTCTTCTGATATGGAGCTAACGTTACAAAACTTGCAGTACTGAGAGTCTTGACAACAGATATCTTCTGCTTTGCTAAATTCAGTACCTGAAGGTCCTGCTTGCCAGAGGCACCAAAGCAGGGTTTTGCTTTCTGCGGGTCAAAAAGTAAGAAACATGTGCCATGGATAGATGTTCTTTGTTTATGAATATTATTTTGAAGTAGGAAGTCACAAAAAAACTACTTATTATGGGCGATTCATTATTTAAAATGTTTCAAAAACTAAAGCCTTGGCTAATCCACAGTTTTGGTGCAGACCGAAAACTTCCTTCCCAAAAGTAGGATCAGAGCCTTCACTGCCTGTAATCACAGTGGTACCCAGGCTGTCCTGTTCTGGGTCATGGTTTCCGTGTGTTTTTTTTTTTTTTTTTTTTTCTTTTTGACTCTTCCAGGAGCAAAAAGGAAAAATCAAACTCCTGCCTGGGGTGGTCAAAAGGGAGAAGCAGCAAGTGTCTTCTACCCACATCAGAGAGAGATCCATTCAACTTTTGCACCGTGTACTTAATGCAAGACCAGTTTCTCCTGCTTCAGGAAAATGGCCACAGAGGTCCCAGACCCTGCAGGAGCTGGTGGCGACAGCTGCTTGCGATGTCCTCCCTTTTCTGTTAACAGCGTGAAAGCCCTGTTGCATGCACACCAGCGGGCATAGTCTGGGTGCATCAGGCAGATACGCTTTGGAGCAGCTGAAGTACAGGAGCTGAGTACAGCCCCTCCATGCACTGCAACTGTTTGGAAAAATGTACTGCTTTAGCAGATTCTTATACAGCAGATGATGTTGCTTATCAGCACAGTGTTGGTGTCCCACCAAATTCCGTCCTGTTTCTGCCACAGGAGTAGCATCAGTACTCTAGTTTCTCAGTGGATACTGGGGCCAGTTGCAGACAAAGACAATTCAAACCCAACCACTTATCCTAGGGCAGTAGCGCATTCTCCATAAGGATCATATTCAGGCTGACACTGTTCCAGAAACATGCAAAAAGCCAGTGGCTCCTCAATAAACAGCACACAGGGCAGATACCACATCAGTGGTAGGCAGTCCCACTGTTAGGACCATAGCAGGGCACCTGTAATGGAATACCTTTCAAGCTCTGTCCATCCTCCAAGGCCCAGCATATTTCTTAACACTGCTCCCAGCCTGCTGTCCCGCTTGCAAAGTGGCTCACACTGGACAAAACTTTGAGAACCACCAGCCCAAACCTGAGTCCAAGGATCTCCCTCTCTGCCACATTGGTTTTCAGAGGCCATTGGTTTTTATCCAACCAAAGGCAAAGTCCATTTTGCCTTACTCATGACCTAAAAATGCTAGGTGGAGGCACTGAAAAGATGTTCTCTTTAGCACTCAGGCGTGCTGGCTGGCGACAGGCAGGCTCAAGGCTTCTTTGCAGTGTAGTCCAGGCTGATCTTTTCTCCCCAGATATCTGTGAAGAATATTAATTTTGCAGCAGTGGCAGTAGCAGGAAGTGATGAGAGAGCAGGCAGGAACTGGCAGGGGGTAGGATTGGCTTGAGAGGACTGAGGTGGGTCAGTGCCTGTCAGGGGGCAAGGCTGGCAAACAAGTATGAAGCTGTCCAGGTTAGAAATAATGCTTTGGAAGTTCACCCTACTCTAAATGACACTTCATCTGCCCTGCCCTGCAGTGTGTTTTATCTAGACCACCAGAAATTTTTGCTGATGGTAAATGGGCAAATTTACCCTCAACCACGAACACGTTGACCGCCCCGCCCCCCCGAAAACAAGCAGATGTTGGGGCAAAGGAAGAGATGAGTGCAGAAACTCCTGAAACCCTGGTCCTCCCTCTCCACACTGAATCTGTACTAGTCCAGGGGATTCCAGAAATATAGCTTTTAGGTTTCCCAGAAGTTTAAGCCCAGGCAAGCTTCTTGATGACAGTGCAAAAACTGAAGAAAAATTTTCCCATTGCCCTATGTCTCCTCTCTGGGAACAAATACCCTTGGGCTCTTGGCTTTTGTCACCATCTGATTGCATTGCACAAGTTGTAAGCATTTGCTAATACAATATTGGCAACAACTCACCAGGGGTATGGACTGAGGCAATTGTTTGATTTATTAGCACCAATAGCTGAGGTGGGCTCTCACAGGCATTAAAATCAGACCTTTGAAGCTGTCATTCACTCGTTGCTGGACGTTGCTCCCCCAAGGCAGAGGCATCTGATCTGCTTATGTACCAGCTCCTGAACTGCCATAGTTTCCAGTCCAGAATTAAGTTAAACTGCTTCATTTTTCTTTATCATCTGTACCAGAGTAGTGATGTTCCCCTGTGGGCATTTTTCTTTTTCCTCATCATTCAAAGCTTGTAGTTTCTAAGTAAAACTCTTGACAAAATCAAGCAATATTTGTGAGAATCAAGCAGGACTGTTGGTTCTCTGTCCTTCTAAACCTACACTGCTACCAGCCCTTGAGTTACCTAAGTGAAAATTAGCTTTGGTATCTCTGTACTATGTGATTACACTGGCCAAATACCCTGACTAATGAGTTCAGCAGCACCTGCTGTCAGTAAGAAGCTCAAGACTGGATTGTCTTTTCTGAATGGTGGCTCCAAAGCTAAGCTACATCTTTTTCCACTGCAACAAAATCTAACGGTATTTTGCTCTGAATGGCTGATCAGTCCTCTCAAATTAGGTGCTGCTGTTCATATGTTGAGTACTTCACTTGTTCCTATTTGGTCTTATTTATAACAAATCTAAGAGGTTGCATTGCATTATTTCTAAATTCCCCCCCAAAAAATCTGCAGTACTAATTAGAGGATAGTTATCCCAGCTGGTAACCTTTTATCTTTGCTGGATACTTCCATTTACCAGCAAGGCAAAAAAATAGATTACTGCTGTCACTAACATTACAGCAATCAAATGTTACAGGCTGCCAAACACATTTTTTTCCCCCGATAAAACTTATTTCCTTTAATGAGAATAAATCTTTCCAAAGCACATTTGCTTTCTGATGTGAATAAGTGGTTTGAAACAGAAGCACACACATGCCTATGTGACGTCTTTTTAACATCAGATTTCTGGGCTCCAAGGAAACCAAGCATGCACACAATACACAGAACTACAGAGGACAAGGTGTTTTTTTTATTATTATTGCACTATAGCGACACTCTTTTATCTATTCTGGGCCGTTAGATACCATTTTGAGATGAGTACTGGTGGCAATATCTTCACATTGGTCTAATTTTAGGAAAATCATTATGCTTCCACAAGATGTGCTTTCTGAGGTGTCTAAAGGGAGGAGAGCTTACAAGAAGTGTCCTCCTTCCATTTGTCATAGGCCATCCAGATAGATGGTTAAGAATGGAAGGCCACTGCGGACCTGTTCAGAAAGAGTGGTGAACCATCAGAAAAAATTAGTCCTGTTTCAAAAATGTTCCCTGAGCAGCTCTGCTACGAGGTTGTGGTCCCAGGACCACCTGGCAGAGAGGATGCAAGGCTTCCTGCGCAGACAGCTGCAGAGGTCCCCGTTCCCCAAGACTGGTGAGATGACCCCCCTTGCTCAAGGGTCCTGCCACCCCACAGCATGAACTGGGGTGAAACCCTTCAGAATTGCATCTGTTGCATACAGTACCTGCACTGTGAGTGTCTTTTATGGGAGCAAGAACAACTCTCTGGGTGTATGTGGAATAGTAGAGGATTTATACCTTCAAAAGCTTTGGGGTTGTTGTTTTGCTTTATTTTCTCATCTGAGTGAACGAAAATTCTGAACTCCTTGAGTATGCTTCAGGAGCGAAAGTTGTTTTCCCTCCGGTTCCACCCATTTGAAAATGGACATTTTTAACCAAGCAACGAGCACAAGCAGGTCAGCTGCTCCAAACTCCCCCTTCCAGGAGGCAGCTGCCCAGGCTCGAACAAAAGCCTCCTTGCAACTAAAATTCCTAGCAATAGAGAAGAACAGAAGGAGAATGCAAAAGAGGGGTTTTAAAATGAGAAGCCATGCTTGAGCTTGGCCCTACAGCACCCCTGCTAAAGGGCAGCAAGTCGTTAATGTGCAGTGCAGGTAGCTACCCAGAGGTTACCTTTAACCATGAGCTTAGAGGAAAAAACCGTAATGGAAATGGATGGGGGAGGCAGGGAAGCAACACATGCAGAATGTGCAGAGTCAGTTATAAGTATGCCAGTGTACCGAGAGCCAATAAAAGGCCCAGTTAGCTCTGTCCAAACGAGAAAAGGGAGAAAAAAAAAAGGGCATTTACAAATATCAGTAGAAAGTAGTTCTGTAATAAATCCAAGGTGGTAGGCTGCAGGGGGATTCTGAAATGCAAAATATTAATTTCTATATTGGGTGTGTTTTCATCGAGGAAAATAGACATTTAATGCCTTGAGTTAAATGATTTATGATGAGTAAATGAATATACAAATCATACATAATCATTCATTCATTCAAAATAATGAATAAGAGGAATAATGAAGAGAACAGTCTGATCATAGTTATCTGGCCTGATTTCCCATTTAGCACACTCTGTTAATCCTTGTTGGAACCAGAGCAGATCATTAGCTTCTGTATTTAGGTGCCCGACTGCTAGGTGTTTCTTTGTGCATAACTGGAGAAAGTCCTTTTCCTTTCCAGTAGCTGGTAACAGAATAGGCAAACCCTCGTCTACATTTTCCCAAGAAACATAGTCTAGAGAGTGCTTGTTTTGTGAATCCAAACCACTGCACAACCCCTGTAACTCAGTGCTGGTAGGCTCAAAGGTGGGGTGGGGTCCTCTTGTCCCAAAAGCCTTCCAGGAGCTCCCTGGGACCTCCCTCCCCATGCCCCAGGGGAGCATGGCAAGAGCTGGGCTGGAGAACGTGTCCCTCAGCCACACGCTCCTTCGCGACGTGAACGTTTCCCTGTGAGAAACCCAGCAAGACAGAACACGGCTGAGATATTTCTGTTAGGTGTTTCAAAACCCAGAGTGCGTTGCTGAATGGCGAGGATGTGCTTTTCTTTCTTTTTTTTGTCTTTCATGACTTGTCTATGATCTCAAGATTTCTGCTTTAAGGAGGCATTTTCTTTGACAGGAAACAAGTTAGCAGATACTATCTCCTATTTGATCAGTCTGCTCGTGTTGCATAGTTGCAGCTGAAGCTCTTCCTTCCAACCCTTCCACAGCAGGCCCCGTTTTAATAAGACCAGAAAAGTCACATTTCTTCCCTAAAGCCTTTTGGTCTGATTCTCTGATGACCCAAGTGAAATATGTTCCTTCAGGCTAACTCTAACATGGTGAGAAAATAAGCTCCTCTGTTTGGAGTGAACATCTGAACACAATTCAGAAATAGCCTTCTCTGGCACAACAGCCTCTTCACTGAAGAAGGGAAGGGAAAGAAGGTCTGTCCTGCTACGACCCCACACTGGACTTGGGAAACCACTCCATATCCTGCTAACCTATCCCCCAAAGTTTGTTTGTATCGCAATGGAGTCAAAATCACACGGTTATTCTGTAAATATCTAGGTGTGGGTGGGTAAAGCCAGTATTTCAGGAAAAAAAAAAAAAAAACTTGTTTAATTCCAAAGGACAACAAATATCCCCAAGGGCACAAGTCCTTTGACACCAGTCAATACCAGAATGAACACTGCACTCAGATGCCGCCGGTGCATTTTGCTGTATCTGTCACCCACATTTCTGACTATCTTTCCCCTTGATTTTAAGAACCACCACGCTAATAGAATATAGAAAAATTACCACTCTGACAAGAGACGCATGCAGATTTATTCTCATAACACAGTGAGGGACAAAGGAGTAACAGCAATTTGTTAAATACAGACAGTAATGTCTGTCTGAGGCTTACTTTTGTGAACTGCTTATTGTAGGCAAAATGTTAATTAATAGGGTATTTCAAGGGAATAGGCAGGCCTCCAGGAAGCCCTCCGATTTGTCTGACACTAGCTCAGACTTTAGAAGCCAACATTTGTCATCAGCAACAATCACAGATACATTTTTATAGTGGAGTTTCTTGTGCATTAAGTGGATTGTGTTTAATCCCCTGATGACATGCAAAATGACATTAGTCACTATCACTTATATAATGAATCGCAAACATATCATTATAGACTCACCCTCCATGAGCACAGACTCCAGCAGTAAAGAACAACGTGCCAGTCTAAATGAAGGTTTGTGGCCTGCTGTGATGGCGAAGAGATAAGAGTTTTGCCATCTTTCTTACTGTCCCGCCTTTAGAAGAGTTTTCTCAAGGCAGCAGGAGCCCCACAAGAGCTTCCGACCCTAAACCTTGCCACTAAAGCTTTTGTTTCCAGGCAAATTGTGCCTGAGACCTGTTGTGCATGTCCCCTCCACCTTACAAAGCCTGTGCCAGTGGCACACTGTGACCAGCTTTCTCATGTCCCCTCAGAAGTTCGGGTTTTAAGAGCTTCAGGCTTTCTTCTTGAAGAGTTCCTGACTCAATGTCCCCGACTGATTTTATCCCTGTGTATGGGAAAACGAGACTCCACTTGAAGAAGATGAATTTCAAAGAAATTAGCGCATCCATTAGCTGTCTGACTACCAGCAGCACAACAGCCTCCATCTCTCAGATATATCAACAGCCATAAATTGAACATAGACAACTCCCGCATTCTTGCCCAGTGCTCATTACTTTCTCGAGTCACCAGATCAGCTCAGAAATAATTTAGGGATTCAATAAACTCATTAACTACTTCCATTTACAATTTAGGATGCTATAATCTGGTCTTGCTGATTTGCATAAATTAAATCTTTCTGACTCATATCATACCTGTTTCTTTCAACCTAGGTCTTTACTTAGGAGATTTGCATTACTTCCTAATTGCACATACTCAGATTTTTTTATTCAAGACAGGTTTTTCTTGAAGTATTAAAATAATTTTAAAGATATGGTTAATGCTTTGCCCTTTCATATTAATTGGCCAATCTTTCATTTTTTTCTATTTCTAAGACATGTTTTTAAAGCAGGATAAAAACTCCTTTAATCACCCTTAGTTAAAGCCCTTGCTGCTGCTGCACTTACACTGCTGCTCACTGTTAGTAGCTCTGTGCAAGGCACCTTCCATCAAAGATGATCTCAGCTCTGGAAGGCTCAAACCTAAGGCAAACAAAGGAATAAACTGAGGGTTAAATGAAGGAAAAAAATAGAGTCAACATTCAGCAATTTGCTTCTCTGTAGCCAGGAGGCTGTTTCTGACAAGGTGTTAGTTCCAAAATTCCTCTGTATTCAACAAAGTTCTCAAGCATAGGATATAGTTTAGCATAGGGTGAGACTTTTATTGAATGAGAATGGACTTGTGCTCATGACTGTCTTATTTGCTGAGTTGAGGGTTGGTACCATTCCTACTTAAATAAAGTGTGCAAGATACAGCACTTGGAGACTTCAGATACAAAATTTCCAAGTCAAGACACTGGAGATTTGAGGTCATCAACAGAAACGGGTGAAACCTTAAAAAAAAAAAAAAAAAAAAAAAAAAGAACCAAACAAAGTTCTCATGATAATGAATTAAAGCAGGAAAAATTGGTATCCAAGTTAAGTAGGAACTTGTCTGCACCAGGCTTACATGCCCTGAGCTAACAGCATAGACATTGCTCATAACACTTGCAAAACAAAAGAACCTAAACATTTTACTTGAGAGATCTTGTGATTTTTAAGCTGCTGCCAAGATTTGAAGGGCTTGAGTCAAGTAGACAGCATATCTGAGACGGGCAGTGCAGGAGGAGGAGGTAGGCATAGGCTTGACAGACACACCTTGGAAGATCGAACTGTGTATCATTGGTCTCCTGTTGGGCCTGGGGACAGACAGGCCACAGCAAAATAGGGCTTCTGCTGTCACTTTCTCAGTCACATTCCATGTTTTAAACACCCAGCTGTCTACATGCCAAAAAAACATAAAGCAGGCTGCAGGCCACAGAGGCTTCTCCCTTGGCTCCTTCAGCTTTGGGGAGAGGATGTGCTCCAAATCTGCCCTGAGTCATGGATCCTTTCTTCCTTTGTGTTACGTTATACATAGCTCAAGGGTCCATCATGTGTCCATCATGCTGTCTTTTCAGCTCTGGGCTGAATGACACCTTTTTTTTTTTTTTTTCTGGAATCCTAATCATGCCCATTCCTCTCCTCTGCAGTGCCTACCCTGGGTCTTCGTGAGCTTGCAAAGATATGTAGTCCACATACAGTTCTAGATATGCAGTTCCCACATATCCTACACACCCCATAAGCTGGACACCTCTGAGGCTTTCCAGTCCTCAGGAGAGGATTATTTCTTGCAGGTTATGCTCCTGGTTAGATATTTGGGTAGGATATTTATCCTTTTAGCAGCAGTATGTTGGCACCTAACATCCAGCTTTTCATCTCCAGCAGACCCAAATCTTTTCCTGTAGGATTGTTGACCTCTATTATCTGCTCGCTTAAAACCTTCACTGCTGAAGTCCTGATGAAATGTAATACACAGAGCTCCCTGCATCATTTGATTTTATTTCACTGTTCTATTAAAATAAAAGCTTGTATAACACTTGAGGTTTCAAGAATCAATTTCATGTTTTCTTGCATGATCTTTCTTTTTATTTCTTCTCCACAATTTGAATTCAGAAGTTTAAATTTGGTGTACAAAAAGCCTTTTCTGTCATAGAGAACAAATTTAGTCCCCATGAAGAAAACAGAAAACAGGCACTGCATTTATTATTTTCTTTTCTGTTCAAATTCTTTTTCAAATGCCAAAGAAACAGCAAATTAGCATAAGGGTGGGCTTGCTGATATAATGGACCTGAGAGCAAATCCACATTTTGCTGTAAGAGCTACAGTATGTGTTTTGTCTTCTCCCACCATTTTTCATGCTGAATTTCACTACCCTTGCACTTAGGGTGGAACCAAGTTGTTCAATGAAGTCTTATATAAGAAGCACGTGGCAGAGCATGTTAGCAGTTCCTGCAAGGACTTTAAAATCAGTGAGCCTCTGCATAAGTAAAGCAGTCTGACTGGAAGACCAAACAGAAAGACAAAGATGAGCTTTCAGATGTCTCCTCCCGCATGTGTTGATAATGTGTTTATTTTTTGAAATGGGGGTTACCAGCAGTGTCAGACACACACAAAGACTGAGGGAAGATCAGCTCCAGTGGGAAAGGTTAGCATAGTTTTGCTGAGGTTGGTGTGTTCAGTCAAAAATAAAATGAATAAGCAACACAAATTTGTAGTGTGTCATGAATATATCTTTTGTACTCTCTAGCCCTTAAGCAAATAATGAAAAGCAACTCTAGTTATGACTCATGATATTTCTTTAACAATGAGAATTTATTCTTGAAGCCTGCAATGACATTATTTAGTTAGATAATGTGTGATCTTTAGTGTGTGAGACTTTTTGTATCTTTTTTGTAAATATAAAATTACAGAAATGCACAAAAGTGTATTTAAATCCCTTTATTTTGAGATCCATCCATAAACCCACATAAGGTACACTGCATTAGCTATTCTAATAAAATGAATTTTCAGGTGCAGTATCAAGATATAGGGGCAGTGTTGCTTTCTATACAGATTTTCAGCTAGGCTGAGTGAAGCTTAGTAAAGCTGAGTGGCTTGCTGTTGATTACATAGCACTTTGAATCCATGGCTCAACTGTTCTTAATTTTTTTTCCAGCACTAGTTGCTATATCATGAAGATGCTTTAAGGCAGAGCATGGAAACTTTTTGGAGGATCTGCACAGCACAACTGAAGAGGGATAAAACAGAAGGACAACTACACATCTGACCCTTTTTCAACAGCACTTAGCAGATGCGGGTGAGCTGGTTCACATCAGAAGCGTAGCGAGGACTCTGGATGGGTCATCATTGTGTGGAAGTAGATGGCAGAAGAGTAGAAATGTGCTTGAAAAGAAAATGGAAACGTTTGGTTGCTGGTGAAGGAGGTTTTAATATCTGTGACCTCTCTCAGGCCAATCCGTGGTGCACACCTGTAGTCCACACTGCCCAGCAATGGGTAACTGGTTCAGTAGCCAGGCAGTTCACACCATTTATCACAGATGTCTACCCAACCTGTGTGTGTGTGTCTCCCATGCACTTCCCCAGCCCTTTTGGTTACCCTTACACCTCAGCATATACATCTCTGTATTGCCAATCCTGGTCTGCAGTGGTGATGAAGCCTGGACAGCCACAGGAGAGGCTTCTCCCTTCTGCCCCACCAGGGCGTTTCAAACCTGCCCAAAATGCAGAAGTGCACTTTAGCTTAGCTCCAGCATTTGTGGAAGCAAGCCCATGCCAGGCTATGCCATCGCAAACCCAAATCAGCTATTTCTGCCTCAGAGCCACCAAGCAGCAGGGACTTGAGGACACCAGGACTTGCTATGACAGCATATCCATTGAGAGTGAGTTCATATGTCACTGGAGCTTTTAGGATCTTACCGACGACTTGTGGCTGCCAAAAGTCATGTATGGCTCCATGTACCCTACTATCTAGCAATCCCCTCAGAAATACCCCTAGGATTACACTGCACTGTGGCTTTACCAGAAAGAAAAAGGGTTGCATGGTGATGTTTTTGATCAAGTTAGGTCATAGCAGACAAGATCTAAAGGCACAAAGGCCTGAAGCTCTTACACCACTGCACAGTAGTTAATGCAAAGAGAGTCCTTGTGTGTTCTGTCAGGGCAGGATAAGGTTTCTTTTTTCAGCTTTCTCTTTTCTCTTTTTCTTACTCTTGTAGGTACAGGAGAGGCACTTGCAGTGAAAGGACTGCCTGCAGGACAGGCTGGCCCTGAGCAGAAGTGGGCAGTTGCTTAAGACAAAAGAGTGCCTTGTGTGTAAAAACAGACAGACCCAGCTACCGACAGTGTAAAAGAAAACCCATACATTGTCCTGGAAAACCAATCGATCCTGCAGCCTCTTGAGGGGGAGCCCTTAACCAAACCTACAGCATCCGTCACCTCCATCCTGCAAGTCAGGCTGTCTGTCACAGCTCACCTCATTCTCTCTGTTTTCCAGAAATAATAAATCTACAGCCTGATTTCAGCCCCTTAAATCTAGGGAAGTAAAATCCGCATATTTCTACGCAGCTGAGTAGCTCTTTGCTGATTGCACTGAAGCCTTAGAAACAGTTTCTCCAGGTTTCTGCTGAATCACTGAGCCACTTGCACCAGGGTGGTGATCGTCTTTTGAGGTAAAGCACCATGCACATTAACATAAGGTATTTAAAAGAAGGCTTCTGAATATCTTCTATAACCTCTACAGATGGTCGGTCTTTTTCTGAACAGGCAGCAAAACAACCATTAAGGACCTTACAAACACGTGGTTTGGACTTTCAGCTTTTACTGCCCAGAAGAATGTGCCTGCCTGTGTCTGTTCTGTGATCTGCAACTGCTCCTGTCAAGTGCTCTTATCACTTAACTGTAGTATAATCAGTTGTCACCTGGTTATGTGTTTATGGCATATACATTATACCCTTTTGGAGATAAGAAATGATTACTGACACACACAGCTTCATTAATTCACTGACAAAGGAGTGATAGCGAATACAACTGTCAAGGTACAATGACAGAATGTATCAGCATTAGGGTGATCAAACAATGCAGGCAAATATAGTCTATAAACATAAACCTGTTATAACAGCAGTACTTTAAGACTTTTGGCAGCCACAAAGTCATCAATAAGATCCTAAAAGCTCCAGTGACATGTGAACTCACTCTCAATAGATATGTTGTCAGAGCAATTTAATTTGCTTTGTGGTGGTGTCACTCTTTGTTGGAGAAGGACCTTTCTCACCCTCAGAGTTCATTAATGGCAGTGTCAAAAACAGTCTTATTGCCATGACAACAATGAAGAAAGTTGAATGGAGACTACCGGATAGCAGAAAGCAGATATTTCACGTGGATGTACTTGGCAGGCATGCTTATACCAAGTGAAATGCTGCTGTTTCCAAAATATATTAAGGTGAATTCAAATTAAACGTGCACAAACAGCTTCTGAATCTTTGGAATATGTCTCTCTCTGCATGATTTCACTAGTTTGTTTTTTTAATCATTTTCATACCAGAATATTAGGAAAAAATATTCAACGATTTATATCTAAAAAACTGCTTGGTTTCACCAGTTAGAGATGGTGGTAATTTTAGGACCTTTTTCATCCATCTCATGTTCTTTCACAGCAATGATGACCTTGTTTACATTGTTGGGTAGTGGTTTCTGTTGCTCTTTTACTTTGCAGTTTAGTCACACAATCAGCATTTGATAGAGTATAAATGGTAAACACAACTCTGGGTTAATGATTTTTACGGTCTAATTATTTTTTCTGTGGCAACAAGATTCCCTTCTATCACTTTGTAATTTTCTCTCTGTGAGATTCATCGACTGTCACCATTAATGCAGCAAGAAGTGAAAAAGTGGGTAAGCCCAGATGTTTGGCGTCCCAGGCTGGGGCAGTGAATCTAGATACATACTACATCACCCAAATCAGAAGTGAGCTATTTCCAATTAACTGCACTTGCCTTTGCCTAATCCATTGATTTTCCCTTATTCTTGTTCTCCCAAGCTCACTTCTCCAGATCATCTGTTGTTTTCTATACTGCTATCATACTCCCACTTCTCCTTGTTTCAAAGGCAAATGATCTCAATCTTGTAAAACACAGTTTCTGCTGAACATTTTTATGTGCTCCCAATCATTCCCATCACCCTGTGCTGAAGCTGACATGGTTCTGCAACGTCACTTAGGAGTGTGAGCACCCAGTCCTGCATGTGGATGTCCAGAGGGAGACACATGGCTCATCAGATAACAGCAACGCCTTGTTTTTTCCCATAGGTTTTCCATATCATACCTTTACAGAATCACAGAATCACAGAATCATTTAGGTTGGAAGAGACCTTCAAGATCACCTAGTCCAACCTATGACCTAACACTAACAAGCCCTCATCTATGACCTTGTTCATTTTTAGGACAGTGGCTATACATAGCTGTTCACCACCACATCCAAGTCCCCTTCCTAACTAGATACGGGCAGAACTGTGTAAGGCTAATGAGTAAATCAGGCTTTCCCCTCCAATTAATATTATTTTACATTTGTTGACACGGAGCTCCACCTGTCATTTAGTTCACCCTTGTTCAGTTCTCTGGAGCTCCAACCAACCTTCCACACTCATGACAGACTCAAAAAATATTATTCAATAGATCATTGCTCGAGTACTGTACTCTTAACCTTTTGCTTTCTTGGAAATGGGTTCATCTGATTCTTTATTTCCTATTTCTTGGTTTTTGCTCCCAGGCAACGCATCATTTCTCTAAACAGAAACAGGTGATGTTTTTATACTTTCTTCTAAGGAACCTTTCACTCACCTTTTAAAAATTAAAATACATTATTTTTCTTTTTTTTTTTTAAGTTGCTTTACATTTTTACTTTGCTTTACTGACAGATTCAAAATATTCTAATAGATTAGTGAGACACAATTTCCCATTGAAGAAATGGGTGGATTGCCTTTTTCCCTTAACACCTCCTTTTTAAAATATTTTTCTTAATGCTTCCTTTTCTAGAGGTACGAGACGTGATTGCAAAAGCTATTATTATAATTTTCAACAGCAGAAGCCCAAGAGTATGAAGAAAACTCCAGGCCAGCTTTTGGTATCTCACTCTAATGTTACTCTGGCGCTCTTTGATGGGTTCCTCTACTGCCTGCAAGCTGATTAATCAAATTCCTGAACTAAATACTCAGCTGAAATGCAACCCAATTCTGCTAACTTAGCCTCTATTCAAACCACATATTTTAGTCCCTCACACAAATACCCAGGTAGAAAATATTTTCAATGCAAAATGCAAAATGAAAACAAGGAGAAAAATAAGAAATTGAAGGAAAGCATCATTATTGAAAGTGGAGTCATGAGATGGCTTCCAGAACCCAAACAGACCAAGCACCGCAGATACATTTTGCATTCATCATCTTCCTGCTTGGATATAACTATTTCATCCTTTTTTGCTTTTCTTTATCGGGGAAAAGGGAAACAGGAGTGTAAGGTGCAGAAGATACAGCATCTTGTCTTGCCAGAGACACCCCGTTCATCCCACCTTTGCTGTGGAAAGGTTTGCATACCTGGGGTCCCAGTCTCTCGGAATTGTGCTGTAGGGGCCTGAAAATTAGCCCCTCATCGGTGCAAGCCCTTGGAGGAACTGGCCTCATGCTGTGGGGGACAGGGGGCTGTGGCAAGGGGCGGCATCTGCCTGCTGTGCTTGTACAGAATGTGAAATGAAACATGGGTGTATTTGTGTCCCTTCAGCAGAAAATACCAACAGCAAAAGTTCACCTTGTCAGCTTGATGAAATTTCTTTGCTATTTGTTTTGAGTCATGGCTGATGGCTTGTGCTCTGAAATTATCATGCTCAAGCCACAAACCATTGCATTTCCTGCTTCTTCGCAGCCAAATATTGTAACTGTGCCCCATTCAGGGGAAAATATTCTGGATTATTTGCTCATATATGTATGAATGTCTGAGATCAAAAGGAAACAAAAGACCAGACACCTAGTAATTAATGGTACAGTGCCAGTGAAAGGCTCCTCATGAAATATTGTAATAAAAAATTAACAAAAATCCCCCTATACAAGGAATGTCTGCCAAACTACTTTTCACCCACATTTTGTTGCCTAAAAAGAAAGGTTTTATCATGGTTTTACTTCCTGATTAAACCTGCACCAGGATCAATGAAGGCATGTCCTATGGCTCCTGTGCCATGAAGCCTTGCTACGCCCGTAATGGTGAGGGGGCTGCCCTGGGCAGGGCAGTATTTAATTCATGCTGGAGCAGGTCCAGAAGGCCACAGTCAGCTTAGTCCCAGCAGCAAAGAGGTCTCTGTGAAGATGTGTCGGGTCAAAGCTGAGCCGTTTCAGCTTGCCATTAGCAAAGGAGGCCTCGTGCCCTATGTGCAGGTCTCCCTGCCTGCTGTTCCCATCACTTACACACTCTCCTGCACTGAAACCATTTTCAAGGTGGACTATTTCAACGCAGGGCAGATACATCTCCTGAGCACGGTCCTCTGCCCCCAGCTGCTTCCCCTGTGCTACCAAACCATAACGTGGGATTTCTGGGTCTGTGGAGATGGGAACTTTTATGACCTTCTTTAACAGGTGAGAGTGGCAAGAGTCCTCTCTGTATTCACCTCGCGATGCAGCAGCACGTTTTGCTCTGTGTCCTCTGTTTGTGTGTACTAATATGGGTAGCAAAAGATGAAAAGACAGCAAAAAAAGCAAAAAATGCAGCATATGAATGTGTGAATGGAGAGATTTAAAAGGTTTTGTGAGGTAAGAGACAGTCATAAGGCATGAAGGGAGTCATTTTTTTACTATACAACCAAAGTTACAATCTGAAATTCAATGACTGAAGTGTCTGTCACATGTTGCACATCTTCTGTGCACAACAGTATATTTGAAGTCCCATCTGCGATGGAGGACATACGGGCTCATGCTTCAGCAAGGCGAACAGCTATCGAGCATCTGTATCTGTCTCATTGGGTTTTACAAATGCAAGTCATTTGGCTTGAGAAATCCTACCAGTCGCCCTCGTATTGCAGCGATACTCCCTGCAATCATTAGCATGTGGCTCAGACCTGCAATAGATCATGGATGCGACTTTCTTTTTTTCTCATTAAGTGTGAACCTAATTCTAATGATTGATCGCAGGCAGGCCTGCGCACTGGCCACACGGAGGGAATGGCAAGGCAGGTTTCTCCCCTCTGCCTGCACGAGCGCACCTACAGGCTCTACGCCTTTTTGTGACCTGATCCAGCGAATGCACGCCGGCTGGGGTGGGGTCTCCGCACAGGTATCTACGTGTGAGCTAGTGCTCTTATAGCCAGTCAGTATAGTCAGCGGAGCCTGGAGAGCTACCAAGCTAAGCAAATATTGGTGAGGTTGGGTGAGCTGAAGAGCTCTCAGGCTTCCTCTGGGTTGACTAAAGGCTTGACTGAGTTGTCCAAAGGTGGGCATCTGGTGCCATTTAAGGCATCCTGCACGACCTCCAAAGGTTTATCTGGAAGGACACAGATCCTCTGTTGTATCTGTCAACACAAATCAGACATCTCAGATACCAAAGGGTACCCCAAGCGACACCAGAAGCCTATATGGGGGCAGCTGAATCCAGCCCTCAATCTTGATTGACTGTAATGGGAATTTACACTCCTAGTTCACATGTAGACACATATACACTGAAGGTAACTTACTGGAGAAGTCTGGATCCCTCTGCTAATGAAAAACACTTAACTGTTTATTTTAATTGTGTAACTTGACATTTATAACTTTTTTTTTTTTTTTAAATAACCAGCTTCTTCTGTAAAGGTAATGAAGGTAATGTAGTAGATTTATTCTATTTAGATTTATTCAATTATAAAGATCTGGAGGTTGTAGGAGTGAATACAGGAATTGCAAGGGCTCTAGAAGGAGATTGAGTGGCTATTTTTGACAGGGTAAATTTGCATGATTTTTACACTGTTTTTAATTAGATCCTCGTTTCAGGGTTTCTACAAGTTCCTTGCAGTGGGCAGGAAGGTGGTTTTTCTCTTATTAACATGCAACTTGACTTCTTAGGCTTTTCCTCCTCCCTTGAATGCAGTAGACGTGGGCTAGCTCCAGAAATGGGATGACAGGCAGGGTACGGTGGTAGCACTGAAAATCACTAACAAGCTTGTTTATGTCTTGATGACAGGCTCAGGCTTGAATAGATCACCAGATCCAGGGGTAGGAGGAATTTTCTACCAAGTCAAAATGACAGCACCACTGGGGGAGAGGGTCATTGCTTGTCCCTCCCTGCAACATTGACATAGTCCAATTCCCAGCATCATCTGAGCCTTTATTCCTTACAAATCTGCTCCCATTGTAGCAGTCCAAGTCATTGGCTCTTTTCTGTGGCTTTTCATTGAATTTCTGGTACTTCAGCTTTTGTACTGAAGGCAAGGCTCATTTGCAAGGGGCAAAGGAGATATTCTGTGGCTTGCGGTATCTGCTCTGTGTGAAATGGGGGACCTGCAAACCCTTATGGATTAAATAACTACCAGACGAGGGTTTTTGATGTCAGGGCATTGGACTGATGATTTAGGCAGTCCTAGTGCTCCGCACCCGTGAAGTCCTACAAAACAGC
The DNA here is from genome assembly GCA_013399115.1 of Anseranas semipalmata. Classification (NCBI taxonomy): domain Eukaryota; kingdom Metazoa; phylum Chordata; class Aves; order Anseriformes; family Anseranatidae; genus Anseranas; species Anseranas semipalmata. The sequence goes on from VXAA01003127.1 coordinate 1,199,970, forward strand.
ACAGTCATAATCCTCCTGTTTGTGGAAGCTGAGAACAAGGGCTTGTACCATGATGAACACAGAGTAGAAATTGCACAATTAGCTTAGGGCAGATTTTTCTAAAAGAATTTATTAAAATTCTTTTTAAAAAAATACATGCCTGTAGAAACTTGCTAGGCCAGAGATTTCTCAGCACTGAACAGAGAAAAAATAGGTTTCTCTCAGACCAAATTTTCTTCATATAAGGGTGCCACTGCAGTGTTACATTTACCTTCATTCATGTCACTGGCAACCCACATTGATGATCCTTGGCTGGCTCCTCATGATATTTTGTTGGAGTTATGAGGCTACAACAACCCTTACTCTCTGCTTGCAATACGGATGTCACTGAATTACATGAGTCTAAGATCAGCAGGAGACAAATACAGAGCACACTTGCTCATTAAGTGTGGGGCTCCTTGTAGGCAACAAGTTTAGGTGTCTACCTAGAGGTCGGGTGCCTGATCAACAGTGGTCCTGCAGTGTTCAAAGGAGGCTAAAGAGAATTTGGGCTGATGGGTGTCGGCACTCATGTAAGGTAACTCCACTGCCTCAAAGCACCAGGCCTCCGTGGTCACCGACCTGGTGCAGAGCCAACCGAGACGCCCCAGGTCACAAGGTGAGGCTGGGAGGATATAACTCATGCCTTTCGGGAGCAGCGGCTGGACATGATGCAGCATCCCTTATGGTACCCTGAATGACACTAGATACCTGCGATGAGGCAGCTGAACAGTGCTGCAGACTCACACATCCATACACCGCACTTCCACTGTGTGACGTGTTATACCCTATTGGCCTAAATCCCACCTTAGCTGCCTGTGCCATGTCCAGCTTTCATCAAACCTTCTACCTTAAAATTCATCAGGAATACAACCAGCCTCAGCCTGTTCTTTCACTAAATGGGGTGTTTCAATGCCACACCAGCTGCAGTGCAGAGAAAATATAAAAAGAAGAAACAGGGTAGTTAATAGGTGCTCTGTCCTCCCCGTTTTTCTGGATAAGGAGCACTGGGATATTTTTGTCTCCTCCGTCAGCAAGGATCCATATGGATGCACCAGTTGCTTCAAAAATAATTGTCAGCTTTCACTAGCATTCATATGGGCCCTATTTCAGGCCCCACTCACGTAGCAAACAAAAGGTGCCATCTAGTGTCTCTGAGCAGCATCCTAAGCCAAAAAGGAAGTCATTCAAACAGTGCATTTAAAGTCTACTTTCTTGTCAACAGACACAAAGCTGATCTTCAAAATGCACAAACATTTCATTTCAGGGAAGTTTAAGCAAGCAAGGGCTTATGTCTTTTATCTCCCTTTTCTCTGCACTGTCTTCCTCCAAGGTCTGTGCCTGAACTTAATTGAAGACACAGGTGTTCAGGGACTGGATCCTTGGTTCCTTTAGATCAAGCACTTTTAAATCATTATAAACAATAATGATTCATTTGTCAACAAGCTAGGGCTTGAAATATAGTTTTGTAAATTACCAAAAAAAATCTGTCCTGAGGGGTTTAATCCCATTTAAAATGGAAAAATGTAGTCACCTGTTATCCTACAAACAGAAGAGACAGTGTTTCAAAAATAATAAAATAGACAGTAGAGCTGGATCTATAAAAGGACTTAAAAGTCTAGATCCAGTCCAACTGCTTCCATGGATACCTTTGACACAAAATCAGATCTCTGAAAATCCACTGAGAACCCAACTACACCTTGTCCCTGTCCTTGCAGTGCTAAATCCATCAACACAAATGCCAGACCAAGTGGTGCAGAGGGACTTTGTCCACCATCCTCAAACCTCATCCCCCCAAAAATCAGCAGACCACATCCATCCGGTGCCACTCTTGGCCCTGGGTCTCATTACAGGGTTGGAGCAATGCCCCTATCATGCTACCAGTAACAACGACCTGGGCCTGCATTGCTTTTGGTTCAAAGTATCTCAGTTAAGAGGAGGACAGGGTGACACCCTCCAGAGTGGTGTTTTCACAGGATGAATTTGAGGAGGGGAGCTGCAGACTGGCAGGAGGGTAGGTGGGAGTGCTGGTAGGTGGCAGCCGAAGGTTGGTGACAGTGCTGGAGGATGAGACCACCAGCAGAGGTGGCCAGACTTGTCATGGGCAGGTCCATACTGACTTTTGGAACAGCCCCTGGTCTGAACCAGCCCCTCCTGGGTCTTGTTTTGGAGAGGATTGTTTTCCTGGAAGTGAGCTGAGAAGTTGATATTTGAGACAGTAAAAACTTCTATCTGCATCGATAGGTGCCATTGCTGTATCCAGCTATAGAGTACCAACCCACAGCATCTAAAGGTTTACTTACACATACAAAATGGATAATACAAGCCAATATCTGACAGCTGTTGCCAGCTTTGACTCTGGTTCAACAGTAAGGGACATTTGCTCTTTTTTTCAACAACAACAACAAAAAATAGAAAATATCATATCAGAGATGCTCTTTGAAAGAACAGCCATATATATTACCTCCCTTTGATTCGCAGGTATCTTTCTACCTCTTAGACTGAGATAAAGCCACAGAGGATGGATATCCCACCCGAACACCTAGGAACTCACATTACTTCTCACCCTTGCAGAGCCTAAGTAAAACAACAACTGCAATAAAACCACAGAAAATGAAAGAAGCCTGCCACATATATTTCTGGTTTTCCTCCCTTCAGGATTAACTCCCTTACAAAACCTCTGTCTGCTCTAGGCAGTTTGTTGCATAGGTTGTGTTCTTAAAGCTCAGTAATCAAGGATTATTCTGTGAGAACAAATGCCATAAATTATACTGCATTTTTTTCAGAATTGTTCATCTTTTTACTTAAGAGAAAATCTGAACTACTGGGAGAGCTTACATGGTTGTTATAGCTCTTTTTCCAAACGTAAATTATATATAAAGTATTTTACAACACATTTTACTCTGCAAATCTTTTCCTTGATTACTGGGATAGCTGTATGTATAAATAGAAGCTGCTTGTTTTGCATGCCTGATTCATTCTGCAATGCCACCATCCAGTGTTCACGATGCTTCACTGTCATTGCAATATTATAAAGATTATAAAACTCTAGTATTGAGACTGGAATATCACTGAAAACTTCAGAAAAGGCTAAAAGCTGAGAAAATAAAGTTTTGAGAAAAAATGTATCAAAAAGCACATTAAAAGGAGAGAAGGTGATTTTGCATACCATTGTGAGTCAGATTCACTTACCTTATTCACAAGCTAAATTCCATAGCTGGAATCCTGTGGGCTTTAAAAGTTCAGTTGCCTTCTTTTGGGAAGTAAAGGTCATGAATACATAAGAATCCCAGCAGGGTCTTTCTGGATCTTTGAGGTGAGTCTCCTGGAATCAGAAGACAATGTGCAGCAGACCTTAAACTGATCATATTCCAGCTTAGAGCCAGATATGCATTTCATGTGGAAAACTGTCACTGATGGTTAGAACCTTTCTTCTAACTTCCAGAATAATTGACACATAGCCAGGCTCCTTTGTCAATATTTTTCCTTTATATAAATAATATTTTTTCTTTTCTATGCATTTATAGAGATCAAACATGGAGTCTTAGAATAATAAAGCTGGAAGAAATTCAAGAAGCCATGCAAGCCATTCTGTTGTGCCAAGGTAGGATTATTGATAATATATTTGTATCATTCCTAACAAATTCTTGCCTTATCAGCAACTAGAGGCCTTCAGTAATGGTGAATAATAAAACTGATCAGGCAACCTATATGGTATAACCATATATTAGACTCTCTTCAGATAACTTTTTTCTTAATGTCTAATCTGCATCTTCCCTTCATGAAAAATTAGGTCTTCTCTTCTTGTCCTATCCACAACAGCCATGGAAATTTCCTTTTACAAGCAGCACTTGAAGACTGTTAGCATGCTTCCCTCTTTTTTTTTATTGAGTAAATCATACAAATTATTCCAACCTTTTCTCATTAAGCCACACTTTCTAGACATCTAGCTATCCTGGGCAGCTTCCTGTTGGTCCACATCACTACAGACTGTGGTGTCCAAGAACAGAGGCAGTACTGCAATCAGCATCTTACCATGTAGCAAAGTTTGAAATATTGTGCTCCTTTTCATATACATACTAATATGACGCTTGAATTTTTGAATCATGATTACCTTGGGATCCTCTTTGGCTGCCATATCACTTGCTAAAGAGCTGCTATATAGCAATTATTCCCTATCTCACTTGGAGAGTTACTGCAAATGGAACTGCATCCTATTTTCCACATGATCCCCGAGAAAACAAAACATATACATTTAGGCAGTTGCTTTATCTACCTGATACTTTTTCTTATTCCCTTCAATTTTCTTGGAACTCATTTGCCTCTCTATCTGATTTAGTTGAAAAGCCGCAAAGGTATTAAGTTCTTTCAAGTTGTGTGAAAATCGATGACTGGATAGAGGAAAAAGATGAAAATTACAGCCCCTACAGAGGGCAAAGCTGCAGTGTGAGCTCACTGGGTATTTATTTTATCTGGCTGGTAGCACAGAGCAGCTGGGGAAAAATACATGGTGATGGAAAATGGCACCTTAAAGGTAGGACAGAGGGGACAAGGAGAAAGGCACGTTCACGCAATGCACAGGGCAGACACAGATATGGGAAATAAATCCACAGCTCCACGGATTGGCTTGATTTCAAATCATTTCTCCCATCACCAGCATGGCAATTTCTCTCAGGTTTCAGTCACTGGCAAATTTAATAAGCATATCCTATTTCCTCGTCCAAGTCATTAGTAAAATCACTGAGTCAAAACAAGCCAAGGACAGACGCTGCTGGACCCTCAGTGCTGCCCCTTCCCTGCCAGCAGTGTAACAAGCATAGCACTCTCCAAATACTATTTTTCAAAACAGTTTTGCTCCTCTTCTCTCTCAGGTTGTTTAAGCAGACCAAGCAAGCGAAGCTTTCTTCATTTCTTATTATGAACAAGGACATAAAGGCCCTGATAGCAATTTCTGCTCATCTTAATTGAGTGTGGGTCATTCAAAACTATCTTGAACAAGGGTAACCAGAACTGCACACAGAGTGCAGACGAGGTGCCACAGGAATCATCACTGCTGGAAATACTTTGCTTAGCAGGCTCTGAGATCACATTTGCATCTTCACTGTCTCCTTGTTTTCCCATCGCCCTCATACACAACCTGCAAACTAATACAGGCAATTATTCTGCAGTTCTGCCATTTCCAACTGATGCATTCACAGCTTTTAGGGAGGGGTAATATCAGTTTCCATTCAGTAAATGACCTGCACTGTTCCACTTTATCCCATTTCTACTGCTGCTTGGGAGGCAATTGGGGAAGTCATGTCTGGGAACATAAAAGACATTGTCTATTCTAATTCTCCTCTGTATCAAGAATGCCTCTCACTTTTAAGCCAACAGTAAATTTTGTTTGTATACTACAGACATTTAAACTCCCTTCAGTCCTTTTTTGTTTTTAAACACAGCCTTTTATCATCCTCTATGTAACTGCTTTGTGTCCAGCTTTTAAAAATCATTTCATCGGTGTTAAGTAACAATTCTCCATGTTGCACCATGGCCTTTGCTTACTGATCCTGACACAGCTGGGACCTTCATGTCATTCTACAAATCCTCATCCTTCTACAGTGTCATGAATTTTTGTTTGTGTCATTAATAATTAAAATAATAATAACAACAGTCCTATACAGACTACTAGTAGAGCCATAAACATGGATCCAATCATGTAGAAATAATGGGCATTGACAGACCCACACTAACTGCGATTTTGATCTCTCTGGATTTCTCTTGGAAAAAGAACTCAATTATATAGCCTTTATTCAATGCCTATCTGCTGGAATAAACCCATAAGAGTTTCTCATTCTTGGATCAGGACCTCATTTGCAGCCTTGTGTGTACTACCTGTCACCGGTCTCAGCAAATGTGACTCATTAGCAAGTACGGAGTTAGGTCAGCCAATGCTGGTCCAGGCATCTCTGCATCCTATTTCACTATGCAGTGTACATCCACCCTAAATGATTCAATTGAATAACAAAATGAATTTTCTTCTGAAGGAAGTGGTTTGTTTTCTTCCTTCTGCCTACACTGTATTTGACTGTTGTGAAGGCAGAGGCAACACAGGGTTTCTTTCCCATCCTCAAGACCCAGTAGTCTCCCAAGCACACAGGGAGAACTGAAATATCTGCAAAACTCTGATTTAATCTGTCTCTCAATTAGCATCCAGAATGAACCACTGCAGTGTTTTAGTTTCATTTGCGTGGTGGTTTAACAACTGATGGGCAGCTCAGCTCCACCATGCCACTCTCTCACTCTCCCTTCTCAGGACGGGGAGAGAAAATAGGATGAAAAAAAATGGGTTGAGAGAAGGAGCAGTTTAATGAAAGGGGAAACAAAAAATAAAGCAAAGGCTCTACAGAAGCAAAAGGAGAAAACAATTATTCCCTACTTCCCGTCAGCAAGCGATGTTCGGCCACGTCCTGGGAAGCAGGGCCTCAATATGCGTAGCGGTTGTTCAGGAAGACAGACGTCCCCATAACGAAAGCCCCCCCCTCCCCTTCTCTTTCCCCTTTCCCAGCTTTTATTACTGAGCATGACATCATATGGTATGGAATATCCCTTTGGTCGGTTTAGGTCAGCTGCCCTGGCCATGTCCCCTTCCCACTTCTTGCCCACCCCCACCTACTGGCTTTGGGGGGTCTGGAGAGAGTCCTGGTGCTGTGCCAGCACTGCTTGGCAGTAGCCAAAACAGTGGTGTGATACCAGTGCTATTCTCTAGTGCAGAGCACAACACTATATTGGCTGCTCTGGGGAAAGTCAACTCCATCCCAGCCAGACCCAGTAGAGTCTGTGAGGAGCTAAGTAGGAACTAACTGTATTCCCCATCTTAATTTGCCTCTGAAAAGTCTAGTTTTCTTCCTCAACCTGCATTAAACAAGCATATGTATATGCTTTAACAAACATATATATATGCTTTATTTTATTTCTGAGTACTATATTCAAATGTTTTACAGAAAAGCAAGTTCATTTATCCACCCTGAAATCCTTCTGCATGCAGAGCAGACAACTCCCAGTTCCTATGACAGAAATTCTGCATCATTCCTTTTCACATCAATACATTATGAGAACACATTTTTTTCAGGATTTTAAAAATGTCTCTCACAATTGATGACACATGGAGAACTGGAGAAACAAACCATTTCATTTAATTATCAAGGCCCCAAAATATTTTTTATTCTAAGAAATACTGGTAGACCTCCCAATCTGTTTTCAAATCGAGACACATCTCCAGTGTATTCACAGAACATATTTCACACCTGCTTTTCATCATTTAATATTCTTTTTGCTCCAGACGACAAGCAGCACATAACAGAATTCACTTAACACATTCACTGACATGCCGTGTTGGAAACAACAGATCTAAAAGCAGATGCATGAAAATGGGAAGGACACACACTGCTGCTGGTTTTCATTTTAGGATAAACTTTGGTACCTCTTCACTTGCAGATAAATTTTGCCCTTTTGTTAAAACATGAGGTTCAAATAAAGGAAAAATAACATTCAGTTCCTTTTTCCCAGGATCCTGGGAGAAGGCTTGGAGTTTTCCACACCAGACATGTGCCCAAAGCCAAGGTGTTCTGCTACCACAATGCAGAGGGACAATGTCATTCAGCAGAGCTTAGATCCAAGACAAAAACAAGAACGGTTGAAGATGACCTTCCAAGATATACCAGTAAATCTAATGAAAGCAGATTTCACGTATGGAAAAATACATTATGGCTCTGAAATGTATTAAGTCAAATATGCAAGCTTAGGAATGGATGTAGAGGGATGGTTTGACCCTAAAGGTTCTGCTGCATGAAATGATTTTCTAGAGGAGTTCTGGTAGTTTCCGCAATCCCACTTTTCTATAGTGCATTGGCTTTTCTTTTTATCTTACCAATAATTTCAGTCAACGTGCAAGTGGAGATAATCTTACTGACACCACATAGTCAGTCTTTTCAAATAAAGTCTTTTTTTTTACTTTTTCTTATTTTCCCTTTTCTTGGTCTAGTTGGAGACAATTGAATATTTGGACTCAGAAATTCATCTGCTTTTCCTTCTTCTCTTGATGAAATAGATTGCCTTTCTTTGAATGTGGTATCGTTATTCACTGTAGATAAGCATGATGTCAAGAAGGGTAAAATTTCATGGGAGCAATACTCTGAGGGAAGCAGACATTTTAAACATCAAATATGGTTCTCATATTTTTAACAATTTAAAAAGCAAAAATATCACTACACATCTGCATGATGAGAAGTATTTGTAAACAGAATATACATGGCTTAAATCCCTCCTGAGATTCCTTGAGGAATTATAGATCTCCCTTCTGTTTACTGAACAGCTTGCCTATTAAAATACTAGAAAGCCAATGCCTACAAACCAAAACTTAAATGCTCTCCTCAGTTGCACTGACTCCACATCTACCTGCACACACAAAAGAGGATTTAGAAATGCTTTACATTATCTTTTTTTGAGAGCTGATAACTGAATTGAACTTAGTCTTCAAATATTCTGAATAATACATAGAAGCATCTGAAAAAAAATAAAAGATTATAATTTCAAGAAAGCTAAGAATTACTGTCCATCCATCTAACAGTATATCTTTCCCTCTCACCTCACTAACCAAACATTTCAAAGTGAAACTTCAGTGTAACATTTTAGAAAAAAAAAAAAAAAGAATATAATTTTAAAAGGTGAATATCTTATCTTCAAGGATGTTGATCATTCGAACGGTCTTATCTGTATTGTAAAGCCTTGACAAAGTATATCAAAGTATATGTTGGGAACATAAACTGGGTAAAATAAATTACAGTCAGTGCCTGTGTACTCCCTGGCAAAATCACTGTAAGCTGTACCTCAAAGCACCTGGACCCTCAGAAGTGTGAAGCAATAGGTCTGAGATTCTTCTCAGTTCAACTAAAAGGAGAATAGAGGCTTTTACTGAATACAATACATCAATGAACAATATCATTACAGTCCTCTTCATTTCATTTATCCTTGATATTAATTTTGATTAATGAGATGGCATCTTTAAAATTTCCATTGCTCTGCTGCAGAATCCTGGATATAAAATTGGTCTGTAGCATGTGGGAATTGGTTAATTTGTACTTTTGATGCTTTAAAAACATATGAAGGAAGCACAGGCCTCATAAACACATAAAATTTGCATACCTCTAGTGACAACCACAATCTTGGAGTTGTTCAGCCTCACCAGTTGAAGGAACCTTAATATCATTTCAGTTATCCTCTATTATGGGCTATGCCAGTATCATCATCCATGATTAAAATTTATGGAATAATTCAGATGTTAATATCAGTAGTGTAGGTTCTTCTGGGGAAAAGAAAAAAAGAAAAGAGAGAGAGAGAGAAGGGGTTGCTTTGTGCATCAGTGGTGCTTGTAGGTCCAAACTGCTGAGTGAAAAAGGCTTAACAACCTTTGGTGAAAAAATAGAAAGAAGAACGTGCACACTAGAGTCAGGAGTTAGGTGACTCTTGGTCACCAAACTAGATGATGCCAATGCAATTTTCCATGAACAACCGCCAGGGTTGCTTGCAACTATTCAAGAGTCAGTGTAGTGAAGGTGTTCAATTAACCTGAAATTGTTGGAAAAAGAACACAGTTGCACATAGCTGTTGAGATGTTTTTTTTATTTTCAACAGAGGGTAAAAGGAGCAGCTAGAGAAAGCTAGATTTTACCCTCACCAGAAGCAGAAACCAATTGAGAATGAGATACTATTTGTGTAAAGATAACATTCACATTCGCTAAGAAAGGAAGAGGCTGAACAGGATAATAAAAATGGATTTCAGGAAGGCAGACTTCAATATGCACAGAGAATTCATAGGTAAAATCTCTCAGGTCACAAAAGTAAAGAAAAAAAGGCTCTTAGAAGGGCTGTTAAGGGTTCTTAGAAACCTTGTCAGGGTACAGGCACTAGTCGGCAAGTGGTAGTTTTCCCAATGCAGAGGAAGGGCAGAAACTGCAATGAGAAATCAGTTTAGACAACTTAAGGTCTTTCTGATTATATCAAATGCAGGAAATAAGCATACACTCATGGAAACTAGGTCAGATCGATTGGGATGTATATATAATATAGCAATTGCATAAGCAATTAGGAGAAAAATCAGAAATGCCCAGGCCAAAAAAAAAAAAAAAGCCCCAGGCAAAAAAAAAAAAAAAAAAAGAGGAGATCCAAGCAGATGAAGGATTTCAAAGGTAACAAGAAATCCTTCTGTAGGGATATCAAGTAGCAAGAAGATAACCAAGAAAAATGTCGATCTGTTGCTTGATTGAAATGAAAATCTATTGACAGATGCCATCAGGAAGGACTAAACACCTTTCTCTATTTGTCTTCACACTAAACCAGAAATCAATTAGCTAATGATCCAAACAAGAGTGACAAAAAGGTAAGACCAATGTTTAGAATAACGTAAAGACAGGTTAGAAAGCATTTAAATCAACAAGATGTTTTGTTTTGTTTTGTTTTTCAAATCAGCCAGACCTCATGAATTCTGTCCTAATGGAATAAAAGTACTGACATAAGCACTCTCTGAGCATACTTGGAGAGCAGATGAGTTACTGTAAAACACGAAAAGGGAGGCCGTGGCACCTATCTTTAGAAGGAGATAAAAACAAGAGTAAATATGGAAACTGAATGAAAATATGTTCCTGCAGGGCTTGACCTGGCACTATCCAGTACTGAAGGAAGGAAAAGGAAATAATCCTATCAAACTTGCAATAGAAAAAATAAAAATAAAGAAGATAAAGAAGCACAGTAGTTTTACGACAGGGTTAGAATTCAAAGTAATTGACAAACTGAAGAATATTTCTGAAGTAGCAGAAGATTCAGCAAGGACAAATAAAAAAGTCTATGTCTATACAGGAATAATCAACTGCGTGAATAAGGGATGGAAAGTAATGGACTAGATAGCAGATCTGCAAAAAAAGACCTGGAGTTTCAGTGGATCACGAGCAGAAGAGGAGTCGATATCTAATGCTGTTGCCAAAAATTATATATCCTACTGGGTCATAACAACAGCAGTATAACCCATGAAAACATTAAATAATCCATCTGGCCCGCACACACTGCTTATTTATGAACAGGAGTAATGACTTCTGTATTTAACTCTGCTTTTCAGGAAAAATACTAAAGAAAGTCCAGAGAAGAGAAATCAGAATGACCAGAGATCCAGAAAGCATGACCTATGAGGAAAAACTGAACAAACAGAAGTTGTTCAATTTGGACAGAAGACATGGGAAGACAACCTCCGCTCAAGAAAATCCCAAATTGGGGACAGGGCTGTCTACAGGGAATACAAGCATGAATGGGCTTCAGGTGCAACAAAGAAGATACAGATTGGGCATTGTGGGGAAAAAAAATCTAACACCGAGGATACAGAAGCACAATGTAAACCATAGCAGGAACGTGGAAGATCCAACTTCTGTGGCATTTAAGAACAAGTCATATTACTACTTATCAAGTAATGATGCTCATAGAGGTGATACTGCCTTTTGGCACAGGAATAGACTATATGACCTCAGGGAGCCTCTCTCAACAATCAGATTTTATGATTTTTTTCTTCCAAGATGATATGGGTAATCAAATAAGCTAATTAACATGACTTTGTACATCTCAATTCTAATCTCAGAGTTGCATCGTTCTCTTTCTAGAAAAACAGATCCATTAGATCTGCTTTGCAACCATAATGATAGGAATGGTCTTTAGTGAAAGCTGATTCTGCAGCACTAGTCTATGACAATTCTACAGGCAAGTGGCAATATTATAGACTCCTACATGGAGGCATATGGAGCTAAAGGCAGCTCCAGCCAGCTTGGGATCCTGCAAAGTGCTGCTGGTGGACAAATAGCCACACAAAGTGTGGGCTATTTGAAAGTCAAACAAATTGCTACTCATTTTTTTTCTTCTTTGTGTGTGTGTGTGTGTGTGTGTGTATGTGTGTGTACATGATCTGTCATCTTACAGTTTCATCCTACTATTAACTGCATTAAAAGTGAAAAATAAAGTTAAGCCATAAAACCCTGGCAAATATTTTTCTTAATTTTCTTTTTTACAAAAACAGCCTAGTTACAGGTACAGAATCATGTTTTTGTTTTTCATCAAGTAAATCTGATTCAAACACATTAACTTTAATTTAGAAGTTGTTCATTTGTAATTTTTAAGCTGCTCATAGCTGATCTCTGGCACAAGCAAAGCTGCAGTAGAACCACTCACTTCATGTAGTCATTTGTAGGAAGGACAATGCAAATTCCTGTAGTCTTTTTTTAAAAAAAAAAAAAAAGATTACGGCGTGCGTGTTGTATTTGCCACTAGGTGGGAGTGGAACATAATCTTCTAGTTGATCTTTATGTAGTAACAATAGAGAAAGTGAAAGATAAAGTATAGTTTCTCAGCCAGACACTAAAGAATCTTTCTGTCAATAGTGAATTGCTTCAGCAATTCATAGGTGTCTGCAGGAAGCTATGGGAACAATACGGAACATTTAATAACTTCATAAAGCATTTATAATTCGTAAGAAAGGACTTTGACTCCTCAAAATACAACTTTTTTAGTTGTTTTTTTAGTCAACATTAAGATTTGGAAGACTGACTTCTTTTTCTGAAACACAGATGTATTTTCAAGGAGGTACCTTGAATCATATAATAATCATATAATATTGCTCAGCCCTATCACCTATTGTTAATGTTTTGTCTTTTGTCAGTATTGAGAACACTGAAGTTCAGACACATTTGGAAAAACTTCAGACACAATGCAATGCAGACACTGTGCAGTTCAGACACATGAGGAAAAACTGTGACGGAGCACTGGCACAGGTTGCCCAGAGGTTGTGGAGTCTCCTCTGGAGATCTTCAAAACCCATCTGGATAGGATCCTGGGCAACCTGCTCTGGATGACCCTGACTGAGCAGGGGGTTGGACCAGATGATCTCCAGAGGTCCCTTCCAGCCTCAACCATTCTGTGAATCTGTGATTTCACAACAGTTTATATACACCTATAAATTATGCAATTCTTTTTATCACACAAGGCCCACATGTGTTTTCTAATGACCTGTGACATTTAGGATCAGTTTTGAAAGCCTCCAGGTTGTAAATAAAAAGGGTGTTTTTTACAATAAAACATCTTGCCCAACAGTCCTTTCCTTGTGCATATGTACCTGACTTGAAATGGGTTGAAAATCCTTTTTTAAGTGCAATATCTTAGTCATTAGTAGTTATCAGTAGCTACTATATTAAACTACACATGGATTATCAAAGAAAGAACTGTAATCATGACTTTCAGTCCATTCTTCCTTCTTTAGAAAGCATAACATTCAAAAAATAATATTTTTTAAGATTTTACTTAGTTTCTACTACTGCTTGGAAAAATATAAAGTTAAAGCATATGTTAGCAGGAATACAACGGAGGTTTCTACCATCATGAATGGTGTAAGGGAGGTGAAGACACAAAGATTCTACATCACGTTCCTCAGTGCAATAGTTATAGGGCATTCCAGTGAAGTTAGTAAGGAACTGATTTAAACAAGCTAGAGGAAGCATCTTTCCATTCAATGTGTAGTTAAAGCACAGAACACCGTGTTAAGGACTGCAATGAAGCCAACATATAATGAATTCAAAAACCGATAAGACACATGACTAGTCAAAACAAATTACTGCAGGATGTACCGGTCAGGTTTGGGGGCTTGGGGTGTTTTTTAAGTGTTCATCAATATCAAAAGCAATTATCAAGATGGAAACAACTGTAGCATCTAAACCTGGAACTAGCACAAGGTGGAGGAGTGTATTTGTTCCACTTCTGATGCTTTTCCCCCTTAGCTTTAGGAGCATCTCAGTTCTTATGTTCTTGATTAAACCTTGAAAATCCAGCCGTGCTTGGGGGACAGTTTTCCAGTGGCATGAAAGAGGCAAGGTGCCAGTGGAGAAAATGTCAGTGCTTTCCTCTGAGGCTAACCAAGTCCAGTGGCCACTGGGCAGCACAGGTTTGCTCCCATCTGAGAGCAAATGCAAAAGTGTATCTGATTTCACACATATTTGGGGAATCTTTTTGTCATTGTTTAGGGTACAGACCTCTCTCTCGGGGCCATCCTATTCAGCCAACTTTTACCACGTGCAAAGAGGCTCTGAAAGCAAGATATATACAGCTTAGCTGGGTATAGACAAAGCAGCCCTTTCTTGGTGAATACACACAAAAGATAGCTGGGATTTAATGAGTTACCAGGCTTTAGGACTCTCACCACCCTGATAAGACCCCTAAGGAGCTTTTGCTGGCCCAGCAGGTGCCAGGCAGGCGGGGAAGGCTCAGCCCCTCTGCTCCGTGCTGCTGAGCTACCACCTCCTCGCCTCTGGCTTTCCTTTAGGATTTCATACCTAGGTAAAACAATGCAGTGCTTAAGCCATGTGCCATCTCCAGACGGTTCTAACATAAAATTAGCTGTGCTGGGCCACTAGCGGTATTTCTGCAGTCAAAAATAGTAGGGATGACGCACGCCCTGCTGCTCCTCACCTTCCTGACTGCATACCCATGATAGCAGACCTGTGACAAGGGTATATAAAGCTGCTCTGCCAGCTCCGAGTCAAAAGGGGAGTCTCTTTGTGGCAGGGAAATTTCTCTTTGTGGTGAGGAAATTCATCTGTGACTATTTCCTCATGTTTTTGATTCCATCTGTCTGCAATGCCATACAATATTTGGTACCACAGAATTGCCTGAGGTGCAAAATCAGTTCCATTTTCAACCAGAAGTCACAGCAGGATGTCATCAAAACAGCCTGAGCCCTTAACATCAGGTAGAGACTTTGTTTACATTAAAAAATAGTTCACACCATTTAGCAGCCAAGCTGCTAAAATACCTCCTCTGAGCTCTGAGGACATCTGGTCCCCTGCATAACATTCTGACCATTGAAAACTTTGTCCAAAAATGCTATTAATTTCAATGAAATCAGAAGGAGAGTTTCAAAGCATGCCCTCAAATGATACATTGGGTACACTGGTGAGCCCGTGCCTTTCTCCCTGGCACCCCCCACCTCAGAGGTCAGTCCACCCATACGTCCCCCAGCCAGGCAGGTGGCCTGGGACCCTCCTCACCATTTCCCTCCATCCTCTGAAGTGATGCAGGACTTCCCTGCTCTCTTTGCCTTCCCTCCCACCTTCCTCCTCTTGTCCCTTTCCAAGGAAGGATCCAGCATCCCCTCCCCTGCTTTACGTTTTAGCCTAATTTCTTGATCTTTCTGCTTGCAGCTGTGAGCTAATGGGAAAAGGGATGCTTCCATAATTAGCCATTTTTAAGAGCAGGAGCTGCCGCTTCTGGGACATTGCGACTTCTGTGCAGCAGAGTTCAAAATTATAATCAGGGTGATTGACAGAGACCCAGGCGTGTCGGGGGACTGCAGAGGACAGTTAGTAGGACAGAGAATGCAGCGTATGCTGGCAGCATCCCAGAGGAAGCTCCTTCACCAAGGATGTGTTTCATTAGGGGAGGCAGAGTTACTTTGGTGTCAGGAAGTCCAGGTCACGTCAGCATGGAGCAGCTATACAGACCTTCACTAAGGTTAGCTTATAAAAATAATACTTTTTTCTAGTTCAGACCAAGAGACCCGAGTCAGCTAACCTAAGGCTAGTTCTCCACTGACCTGTATTTATACACGTTTACCCATATATCAGCCACCTGATCCAACTTGGAAGTTGGTCTTGCTTTGAGAAGGCTTTTGGACAGGATGGTCTTCAGAGATCCCTTCCAATCTGAACTATTTTGTGATTCTGTATCTTAAATAATTAGTGCTATCATATCTGACCACTTTGCTTTTAATAATAATCTTGCACTTGTAGTTCCTCCTTATAAATGACTCATATGTAACATAAACCAGTCCAAAAGCATGCTTTAGTCATTTCATCAGTTTTGACATCTCAGCTCACACCCCAGCAGTTATTTTGGCTGGGTCTGTCTGACCAGAGCAAAGGGCAGGATCGGGGGCTGTCATCTCTGTAGGGATGACGGCTGCCTGTTGTTTGACCTATCTTCCTTTTTTAACAGCCAAGAGTAACCTGAACTGCATTTCGTCTTACAGATACTTAGTCTCGGTTACTTCAAATGAAAAGCAAATGAAGAAGAAAGAAATCTTAATGAACAGCTAAAGTATCTTATTTATGGATATGACGTTCATGTGGTGAGACATAATTCATTTTTAATACTATTTACATTTTTCAAACTTTACTGAGTCTGGTTAGAAATTCCATTTTTGCCCTCAGAGGAAATGCCTCTGGTGATGATTCAACTACCACTAAAGGAAGAAGTTGAAGGATTTTTAATATCACAACGCCAGCCAACAAAACACTGATACACATTAGCTTGGAAATTATGGGGTTAGGTGCACAATAATTCTCAAGAAGAATAAGTAGAAATTCCAATTAAAAGGAAAATTACAAAATATATCCAATCGAATGATCCAAATGACACGGAAATAGAATCATATATTTTATCTGAGATAGTGACTGCTATAGCTAAAGTGATAGAATAACTTTTCTCTTGACATTTTGGAATAGCTCTGGAGAGAAAAGCTTGCAAGCCCCATTATTTAAAAAGTATTCAGTACAGAGGTGCGTCTGGTGTCTACTGGTTTTGAGGATTTCCATTATGATAATAAGAAGAGATATAGTACAAAGAACAATTTAATTTTTTTTTTTACCCATAAAATACGTGTACATAAGAATCAAACTAGAATAAACAGAGCAAAAGGATTTATATGAACTTTGTGGACGTACACATTTCATTTTTATGTTGAAGAAGAGCTTTTTTACAAGTACAACAGAACACAACAAAAGAAACTTTCCTTGACACTGATTGGAATAATGTAAAACATGGGGGAAATGGTTGATATGAAAGCCTATTGGAAGGACTTGCTGATTTCCACGTGAGCTTGTATTACATTTTAAGCACTGTTGTGGGTGACTCTTCATATTTAACCTCAGAGTGCAAACAAACTCTGTAATCCTGCCACGGGCTGCACTTCTGTGCTCACATAGATCCACGACTTCAGTGACTTCAAGGACTTCAGTGACCTACAGGGTCAAAACCAGCAAGGAGCATGACACGGTTTAATTTCAGGAAAAACACAAAACACTTCTGAATGTAAAACTTCCTAATATCTCCACTAGGAACTATTTCAAAAGTATCATTCAGTATCACAATTTCTCACAAAGTTATTGATGTTACACTTCTGCAATGTGGCAACGTGACACAAAAGAAAAAAATATTTTGTTTAGAATTTGCTATTGGAGAATAACTATAAAATTATAAAGAATATGATGGGATATAATGTAGCTCATAGACAGAATAATACCTCTTCTTAATATGTTCTTCATGGGCCAAAAAAGTTTTACAAGATGTTTTTTTAAAGTTGCCAACCAGAAGGCAGTCTTGAGTTACTACTATTCTTCTCAATAGAAAAGAGAAATTCTCACAAATCAGGGACATGAAAGGATATTCACACCAGAGGGTTACAGAAGGAGCTAGGTGAGGGCAGACAAAGAAAGGGGAAACCTAACTCTCGGATCAGCCAGTACAATAGTAATGCATTGGCAGAACAAGACGGCTTAGCACAGCTGATGTGTACAGAAGACACATACCTTTCTGTCAGCAATGAACGTATGCCTGGCCCTATTCATTCCTCTGCCAGATCGTCCTGCACAGAGTAAATGGCAAAGGTAAGCACACCCCACCCCGAAAGGAGCCTCACCCACTGGCAGAGAGCTCTTTTGGTCCGGTCAGCTGCTGCCGGTACGGCAGCATGCTGGTACCTAATGCAATGCTGTCCTCTGCGTTGCTGCTGCTTTCTCACAGGATTCAATAAAGCTTTCGGAGAGGGTGGTGTTTTTTCCACCACTGAAAAGACTCCTATGATCCCTGAAAACTGAGAAAGCATCTTTTCCCCATTTTCATGGCTTAGATACCAGAGAAGGAAGTATCTTTAAGACTCAAATCCCTTCATCTCACACATATATAGAAAGCGTAAGGACACAGTTGATTCACTAATGACCTCTCTTCCTATTGTCCTTTGCCCAGTGATGCACTAAACACCAAGCTCGTTGGCTTCCATGGTGATGCTTCTTCCAGGAGACCTGCTTCACAGGAAGGTGGAGGGAGAGGAGGCTTTTGTACAAGGTCCTTAGCATGCAACCATAATGACTGCATCTCAGCCCACAGAGAATCCAGCATAGCCTGTTCAGCAAGACATCCCTCTCCCTTTCTAAGAAGTGGCACCGAAAACTGCTGTCATGCAGACAGAGTTCTTAGCATTAAATTTGATTATTTCAATGGAGCCAACTTTACCGGGTTAGTTCTCCAACTGATGTCTGAACCTCTGCAGTATTTCCTAGAGATGAGCACCAGTGATGGACTCTGCAAGCTGTATCTGAAGTCTGTGCATCGATTTCTGCAGCACTGAACCCCTCTGCAGAATACCTGCAATTCTGAGCACAGAGACAAGGGTACGTGCCTTCAGATGGCAAACCCTCCAGCTGCCCAGCCAGAGAAGGAACTTGCCAAATCACTCACACTCGGTGTTTCCCAGTCCACCGACTGTTCAAGGCATGGCGCTGGCAACAGTTGTTGGAGGCCACGTAGTGCCAGCAAGTACGGAGGAAAGCAGTCCTCCTTCCCTCAGCTCCCATGCAACCAACGGAGGATCTAGATTCATCCCACACTGGAAATCCAGTCATTGTAGGCCTCATTGTCTGAAAGAGAAAGTGAGGCACTCTCTGGGATAATTCCAGAGCCACATGAACTGAAGTGCCCGTGGGTGGCAGCTACTTCTCTTCTTTGAATAAACAGGGAGCCTACAGTAACTAAACACCAAACAGATGCCTGATGGGGAGAGCTGCCGCAGGAAGTACAGAAAGGGATCAAAAAGGAAGGGAAACAAGAGTGGCACTGCAGGCAGCAGGCATTTCTACCATTACAGCTGCCTGCATTTGTTTTTACTTTGATTTTTCAGATAGAATTTTCATAGTTAGGACAGCTAATTTCCTTTTTGTTAAGAACCAATAATCTCCAGTTCATTGATATTAAATTTGTCTTAGTGCAGATGTGTAGGCTTAATGATGCTGTTTATTTACTCAGTAGATGTCTTCTATTTGATTGCAAAGAAATAAGAAGTGGTGGCCATACTCAAAAGTTTTCTGTAAGCACAACAAAGCAGCAAGCAACCAACACATGCCAGTAAAATCATACCCAATACACTCAAGCTGACAAGCAGAGAGATTTGCATACTATATTTGGCAAATAAAGCCGATATTTCATTTGGCAAATAAACAAACCATCAGTCAATGCAATCCATAAAGCGAATCTGTCAGAGTATATTTGCGCAGAGAACAGTTGTCACCCCAGGAGTTTTAAACACTTGGCAGACCATCAGTTCTCCACCACCACCAGCACCCCCCAAGAGACCCACACACGTATTTCATGCTGTTTGGTTAACTCCAAAGAAGCACATACTCTGGTAGCTGCTCAGTGCAATTTTCACATGTGGCGTGGATATGTGCACAGCCTATAGGTTTTTACTGAACAACTTTCTGATTGTGTAAAATCATTGTTTGGGGTTCGCTCCATAGGAAAAAAGAAAAGGGGAGGAAAAAAACTTTGGCTTCAGAGAGGTTTCCTTGGAAAATCTAGCTAATCTCAAAAGCTGTCCTTGAGGTAAAGGCTCTTTTTCAGCAGGGAATCATTATGAGGGAAAATTATTTAGTCAAGTTTGTTCATAATCTAGAAGCCCAACTAAGCAACCCCATAATCTGGCTCAGCCTTGTATTGTTTGTAGCACTTTTGTAAGAAAATCCTTTTTCTAATCCTTCTCCAAACATACTTGTGCTATTTCCCTCTGAGTGGCTTTGACGTGGAAATAAATCTCATGCAGCATAAAACATCTAGAAGCAGAGATCAACCAAGCCAAGCCACAGCTCTGAAGCTGCTACTGCTGGGTATGAGGCATGTGTGAGAGGCAACACTGGTGGCCCTCAGAGCCTCATCACCTGAATCCAGATGGGTGGTGGTTCTGGAGGCTGTGCGTGTTCCTTAAAGTGGGCTAATGCTCCAGATGAATCACTGCCAAGCATTTTCATGCCTAAAACATCAAGATGTATGCTTTTAGTCAAAGCAACCACACCTTGCCTGTCATGTCTTCAAAGCTGCTTGCTCCTATCCCAGAAATTAGACTGTTTTACCTGGAAAACTGAACTGTTATCTGTCACAAAAATCTTGGTGGTCCAGTAATTTTCTGCTGCTGAATCTTCACGCCTTCCTAGATCTAACCTTTTAAAAAGTTCTTGAAACACACACTTCAGAAGCAGATGCTTTAATCAGACAACTGGCACTGCAGCATGTAAATGACTCCCGAGACATGTGGGAGCACTACTCCACATAACCAAGGCAGAGCTGCTGGCTGCCTGCAGAACGTTACACACCAAGCAAGATGCAGTTGTGCCAGCACGCTGATTTCTTGCCTCACATTTCCAAGGATAAGCAGAGATCTACTTGAATTCATATAATGTTTTGGGTAAAGAGTGTTTCCTTCAGGAAAACAACTTCAACATACCCTCCAGGTGGTATTTTCTGTAATTCATAAACAACCAACTCATTATGCTACACATTTTCTAATTAAGAACTCGTTAAGGATTTTCCAGTTAAGAAGAAATTGACATATCGAGTCCAGCTTAAAATCCATCTAACCTGATATCCTCTCTGTAATGGGAAACAATACCAGACATTTCATGGGAAATCAGGAGCACTTCATAGTTGGAAGGAACTTTCAATCTTCTACTTTTGGTGGCTGGAGAAAGGCTTCTGCCCAAATGCTTCCAGTTCAGAGTCTTAGATGCTTTGTCACCGCTCTTTGATGGATATTCCAGGTGTGAATGTGGCACATGCTTGATATTTGAGGAGGCTGTGCCCTGCGTAAGGAGGCATACCTTACCACAGGGGAGCAAAGCGTGCCGGGGAGAAGGCAGGAGTGACGATCTTTGGACTCACAGGGGGAATCCTAACACAACTAAGTTTTTTACCTGCCACCTCCACCACTGAATTTTCCCGAGGGTACTTCATTATTCTTTTTTTCTTTTGGATCTTTGTTGTTATTTGAAGACCCCAGGATTTTCCAAAACAGAATATACTCCCAAGGAAAGCACATTCATTCAGGACTATGGCTCCAAAGGAATCCCAGTATAGCAAGAGTCATGAAAATGGCTCTATTTCTGTCCCTTTTTTCCAAACAAACCACTTTTCAAGCTATGCATGGGTTGCCTAGGAAGACTTCTATAATTATAGCACATCCAGGACCTGAAACTTGGATCATACAAGACAAAAAAAGTACTGATCATGCCCAGCATCCGAATAACAAGCACAGAAAACAGAGGTAAAACATCACACATCCAATTTTTCCATAGATTTTCAGTATATATAACATTGCATGCCTAAGAGGAAAATTCTGGGGCAGTTTTCTGATGGTTCAGTGTGTCATTGGTTCCCTTAGAGAACTTTTAAGAACAACAGAATGTGTCTGTCCCTACATTTCTGAAGTATTTTTTGAAGAAAAAAAAGAAAAGTAATCTCAGGAAACATTGAAAGAAAAAATAGGAAAAACCCTGCAGGAGACTTTTCTGCAAACTTATCATACTTTTCTGCTGATAACTTTTATTCCATTTTCCTTCATTAATCTTAAAGAAAAAAATGTGTTTACTAATTTTTTTTCCAATCATTTTATTTGACCACTGTTACGGTTGAATTTTAGGGACAGTAGGAATGCTGGAAAATATTAATTTGACTGTGTTTACTTAAAGTATCAGAATGTAAATACCTTGTCCCACACAAAGTTTCATTAGATACATATGCTCTTCCCTGAAAGATCTTTATTTACCACTAATGAGATTCTGTCAAAATCAAGCAAATATTGCTCTGTTAAGGATAATCAGAGGTATGTCAATTTATAAACCTTTTGTTTAGATGGCCATTACTGTCTGTCAGTATTTATTACCTGCAATATAGCCTACTTGAAACAGCTAAACCATCTATCAATAGGACATGACCCTCTGACAGTTGTTTTATCAACTGTTCCGGGCATCATTCTTTTTCATTAGCTGTTTCATCAAACATCCGTCTGTCTTTCATCTTCTTGTTATAAAAAAAAAGCTCCACAGTAAACTACTGACACATCACCCCCTTACAAAGGATGATAAGGATGATATTGTGTAAGTTTTTTATAGTTTGCATTATTTTTTCCAATCTCCTCCACAGAAAGAAAACAAGAAAAATGTAATATGTTTTACCAAACCAGCCTAAGAAAAATCGAACATATACTTTCAGGTACCCAGCCCATCAACTCTCCAGTAAAAAAAAAAAAAAAAAAAAAAAAAAAATTGTACTATTTCCATTTATTTAAATATGACATTAAAAGAAATATTAGAACAAATGGCTCCTATAACATGAGAAGGCAATTTAAAACATGCTCCTGTTGCTGTAGAAACTAAGCTTGATTTTTTCTTCTATGCCAGTAAGGAACAATTGGCATGCAAACTAAAACCATGGCACCCTGATATTTTAGGCTAATTAAGGTGTAAGGCACAACAAAGAGATATATGAAATGCTTTTCTTAAAAACATAGTCATAAATGTTCACAGGCAGAGCTGGAGGAGAAGTTGTTAGAAACTGTAAGGGGCAGAAGCAACACGTTAGCATAGAGAGAAGACATACTATACATTTCTTCCAAAATAGCAGGCTTGATCCAATAATATGTTGCTCAAATTCCAATATCTTTTCAGTGTGACTGAAATGACAAATATTATGCCCTATCTTTGGCATAAAAAAGAATCACAGACTCCAAATAAATAAATTCAATGAGAGAGCAAAGAATACAGATACCTGTACTAGAGATAGAGTATGTGAGATTTATTTGATTAAAGAGAGCAAGAGAAATGCAATGTTAGGAAGCTAAACGAGACAAGAAGAAAAATCAAGTACTTTCTAGACTTGTAAGGTAAGTTTGGTATTCAGGGCAATTAGAACTAAATTAAATCTAAACTAGATTAAACTGAAACTCTTTGGAGCTCAGTATGTCTTGCAGACTCTTCTCGGTCTCCATCCCTATTTTAAAAAAAAAAAAATCAAATCTTCTTTTAATTAAACAATTTGACCTTCATTCTTCTTTGGGAACAACTTTCAGTTTCTAAGGGATAATGAAAATTAAGTGACTGGAACAAATGCCACTTCAAACTCTGTGTCTAACAGACCCAAGAGCCACAGGCAAGAATGGCATGTAATGGGTGGAAGATGACAGCACTGTATGGGATGACATAACCACGTATCTTCTAAATGAAAAGGTAATTAAAGCACAATACAAGCACAGCTGGCACACCTACTAGTTTTTTAATTTTATCAGACTCTACAACCTATACTAAAATTTTCCATCTTTGTATCAACTAAATTCATTTAGATTACACACGGAACAGATAGGCTTTTCTAAGAAGAGAACTAACGGGCAATATTTTGTTTTGACCACATGAACAAATTCTTACTAGTTTTCCTTTGAGATGTGTTTGTGTGGAAGGCCTTGAAATTTTAGCTGGGGATTTTTTTAATGCAATTACATGACATAACTTGTCTCTGAAAAAAAGCAGTTTTATCTTAGCACACTTCCAAAATATCGGTCAACTTTTAAAAAAAGTCACTATTCATATATGCTGAATAGAGACTTGTTATGACTTTTGTAAGAAAATGTCTTGAAAATGCTGATCAGAGTGAGAATCCTGCAGCGTACTGTTGGGCAGGATTTTTGCTCTGCAATAGCACACCTGAGCTGACTTTGGCCAGGTAGCTGGAACCAATCTGTAGTACCTGAAGGGCACAGAGATACAGCTTCAAATACTCACTCACTAGAATGCCAGGTCAGAGAGAACACCATATATTTACAACGTTCTCTCTGAAGGTCACATTATAGATTTTTTAAGTTTTTTTTATAATAGTTTAGAAAGTTGTTCAAATTCAAAAGTCAAGCATTCAGGATTTGGAAAATACTAAAGTTAAGGTTTCCTGTGGAAAAAAAAAAAAATCAGATCTTATATCAACATTGCAGCGCAGTTACTTACATACATGACCTCATATGGCCAAGGAAGTTCAAGGAAGGTTTTCCCAAAATATAGCCAAAGAATTTTTTTTGTTTAATTTGGCCTATCTGTAAAGATATGTAATATTTCATGCAATTCTCAACAGTGTAATTCATGTTTGTCATATATACCATGGTAATTGCTGATTATCTCGTTTAGCTTTTCCTTTTAAATGCATGCTCTCAGTCCCCCAATTCTAGGCTAGAGTCTTTACTGTGATAAGCACATTCAATTAGCATCGAAGGGAATGGAAATGCCATATACACAACCTGCAACCTGTGCTTCTGTTTACTACTTTCCTGTGATCACAGGAGGTGGTGCTTCCACAGCAATGATTTCCTCTCCACTCAAGCCAGCCATGCTTCTGTTAGAACAACCCAAATCTACACTGGCGGCTTCACTACTCTAACACTTGACAGAATCATACCTGATTTTCTACCTATATTGTGTGCCTATGTCCTTCCACCTGCTTACCAAAGATTTTGACTAACTGATTGAATTTCAGGTCTTTTGTTTTTCTCCGTATGGGTTAATACTTCCTTTACAGTGACTCACACTTTCATGTTTTTCTTAATCTCTTATTAATATTGGTAGCTTTAAATTTTCAATAAATGTCTCCTTCAATCTGAAGATCCGAAAGTGTTCTTTCAGAGGCATGTTGAAACACGTTAACCGTAGATCAATTTTGTAAAGGACTGATGAATGTGATATGTTATACACAAAAAATTAGCAAGAGATTTATGATATAAAACATAGAATAAATTAAATTTTACATTCAAGGCATGTTTGGGGCATGTAAATCTTACTAATTTGGAAATGCACTGTGTTATAATTATGCACTTACAGAATATGCTTCCTTCCAATAGATTTTCCAATTATAAGTCAACTAATATGCCAAACCAATTAACTTTCTCCCTAATGCACAAACAATTGCAAATTTGAGTCCTGCTGAAAGATCTATTCTTCTATCAATATAGCAAAATGGGATGAATTTTGACTATTTAGCAATCTCTTTTCTCCCACACATAGGGAAGCTGGAAGGAGAAAAGTTGTGCAACACTAAGTCAGAATCAGTTCTGATGAGCCAAATCTTCAATTCTGGCAAGCCAACCTAAATACAGTAGTAGTGCCTTTTCACAACGTTTTTCATGATTTTGCATGGTTTCTGAATAATACCTGATAAAACATCGAACATAAAGCACAGCAGGCAGCAAGGAGGCTGTTAAGTTACAGTCTTAATACAGCACGCAACTTTCACCTTTTTCAGTAGGAAAAGCACAATTTTGGCAGGAGTTCAGCAGGTATTCTACAATATCTTGTTCATTGGCTCAGAAAAATCTATTTTCATTCTGTGTACTTATAAAATACACTATATGATAAAAAGGATAGTGGGTAACTAATAGAATCGTATGAAAATGGTTGTGAATCTGCCTAATTTAAGGCAGCCTGGCAAGATGCGTTAAGCAGAGAGGATTGCCAAATAAATAAATATGCAATAAGACCTGCCAACATTTACTCATTCAAAACTACATTCTTCCATACTGAATTAATTTTAAGATTGTCAAGCTTTGCCCTGTAGGGATAAAGGACATTTACTGTGGATATTATGAGAAGTTGACAAAAATCTCACTGCTATTCATTCCCTGGGGAGCCTGAATTTGTGATTGAGGAAATAGGATTTCACCTAATAGCCCACACAATGGCAATGTACTCCTTTTGGAGTAATTCTCTTCATGATCATTTCTTGCTTTTAAGCAAGAAAAGCCCCTCCCTTTCCATGCCAGGAAAAGTATCATCCATAGACCTCCATGTGAAGCACTGGCACTTGGTGCCAGTATTTTACTGTAGTCTAGGCTAACACAGGGAGGGTCAGAAAGTTTCTTTACTCTGCTCAAAGCCTCTGTGACAAGGCTCTATTCAGACTAACTTGTCAGACCCATGCTTTTGACAAACTGCTCTAATAAAAGCAACAATACCACTGAAGTCATCTACAAATCTTCATGATAATAATTGAATTATACAATATTAAATTGAATTCTAAGATAGGAATTCTATGAATGACCTTTTTTTTTTAATTTATTTTTGGTACAAGCTAATCCCCCGTGTTTTCATCTTATTCTCTTAGAGAGTAGTTACGTCTCTCCTTACCACCCGTTGCCATTATCAGCTAAAATTGATTTATATTTTAATATTCTCTCAATCTTTTTCAATTCAAACCCCATGGTTTTTTTTGCATTTTCCCCCACCTCTATATTGTCAATGCATCAAATCATGCAGTCCTATAAACACTTGGTTCATAAATGTTGGAAAGGTACCTCCTAAATTAATGAAATCAGATGGTCTTGTCTTGAACTCAAAGGCCTATTTGCATAATGAATGCAAACTTCTATTTTTCCAGTGGGATTTGCAAGTGCAGCTTAGTGAAGTTCAGCAGGCTGTAGCACTTGGTACTGTTCAAGCTGTTCAGCAAAATATCCATTTTGTCTTGTGATAAGCCAGGCACAGTCTCAGTGTGAAATTTTCTGAAATCCACACAAAAATTTTCTACTTCTTTCACTTTATCATTCTTCAGTAAAATGATCAGTGGGAAAAAAAAACTGTTCTAGTAGTCACTTATCTCCACAGGTTATCCCATTCTGGTACACTTAATTCTGTACTGTCTGGTGGTCTTTGGTAAGACCGAAAAACTGATAAACCAAGCACTGCTTTATCAGTTACATATGGTCTGTCAGAAAATATTCCTTGGCATATATAGAAAACCCTATGAATTCTGCTGAGTGGAGGAAAATTCTCTCAGATGTCCTTTGAGGGATATTTGACTTTCAGTGAGTAAATCTGGCAGAGAGGAAGTTTGAGATGTTTCTTCCCTGCTCCACGTAATGTTCAAAGCTTCTTGATAAATACAATCGCTTTTTAAATCTTTAATCTTTTAAATCTTTAATGTGTAGGGTCTGCAGCATAACCTGCTTGTGAAGTCTCTCTGTCTTGTCATTAAGCTCATTAACTATCCCAATGACTCTTGAAAGTTCCCACCCAAGAATTTTGGATCTCATTAGTGGTTGATGGCACTTCTCCAGGCTCTCAGCACCCTCGCCACCCTGGTACTCCTCTCAGCTCTTGTCTAGGCACAGCTGTGTCACTTCCATCAAGCCCAGCTGTGCCTTTACAATGCAGGAAACCAGCAGACGACCAAGGGTCATGGCTTCTTGGAGTATCTTGTAATAGTTAAAGAGTAGCAACTCTGTCAGCACCCTTTCTAGTTACACACATCTGCAAGATAGCTTTAAGTACTCCACTGAGCCTTCCTAGCAAGTTGGTTGGTGATAGGGGAAAGTCACACGCTTTATGCTATCTATCTCTGAAACTCTTAAAAAAAAAAAAAAAGCACCATAAAACCGATGACAGAATTCTTCTCACAAAAACACTAGCAATGCTGGTTTAGCACCCACAACAGTGAGAGCAGTATACCCAGTACCCAAAGCCAAGTCTATTACCATGAGCAGGAATTCCTCCCATCCCCGTGCTTTGGGTAAGGGAACCAGATTGTTGTGCCCTTCCTGAGCTCTCAGTACATGAAGGAGACGAATGAAGGATTTGTGAAACCTGTAGTCTCATTACAGACAGGGCTGTAGTTCTTTACCTTACCCCAAATTTTGGCCAGCACAATAATCAGACATTGCGTCCTCTTAGCAGATAGCTTTCTCTGTGCCAAGATAGCTTCAGCCAGCCCCCACACGAGCATAGCTTGCTACTGACATCAACTTACTCTGTTTGACTTTTGCTGGAAATGTGCCTTCATGAACCTTTCTAACTCTTCCCTGGCCCCTCAGGATATCATGGCTGCATTTTCTGTGATATGTAGAGGATTTGGGGTCCATATGGACCATCAACAGGTACTTCACATAAAAGCGTATAGATCTGATATGGAAGAACATTGTAAGGACTCTGGACGCAGTTGGCCTGTTACTATGGTTAGTAACTAGGTTTGGATTTATTTTGCTTTATCTTCCTTTCAGACACATACCTGCTTTCTCTTCATCTCATTCTTTGCTTCGGAAAGTTGTAATATATAGACGTCAAACTCTTCACATATAAATCAGCATCAGAAAGTGTTTTACAACAGTCTGAGGCACCTTTCCTCATATTGTCTGTTATCCTACAACTCCTATTACTCCAGCACAAGCCTTACAGCATTCTTTAGGTATAATAAAATCATTGTCTCCCAGCAACCCCTTTCTTTATAATCCATTCATTAACAGAGTTGTGAAGTTTAATGGATGTTTCCATAAAGTTATCGTTTTTTAAAGATTTGAATTTCCAGTTTCTTGATCTGTCTGCAGAGTTTTGAAACACTAGTAAATTTCCTTTGGAAAAACTACAATTCAACACACTTCTTGGGACCAGACTGTTAGAAGAGGTCAATGTACTCTGATTTCTGCTATTTAATGAACACCTTCCTTTCTTTCAAAACATGGAATAGTTTTTTGGTAGTTGTACTGCCTTTTTTTCTCAGTTTAATTGAGAAAGACTGCAGAAGCTGGGCAATGTCCAGCAGCACCAACACTGCTGCTCAGGGTTTTCTGGCTGTATCTGTCTGAGCTCTTCTCAAGTACTTCTTCAAACCATCTTTGGTGCTGATAGCTGCTTCTTTAGCATGGTTTCTGACTGCTTCCCGTACTACAGCCTTGAACTTGTCCCAAGTGAGAAGGAGCACCTGACTTGGCAGACTCTCTGATCACGTTGCATTAGTGACACTTCAAATTCCTTCAGACTCTTTCCAATACCTTAGCTACTTTTTACCTAAGTGACATTTTTAATCTGCTTTCACTAAGCACTGACAGTATTTCAAGCTGAACAGCATTGATCTGCTGGGTTTACCGGCAGATTCTTCTCAATTTGGTGGTGATTCTCCCTTCTATGTCTTGAATACTAAGGAGAAATGTAGTCAAACACTTTCCTAGAGCATTGTACTACCTGACTTTATTGATCCATATACACGCTGGCACGGAAGCGCACGCACACATGTAGAGAGACCCTTCTTGCTAGGCTTCCTCTTACAAACTGCATCGTGTTGCTCCCGCCTTCACCTTCTAATGGAGCTCTAACTGACTCTGACTTTCAATGCTGTCCCTCCAAAGATGATTTGGCACCTGTTTTTTAGCTCCTAGGCAAATTACCCATTTCGTTTGCCTAGTTGTTACTCAAAGACGACCAGACAGTTTTTATGTAACAACCCACTCCCTGAATCTACAGATGGAAAAAACAGAACGGGCAAGAAAACAATCAACCATATTGTGCATTTTATATTCATTTCCCAATCCCTATCAGATACTGCATTCTTTAGCTAGCAATCCTACCACAGATTTATGGTAAAATCACGATTAAGACAAGTTAAGATGAAAGCAAATACATTTGTTTGTTTACATACAGAAAGCTGACAGCAATGTTACTAAAGTTCATGAAAATCACAGGTGACAGAAAGGCCAGAAAGACATGCTTATTTCAAGATCAAATCCAACAGGCCTTTCAGAGTCTGACAAGCTGCAAACACCTAAACCGCACAGCTAGGGTCTGAGGAGGTTTACAGAAGAGCACTTCATAATAGAAAGCATGCTTGCTTTTATAATTCATCTTCACTTTTGGTCCTTCTGAGCTTTCAATCAGCTTAAAATCATTCTCCAGCTCTGCCCACAATTCTTCCTCAATTCAGTGAAGATGTTTCTATCTTTTTCCCACCAGATTGCTGGCTGCTCCCATTTGCTTTTAAAGCACTCCCATCCCTTGGGCATAGCCCAGTTGCAATGCCTACCCAGATGGTACCAGATTCAGCTAGCGGCTGCCTCGCTGCTTGGCTAAACCCCAAGCAGTTCATTAGTCCACTACGGAGAGCAGAAAGCCCTTTACCAGCAAGCCGGGCAACATTCAAAGCCCGTAGCGATGCGCGTTATCAACAATACATTCCATACAAACACAGGGCTTACTAATTACGTTTTATTCAATCACATACTTGGGATTCGTGAACTCCTACGGACCATTGCTTGAGGTCAGACGTAACTGACCCAATCACCAGAATATCAAAACACACATGGGGGTATTTGAGGGGTACCGGGACTCATTTGAGGCAGACCGACGTGAGGACCCATACAGACGTACAGCAAGCGGGCTAACGGGCTGGATCCCACGTCCTTATGCCTCAGACCGGCACGCCCAGCTGCAGCGCAGACCTGTCGGTGCAGACGCTACCGGACACGCATCCTACGAGCCCGTCAGGCGGACGCACGGGCTCAGCGAACCGCTGCGCCCCCGGGGCCGCCGGCGGCAGCACGCGGCCGAGCACGGGCTGCACGGCACCGCTCGCTCCCCCTCCGCCCCCAGCGGGCCCACGAGGACGCCGGGGTCGCCCC